>OZ005743.1:162054770-162419480 GCA_963930735.1 Dioctria linearis
AACTTACGCAAGCAAAAGTCATAGACGGCTTTGGGTAAGGAAGAAATTGACGCTCTGGACACCATTCAAAAAAGGCACTGTACGTTCCACCCACGATTTATAGAAGACAAGGTATGATACATACGGTCGTGATATAATTTAAATTCGCAAACACGTAAATGGTCTAATTTGTATACTTATTGTGTTCGGTATACCGAGGGTCTCGCCAAAATAGTTATAATGAGTTTTCGATGTCTGTAAGTGTGACGTTTCTTTATCAACTATGGCTAAATAAACTGGAATAGGACAGAGAAGTGTTACTACCTTTAAAGACTGAAACAAATTACTCTAGTGCGCGGCACGTTAACGTTGCAAAAAATTAAAAAAACATGTGTTCCTTATTGTACATTATGCATTGACACCGGCGCGGCAGCGCGGCAAAAAATGTTGTCGCGTAGTTAAAATGACTATACATTTTTGTTGCATTGTCACGCCGCTGTCAATTGGTGTTGCACAATAAGGAACACTTGTTTTCTAATCTTTTTGATCCTCCATCCATCCTCTATACTTATATACTTATACTTTTCCTATGTTTTATTATACACTATAAAGATTTCCAATATATTTTGTACCTTTGCCAGCAATAAAGTTTATTTATTTATTTAAATTGAAAAGGCTGTAAAAATTAATAAATCTGAAAAAAATACGCTTACAGAAAAGTTATAAACATATATTCTCCCCCTTAAGGTCAACTTAAACTATAATGCAACACTGAAAACAAAGGAATGAAAAGTGATGCTAAAAATTATTTTTCTAATTCTACACACTGAAAACTTCATACACATTAGCTCCCAACGTTTTCACTTTATCTGATAATAAATATGACGTTATAAGAGATGTTGCCAAATTCTGTGGATGTGTATTGGTGTCAAAAGTTTTAGATGTGATTCCATTAATAATCGGAATAAGTTTTGCAACGGCTAGATGAATGTTGTTTATATTAATCACAGCATTCAATTGATCTTTGGAAGTGCTAGGTTTGTCCGAATTATTTTCTATTATACCATTTGTTTTAACTGTCTCCGCATAGTACTCTGATATACTGTCAACTGCAATGGAAAATCCTCGGCTTACATTATTTGAACAAATTACAGACACTTCATCAGATTCCAGCATATCTAAAGTTTCGGTAAACATCTTTTTTAACATTCCTTCATCACTAACTGTTGTGGGAAATATGTAATTGGAAATGTTGCTATTCGGATCCTTACCGTCACTGTTAACTGCCATTTGAATAGACCAAAAGATTTGTTCAACATCTGCTAAATTAAGCTTTTGTGTTAGCGGGTATGTTTTCAAAACTTCACAAACTTTCTTTCTAATCATATTTTCAAGTTCTGGGAGTCCTGTTGTTAGAAAATATTGCACTAAAGATAAATAAGCCAATCGAATCTCATCAGAAATCTTTGCTCCAACAACTAATGTGTCTTTATACAAATATCCACCAATAAGGTTTAATTGTACACGAAGTGTTACTACCAACATTGATGAAGCATAAATAAGCATTGATAATCTTGTAAAGCATACAATTTTTAGCTCATCCCATAATTCGACTTTGTTTTCCGGATTTTTTCGTAATTTTTCCAATATATCGTCTGTGTTAAGAAGTTTAAGAATTTCATTGCAAAGATTACTGCTTAAACCAATGATAACTTGATTACAAGTTCGTTCAGTAGATTCGAAGTGTTGCATTCGTCTGGTTCGCTCGACAAATTCCCTTGTTTGTCTTTCTTGGAATTCTCGTATCTTATATTGTGCATAGCGGACCGCTATTATGGTTCCTCCAATAACGACACCGCTAATGACAAACTTTCTCTTATGTCTAGAAATGAATCCTTTTAAGCTGGAAAACATCGCAGATGTGTTTATATCTGAAAATTTCAAAATAGAATCACATTAGTTGAAATATTATATATATAGCAATCGTGAGGATCTAAAAGTTTATACTATAAATTGTCATCCTAATAGTATGCTCTACTTTGTTTAGGACAAGGTACAAGAGAGGTCTGCTTAAGTTTCCAAAATCATGTAGAAGGCTTGGTGACGGCAGAATGCAATAATTAGATTAGCGACCTCTCAAGAAGTTGCTGGTCAAAAATTCTAAGTGTACTCGTAATGTGTAATGATTATACACCACGCCCAGTAATATTAATGCACCAACAATTTGTATGCATTTGAAGCAAATGGAGTCGTTAAGAGACGAAACTTTCTCGTGTCAACTATACTTACTAGTGTTTTTCCGTGGTGGACTAATTTCTAGTTACAGCCGGGAGTCGTAAACTAACACAAATTAATATGTGAGATGACAAAGCGACTATACCTAGGCTATGTACTAACTACCTCTTCTTTCGTTTTTCATTAATTAGATGAGCGGAAGGTTTTTGCTTATTCGAAAGTTTATTTTCTTATAGTTAAGAATTGCACATTCAGAAAACAAAACAATGTCTTCACTCAAGGTTTGCATTCTTGCGGGGAATTTATTTCTTGTCACACGTTTTTATTCACGTTTTTATTCAATCTCTTCTGGCGTATCAAGGCGATACATAAGATCAACATAATCTTATTTCATAAACAGAAGATCATCCTTAAGCATCGGTAATAAACTCATAATTTTTAAAATAATTTTTCCATCTATTCTTAGCTACGGTGCTCCGAGTTGGTATAATTGCGATGTAACTCATAAAATTAAATTGCAGATCGCACAAAATAAAGTGCTTAAAATTATATTGAATTTGCCATGGCACTGTTCCACCAGACAGATACACACTACCCCACGTGTCCAACTCATCCAAGAAAGATTAAGCACAATTGCTTTAAAAATTGTTGATAAATGTCAGCAAATACATACCCTCTTATTCGGCGATTACATCCTAGATAGATTAAGTAATTTAAGTTAGTTTATATAGGGCTTCCTTAATGAGGTTTTTTTGATAAAGTTTTCCTCGCCATGTTACTGTTATCGTCTTGTTATGTGAACTTACTTTATACCCAACTTAATATGTTCAAGTTACGTGTACGACAAGGAACTGTGCTGGCCGCTTTTTTTTCGTTGTATATCAATGTTATTACTAGAATCAAGCCCAAATGTCTTAACAAACAAAACAAGAACAAGGATACAATATATTTGATATGCTATGGTCTGGTCTTACCAGATTAGGTTACTCTGCTCTCAAGCAAATATGTCATGAACCTAGGATTAACTATGCACTCCATAGTTAGATGGCTCCCATATAAACCAGAAATGGGCAGTATCCCCTCACTTACCTCAATATGTTAGATATTGATATGCGGACGTAGCTACATTATGCTATCTATGCAAAGCTCTGATATAATCAAATTTCAATGCGCACTTAATGCTTATGTGAGATATATATTCAGTGTTGGAGTCACGTCCAGGCAAAGGTTAACTCCCAAGAAGTTGGCTTCATCCAAAATTTCATAAGTAACATGCTGTCAAGAATCAGCGAAAAGTTTTTATGGAGTCGCCTTTATGGGGCAATAATAGTACTACTAAGAGCACAAACTCAATTTGAATCGGTCAGAAACGATGCAGCAACTAACTAGTTCAAAAAATTTATAGTCACTCTCACGTATTACAAAATAGGATCGTAATGTGCAGAGTGTTGCTTTGATCTCTATGTGTAACATATTTGTACACCGCTACTTTTATTTTCTCTCTCAATTACTAAATAATTGATAACTTACCGACTTTTACCAGCTTTGCTACTATTGTAGTTTGGCTCTATGGGCAATTTTGATCGAATTAAATTGTACTTTTTAATCACCTAACTAAACTTCGCTTTAATTGATTTTTTTTTATACACTGATGTGAATTAAATAAATTGGTAGATTTAATTTTAATATTGGCACATAAGTCATCTACACTGAAATATTAACTTAAATAAGACGCGATTTACCCTCAATTAAATATTGTTATACTGTTTAAATTCTAGTTATATTCAACTCTGTATTTATCTTAATATTCCATGTCTTAACACTCTATTCGCTATTCCCAACGCTTATTTACGTGGCGCCCATGCCGGGGTTTGTAATAAATAAATTATGAATTTGAATTTATGTAACAATCAAAATACCCCTAGACACATAGTGTAGCTATTATTTTTGATTTTGTTTTTGAATTTATATGTTCCACTCACACTATGCGCAGCAGTTGGACAAATACGTAACCGTCCTGTGATTTTCAGGGTCAAACTTATTAAGCTAGGAGGGACAACGAAAATTTTAAAGAGACTTAAAGAAGAAGTATTCAATTTTTTCTGGTGATGAACAGAATAATACAGTAGGCTGATAACAGGTCGCGATATATCGATTTCTCGTCCTACCACGACAAGAGTAACCCTGAATTATAGAATTTATATTAATAGGCCACTTTATCATCTACTTCATATAGGTATGCGCAATCATCGCCTTACCGATCTACGTACCCACCGTTTATAGACGTGGCCTGGTCCAAGGTTTTTCAATAAAGCATTTTTGTATTGTAGGTACGATCTAGCTATCTACTGTAGTTAGACATGAACACTGACCGGATAAAGCAAGCAGGTTTATACGCCTTTTATTTTAAATTGGAAATTGCACTTTAAAAGTCCATTAAAGCTCTTATATAAAATAAACAATACATTGTAAATAAAATCGCTTGATAAAAGACTCCAGAACGTTCACCTTTAACCCCGGCAGAAACAAGCAAGTCATTGAAAAATTTCACATTTTCAATTATGCTATCTACTTATCGTCAGTAAATGCAAAGTAAATATATTTAAAAAATCGTTTAATTCTTTTAAATTATTGAAATGAAATCAAATTAAAGGAAACAATACTCACTTTCGTTTTTCAAAAATTGTCAAATGCAGGAACTGCGTATAGATATACTAATTACCCAGCTTCATGAAATATTATTTATGGAAGAGAAAATCGACTTTTCCAATGTAAAGAACCTTTTCATAATCAAAATTAGTTAATTATTTATGGGAAATTTACATGATAAAAAAAGTGACAATTCTCCTTGAATCGCAATGCACTGTCATTTATGACAGTTACATAAAATATTACATAGGCGTTGTTCGTTAAGTAGTCTAGCTAGAAAAATTCTGCAAGTATCATTGCATATTGGAGTTACATCAACGCCATGCGCACAATTAAAATTTCGTGTTAAAAAATCATAATTTATTAGTACATTGTTAATGTGATAAAATAGTATATAAATTATTTATAAAGATTAAAATAAAAAACTAGAAACTTTTCGGTACAATTTATAGGATCATTAATTCCATGGAACGAATAAAGAAAAACACAGGGTGTATTATTTTTATAATATGAATCTATAGATTAAACGAACGAGTCCAAAAACTAATCTTCTTAGTGCATCTTATCGCCATCTGGGAAAAGTGAGAGAAATAATTTTGTCAATAGAAATCGATTGACTTTTTCTTGCAAGTTGTGTGTCATCATCTTTGTGAAATTGCACTTAAATATCAGTGGAAATCATGGCAGATAACGAACAAAAAGCCATGCAATTAATGGCTGAGGCCGAGAAAAAATTGAATCATTCAAAAGGCTTTCTTGGATCGCTATTTGGGTAAGTTACTGTAAATTTCCTCCAGTGGAAAGTTTATCTATGACAAAGGTCCTTTCATCCAACCACCCATTAGGGGCTCTAATCGCGTTGAAGATGCGATTGAATGTTATCAGCGTGCTGGAAATATGTTTAAAATGGCAAAAAATTGGTGTAAAGCTGGCCAAGCGTTTTGTGAAGCTGCAAATTTACATGCTAAAGCTGGAAGTAGACATGATTCCGCAACCAACTATGTTGACGCATCGAATTGTTACAAAAAGGTAGTTGTGTACACAGCTGGAGTGAATTTGTGATAAAGATGAGTTGTTTTTCTTTATTTTATGTATACAGGCCGATATTGAAGAAGCCGTCTCCTGCCTACTAAAAGCCATTGATATATATACCGATATGGGAAGATTTACCATGGCAGCAAAACACCATCAAAGCATTGCTGAAATGTATGAGGCAGATCCTAATGGATTGGTAATTATTAATACAAAATAAAAAAATTGAGGTAGGCACATTTATAAACGATTTCAATTAAATATCTAGCAACGAGCAGTTCAACATTATGAACAAGCGGCTGATTACTTTAAAGGAGAGGAATCTATTAGTTCTGCAAATAAGTGTATGTTAAAAGTAGCACAATATGCTGCACAACTAGAGGATTATGACAAGGCTATTCAAATTTATGAACAGGTAAGGATTTATATATTTTGGTATCTTTACAAATCGAACTTTTTTTTTTAACCTTGTTAGGTTGCAACATCATCGCTTGAGAGCTCCCTCCTTAAGTATAGTGCAAAGGAATACTTTTTCAGGGCTGCTTTGTGTCATTTGGCTGTTGATTTGCTCAATTCACAACATGCAATTGAAAAATACTCTCAACAATATCCAGCTTTCCAAGATTCCAGGGAATACAAATTGGTTAAGGTTAGTTATTGTTTTATAAACAATCCATCAAGACATCAGCCGATTTGGTGAAAATTGATAATTAGTCCAATTATACATAATCTAGAGCTAGATATGTATTAAAGGTCTCCACACAATATCCCTATGGTATCAGAATTTTGAAAAATTTGCTACCTTTATTTGCAATTGACCTAATGTGGTATTGAAAGTACACATTTTTTTTATAATACGTCTATAAGCGCTGAATAAACAGATTTTAAATTAATAGTAAATCAAAATTGGCAAACATAGCAAGGAAAACAAATAAGCATATTGCTTACAATGTATTTCAGGATAATTCTAATCTGTCTTACTGCTACTATTACTACTAATACTACTATTATATCAACAGAGTCTGTATGTACCAAAAAATGTATTTCGACAACTTGCAGACCTATAAAAGCGCTTGTCATCGTCAAACCACAGATAACATGTTCCTGTACAAAGATCTTCGTAATAATAAAATAAAAAAAAAGAGCTTCTTACTTTTTCTCTTCTAGGTTAGGTTAGCTAAGAAGGGGGCCGCTAGACAACCAGCCAGCCTCACTTAGACCTCCAACGGGCCCATTGTGCCCGTAGACCTCATGGGATAACCCTTCAAGCCGCGGATTTATCCTGCTTTCCTTGGGAAACTCAGGATATATCCAAGACCTTTAACCTAGATCCATCCTGCCTCACTCAGAAAATTCAGGATGCCTTTGAACTTTATACTTTGAAGCTCCCCCAGACTTGAAAAGAAGTAGATACCTAGTAGCCTACCTCTTTTATTCATCAGAGCGGGGCATTCGCAATGCATATGTCTGACGGATTCAATTTCGTCCGAGTCCCTACAACTCCTGCAGAAATCGTTTGCCGATATTCCCAGTCTTCTAGCATGGTCCCCTATGCCCCAGTAACCCGTCATGACCCCTACTAGATTCCTGGTATTTGCTCTGCTGCTATTAAGCAGTTCCCTTGTCCTTTTCCTGTCATATGCAGGCCACAATTGCCTCGTAATACGACAGGTATCCCTGCTGGTCCATCGGAGGCCTGCCTTTAGATAGACGTGATGATTTCCTCTTTTAAAGCTCCGATTGGGATCCTCACGTAAGTTACAGCTGCGAAGCTATCCAATTCGGAGCCCTTTTTGGCCAACTCATCAGCCATCTCGTTGCCTGAGATATCCTTATGGCTAGGTACCCAGCTTAGGGTCACCTTGTGCCTTACAGTCAATTCCTCAAGCCTTGTTTTGCATAACTGCACGAATTTTGATTTTACCAGCCCAGCATCCAGCGCCCTGATGGCTGCCTGGCTATCAGTATATATGCAGATGTGCCATGCGGGCTCTCTGCACATGGATACCAATGTTGCCGCCTGATAAATCGCTGTGAGCTCTGGCTGAAAAACACTGCATTCGTCAGGCAGTCTATAAGACTCGTGCCACTGGAGATCTCTAGAGTACACTCCAGCCCCTGTGCCCGCATTCGTCTTGGAGCCATCCGTAAATATAGTGTTTTCTTACATAGTTCTTCGTTAAAGTTCTTATGCACTAATTGCGTCGGCCTGACAATTGTCCAAAATTAGCTAATAGAAAAGCATACATTTAATTTACTATAGAACTTTCCTCTTAAATTTCTTTGCCGAGAACGGTTCAAAACAAATGCATTGATTTGGATGTCTGACCTGTGGCCGGATTCAGCAACTGTGACTTTATGCATGTACACAAAATTTTCTGTACACCGTCGATTACTCAAAAGCGGAAATCTGTTTTTTCTGTCGAAATTGTGTACACGGTAACCGATATTTTCTGGCGGGGGGTTTTTGTTTTTCATACAACTACAGAAATTAAAAACATGTTTAGCCTTCGGTACGCCTGATGTAATCAAAAATTAAAGTTGTTATTTACAATTGTTTGAAATCTCGTCTTCATTCTAAACCTAAACAATTTAACGAATCGTTCTTCTTTTAAAAAGATTTTGTGAATCCCTTAACTTCCTTCTTATTAAAATCAAATGCTGTCTAGAATGTTTAACATTTTTCAAATATAACAAATTTTTGAACTTATCTTTACCTTCCTCTAAGCCGTAGTCGCCTTAATACTAGTGAATTCTTGTAAAAATTTATTTATTTCAACTAAACTCAACACTTTCAAAATGACTATTTTAAAACGCCATTCAGCACTTAAGTGTACACAACTACTTACTTGAAATTCAAAAGTGTACGCTTGCTCTCACGGCGAGTTTTTCAAATCGTGTACAGTGACAAATTTTTCAGATTTGCGGAATCCAGACCGTGAGTCACTAAATATTGGGAACATTTTTAATTCTCCCGTTATTTCGGAAAGTAGAATTTATATATATCACTATGATTAAATCTTTTCACAAATTCTAAACTGACCTAAAAGCTGTCAAATATACATTAAGTGCGGACACTATCTGTCCTACCGCAGTTCAATGTTGTCTGATGAGGATGGGAGTGTTTTCAAATTATAATCGGTATTATGTATATATCAGCGAGAACAGCTAAAGATAAAATAAAATGCAATTTTGCTATGATAATGTTAAGAGTAGCAACGACTAGGTCTTTAGGACCATGAGAACACCGCGACCAGAGTTGATCTATTGTGCCGTCCCCTAAGGTGGTTAGGCAAAATCGAGCTCGATTATTGCTCTTGGGGCTAGATTGCAAACCGTATTTGGAGAGATAGGTGTTCCTCCAGAGATTTGTAGCGTTAGACCTGTAGACGATGGACACTCACATATAACATGCATCGAGGTTTCATCTTCATCTTCGCACAGTCGACACAGTTCACTGTCGGATTTGCCTATTTTCTTCGAGAAGGAGACAGAAGGGGCCATGACCAGTGACTGCATTAACAAATAGTCTGAATGAATGTCTGCTAAGTCCAATAAGTTGGCGCGTCTGAAGAAGAGAGGGTTTGAAGATTTTCTTTGCCTGCTACATATCGGGCGCGCTACGCCAAAGGAAATCCAGTTGCCTGTTCCTCACTTAAGCAGTTATCCCCAAAAGTGGCTTTTTGGTAGGCCAAGTGTCGGGTAGGGACCAGTATACGGACAGTCAGCTCCGGGTTTAGCCAGTTCGTCAGCTTTTTGATAACCGTTCATTCCTTTATAGCCAGTAACAAAAACCAAGGTTACTGGTTGTCCCTAGATAGTAGCTGGAGTTTCGAGTATCTGCTCCAGACTAGTTACGACTCAAAGACTTGAGAGGACAGAGCTAGAAGCGCAGCTTGGCTGTCTGAACAGATGTTGATGTAGGAGTTCTTGCAGCCCTTTTTAGGCTTTCCTTAGCCCCAACCTCTACAGCATAGACTTCCGCCTGAAAATATAAGATGAGGAACCAAGCGGAATGGATAGTTCCATTTCTGGACCAACCACCCTGTGCCTGTTTTACCATCCGGGATCCGCCGTGGGAACTGGAGCCCTCTGTCTAGTATCTTTCATTAATGGTTACTTGGTAACCTCTTTTGGTCATTTTTGCTGCCTCCCTCTGAATAAAGAGCTAGAGTGGATGTAAGCCAAGAATGGCTTCAAGTGCTCGTTGAGGACCCGATGTGAAGGCGCCTGTGGCGCCTAAACATGATATCCTTTGCACCTTATCAAGGGTGTTCTTGGTGATTGCCTGCAACGTTTCAGGCCATAGGTCTTACTATGCCTTGGAAAATTCATAAGGTCATTTTGGGGTTTAGACTCCACTTTTTCCTAAAAGCCTGTGGCATGAGCTGGATGCCCATATGGCTTTGTTTGTTACCATTTCAAGGTAGGGATTCCAGGTAAGCTTGCAGGATTACTCCTAAATATTTTGTTTCTTTGGAATATTCTATTGCAATTCCATTACTTACACCTAGGTTTATTGATGTCCCATTCTCTGGCACCATCTTGTAACGATATTAATGGCAGTTTTCATAAGTTTGGGTACTTGCCTTTGACACCAATTGCAATGTCATCAGTTTATCCTTGAGACTAAAAGTCGGCCTCTGGAGTAAATTTAATAGCTCATCCACAACTAAGAGGAGCCATAGTGTGATGCTTAAACCCCGTTTTGTGGGCAGCCTTTAGTTTCCATGACAGTTGTGTATTCGCAGTTTATGGTAGCTATTATGCAGCGTTTTTCAAGCATATTGCCAATCCATCTGAGGATGCAAGTCTTTATACCTCTATCTTCGGATAACCACTTGATCGAGTCAAAGAGACTGTTGTCGAATGCGCCTTGTATGTCCATGAAGGAACATATAAGGACCTCTTTGTTAGGTTTTCTCGATAGTCTCTACCATACTTCTGAGAGTGGACAGCTTTTGAGGGACGTCGTCCGTCTCTAGAGTTTTCAGGAGAAATGATCGCCTTGTTTTTTCTATATAAATTATAATAAATTGGAACTTTGATGCTTGTACATGAATCAAAATTTTCCGTGTTAACAAAGTTATGTGGGTATTTCTGTTCAAATAATTTAGACACAAATAAGAATGAGCAACGTCAGAATTGCTACAGAACAAAAGCATAAGTAGAATAATAGGACTATACGTAATAAATTGCACCAAAGACGACTTATAAAAAATAATTAACTAAAAAATTTACATTGATCACTTTAAGCGATCGAACTGCTTAATAATTTAACCAAATAATATACATGTGCACACCTCATGATTATATTATAGACTATTTGCTCCAACTGTAAAACCCACTATAACTAGAAGGTAATCAGAAATCTGAATAAATATAAATTTACATGTATTTTCTTTACACCGATTTATGTGCATTCTAAAAACTTTCGTGCTTTATTCTTTCCAAAATCTCTATGAAAAATAATTTTTCATTTACCGCAGTCTCTATAATCCCTACAATGAAATGAAAATATCTAAAACCCCAGATCCACATCCAATTCTGAATGATGAAAAAATGTACATAAGGCCCATAACTGAGATAATTTTGTTTCAGAGAGTAACGTTAAGGCAAGAGTAGGAGCGACTAGGTCACTAGGAACCTGCGAATACTTAGACCAAGGTTGACTTATTGTATCTTCTCCTAAAGTAGGCTATGATGTGTTTAATCTCTCTTTTCGCACAGTCGACACAGGTCGCGGTTGGATTTGCATATCTTCTTCAGAAAATAACTTCGGGATATATGAAAAAAAAAACTCATAATAATTCTTGAAAAAAATGCTTGGCAACATGTTAATGGCTTGGGCTAGAATTTTCTGACAATAAAGTTAAGGTAGAGATTCTATCAGAGCCACCTGATTTATTCAAATAAGTGTGCCAATGTGAAGTGGCTTATGTAAGTTTGCGCAATGTTAGTTTCGCTGAATTCAATGACTGACGACATATTCTCAGTTTGAATTGGTTAAATTTAGAGTCGGCCATATATCAGTTCCAAAAATGTCTATCATCGGTACACGCATACCGCAATCCAAGAGGCTACTTGTAATAAAAACATTTTTCTTTAAAATGCACCAAGTGTTAGTTACCTGATGATATCAGTCGAGGGCCACAGTCAAATGTTTCGCAGCAGAATATATTTCCCTGATCATTTTGGTGTAAGTCAATTTTGCCAAAAATGCACTTATAGTGTTATGCTTCTGAGGTAGCGCAATGGCTCTCCCTCATTTGGGTTTTTTTTCCTAACAAAGCCGTGCAATTGCATTACCATTCATTCTAAAGTCCTGCCTTTGATAACATTATAAAAAAATCTGTGTTGGTGTTTGCAATGTATTTGTTGGAAATGATTTGATTTTTATAAGCACAATTTTAGTAATATTAAACTTTAGTAAATCCTCTTAAGAAATTCAACACAATATTATCTCACCCTCATCGCATCTACTACAAATCATTTGATAATTTAAAAACAAACAAAAAAACAAATATTCTGTTATTTCTAGACCTTATGCGAACACTTAGAAGAACAAAATATTGAAGGATTCACAGAAACAGTCAAAGATTATGACAGCATCTCCAGATTGGATCAGTGGTATACAACAATTTTACTTAGAATTAAGAAAGCTGCTGATGATAATCCTGATCTACGATAAATAAACTTTCTCTCAGTTCTTCAACAAAAGAAAGTAAAATTTCGATATGAAATTTCCATCGAAATAAGTTAATAAAAAAAAAATTTAAATCGTATATCCAATTATTAATAATAATTTTCACCAGTTTTTTGTTTGTTTTGTTCTACTTTTTTTTCTTTTTTTTTAATAAAAATTATCTAATACGGTAATTTACGACTCTATTTGAATACAATAATAAATATACTTTTCATAACAATAGATTATATCGTAGCAATTAAAGGAAGCATATTAAGAGAAGATCGAAACATCAGAAAGCTGCTATTGTTTCATTCCCAAATTTTATTTGTTGATGTTTTTGTTTGAATAAAATTTTATTAGAAAAATATTTTTAACATTTCATTTCGCTTATTTATTTGTTGTGTTTACTATATATATATTTATCACATTATGTATATGCACACATACAAACACAATGAAAGCAAAAAAATGTGTATGAAAATTTGAACATTTTACTACGTAACCGAATGAATTGCAATTATTGTCAGAAACCAAGGGATTGAGTCGACATGGGTGATTAAAATGCAGAAAAAAATGTGTACATTTAATATTGTTCATATATTATTTTTTTAAAATTGTATGAAATGCTGTAGTTTATTTTTGTGAAGTTTAAATATTAAGAAAACAGTGGAAAATATTTTTCTGTTGTGCTCTTCTACTTACTTATGTAATATTTTAAAGCTTTTTCTTATTAAATTTGTGTCAAGATTATTACAAATTTATATTTATACATTATATAAGAGATACGGTTAGAATTTTCTACTAAAGTAGTGAAAAGAAAATATGTAATGGAGATAAAAAAACAAAAATATAGCGCGTAATCAACTTTTAGTACTATTTTACCCGTCTGCATTAATTAGGTAGAACTTATTACCTCAGTGTTCAGTTAAATTGTTTCTCGTTGTATTATTTACCTGGTGTGGTCATATCTCTTTAAAGATATAGTATATGTGAAGAAAAAGATTTTTTCAAAGTACATTCAAATTCAATTTTTAATGCACAGTTTAATAATTTGTTTTGTTTTAAGACTTGAGCAAAACTTCCATAGCCTACATAAACATTTAATATTTCCTTCGGCATTAGTAAGATGCAAGATGAGAGTCTAAGTGGGCTGTAGCTTCAAAGAAACTACGAATTTAACAGGGTAGTTAGGTTGTCGAGTTAGCCAGATATTCGCTATGATATTTTCTATGATATTTAACAGCTTACAAATCAATAAACCATTATGGTTTGAAGCCATTTATAAGGTCTATCTGTGACAATAGTAATAAGTCTGATTACGTAATAAAATTTAGGGCGCTTATGGAAACAGTGCAACAAGTCTCCTTCTGTGTGAGCTTTTACTTGGTCGGTCAAAATATTTTCGATGTTGTCTTATTGTTGCAAACTAATGATCCCTCAAGGAATTCTTATCTTAAAGAAAAGAAAAATGTATATCGAGGCACTGAAGTATATGTAAGATGGAAGATTTATTTTAAAGAAGTGACTGATGCTTAAATGGAAATTGTCTTAATGCCTGAAATATTGAAAAATGGTTTTCAAGTAATTTTGAGCTTGATTTCCTTTCCTGTTTTCAAGAAAGATATATATATATATATATATATATAATTCTTAAGGAAATTATTAAGAACCACCCCAAATTTCAAAACAAAAGCTCTCAGCTCTGCCATAGTACAGGTCACAGTCATGCTGCTCTGTCTTGCTATGGTTTTTTCTTGGGTTTTTGCGGGGAAATCGTAAGGCATATAACGGTGAATCTAAAGAGGAAAACTAAAAATTACTTCAAGACAATTTTCAATATAAATCAGTTGTTGATTTTCATAACGTTACAGTAGTTTGGATTAGAATGAACACACATGAAGGTGGGTTGAACAGAGTTTATTGGCGTGGCGCATCAGCTAAGTGTTTGTAGTGTCGGCTGGGAAGCAAAAAAATTTCCAGAAAGTCGTATAAGAAGTTACTCGAAAGCCTACTTTATATTTGATCCTTGATCTTCATTACTCAGAAGTTTTAAGGAGCATTTTTTGTCAGTAGAATTAAGACAATTTTCGTGTTTTGATGTGATTCTAGTTAACAAAACCAAACTAGAGAAAATGCAAAAGAATCGTAAGTATACAAAACGTGCACGACTTGTTTTTGAATAATCGCAATTTCATTTTTTACAGAAATTATGATCTTGTGATTGTGATTACCGTTTTTAATCATGTTATACAAATTTAAAATATTGCTGATATTTGCTGTGTATTTGGATCTCACACAAACTTCTGGTCTTACTTTTATTCTGATGTGGATCTATCATACAAACTCATCTCATGCGCAAATAGCCTGTTAAAATTTCATGATTTTTATTCTAAGCTCAGTTCTCTCAATAGTCTCATGATCAGCATTTTCAACTCGCTTAAATACAAATTATACCATCCTCATTTGTTATCAACAGAATGCCTTACCTGGAGCCTCACTCTCCACATTTTCATTCATCCTGACTATAGCGTGTTTAATATTCAACGCCATTAATATTAGCATTGATAACCTTTTTAAAATGTTTCTGTTGCATTTTCATGCAGTTTAAAATGAAATTTTTTGAAGTAGCGCTGCTAACTATTATTGTTTACCCTTTCCTTGATGCACTACGATTATTTTTACAACTTACATTAAGCTGTCAAAATTAAAAACGATCACTTAGTTTATTGTGCTACCAACTACAATACCAGAGCAGAGTATACAAATATTATATGGCTTGTGGTAAATTACGGAATGGATCATTTGAAATGAATACGTCGTATGATTCATATTTTCTCACATCGGTCGTGTTGAGAAAATCGATCAAATGTATACAAAACTGCAGTTAAAGCAACATTTACTCTCGGCACGCTCTAAAACATGTTATGGTGTATTCCGGAATGCAATATCCATTTCAAAATCTATATACCCCGTGCAATATCTAGCTCTTGTGCCATCTATGGTACTATATAAGCAAGGAAAATCTATGCATACGACAAGAAAAAACCTATATGGATTATGGGTAGTTGGAATCTCAACGGTTTCCGAGGTAGCGGCACTTAAAGATATTTGGGTATGTTTTTATAGATCACCCTGTAACTTCTGAACGTTACACCCTATGATGGTGATTTATAATTTGTTAGATAGATAATCTTTGGACCTTTCTGGTATATAAAAAGTCAAGTCAAGTCATCAATACCAATTTTTCATATGGATTTAAGAAGTCCTAAAGCTGCGCTTTAAAATTGCCCAAAATTTAACCTTTTCTACGTTTTTGAACTATATGTATGTAAAAAAGAAGAATAAAAAAAACAAATAATAACAATTTAAGTAGTCCCTAGAAATTACCAAAAACCCTCACAAATATTTGTCGACTTTTAAAAATGGAGAAGAGTTTGACTCATATTTTAGGTAGAATCACGGTTGATTAAAATTTTGAACATTTTCGGCACATACTATTCTTGCGTCTAGCAAGCTGCGCAGCTGTACATAAAAAGGTTGTTATATATGTACATACACTGGTGTGCAAAAAAAAACGCAGCACTCGAATTTTAAAGAATATATTTGATTTACATTTCAAGGTCCATCGCGATTGTTTTTAATTTGGCATTTATTCTTAGGCAACAAACGTGAGATGTCCACATCCGCGTGAACAAAAACATGCCCAAACCATAACTCCGCAATCCCGAGGTGGTACTTGTTTTACACATCTAGGCAGAATTCGCTCTCCTTTCCTTCTCCGCACGTACAGCCTTCCATCAGAAGAGTGGAGGTTGAACTTGGATTCGTCTGAATAAATTACTCTATTCCACATATCCTCTGTCCATAACGGTGTTCGCGTGCCCACTGGAGAGGTAACTGTTTCACTCGAGCTGTTAAAAGGGGCTTTTTTACCAGTCGACGACCGTTTATTTCTTCTTGAATGAGTCTTCGTCGGATGACTGAGGAGGAAATATCGACGTTATGCGCACTCATTAGCTCTTGTCTTAAATCCGGAGATGTTTTGAAACGATCCGCCAAAGATCTACGAAATAAAAACCGATCTTGACGAATGGTAGTCTTTCGCGGTCTTCCCGATATTTCACGACGATCTACGCTGCCAGTCTCTTCGAATTTTTTAATTAGCGGGACAATAGTGGAATCGGAACATCCTAACCTACGACCTATTTCACGCATAGAAAGATTTTCCCGCCACAACACGATTACCACAGCTTTTTGTTCACTACTTAGTTGAACCAAATTTCACAAAATTTTCTTTCGAAACACAAATGCTTTCACTATCTGCACGCTAAATTGAAAAAGAAATCAAACTCGCATCTTTTGCATCTTATATAGTCTATTGTGTCATATTTTTCAGGGCCCTTCGCGAGACTACCTACTAATTAGGAGAAATCATGATTTTCCAAGGATACCTGCCGGAGCTGCGTTTTTTTTGCACACTACTGTATGTATTGGGCTATTAAATTTTTTTTCGATTCCTACACAATTTCATCTTAAATACATATTTTATTAACTTTGGCTGTGTGATAAGCCAGACTTTAGCTTTTAAAATCTGTAGTCAGGCTCGATATCTAAGCCCATTTGTTTTGTATGAGAAACATTTCACTCGCAGTTTTTTGTAACGTCAAAATTTTATTTTGGCTTACTTCTAACTAAATTTCTGCAATTGTAATGGGTACAATTTTGCGACTGTAGAATTCTCATAATAGTTAAGATAAAGCTAGGTAAAGATTCGCTTTCCACCCAATTGTGTATGCGAATGGAATTACAATTGAAGTCAATCGAGAGATTCGCTTCTACATAACTTCGTATTTTCACTTCCTCTGTCAAAAGGGCCCTACCTACTCTTAGATTAAGTTGGCTTTTGATAAAAAAAAACCTTGATCCCACAACTTGGCCGTAATATTTAGTCTTCCTGCTCTTACTTTACGGTTTTGATTGGCTTTTATTAACACTTTATTTGAAGTATTCCGGCAAACATTACGATTCGGAAACGACTCGCTCAATCAAAGTTTGACTTCAATCTGGCCGTCGTTCTCGACTCAATCTTGAACCAAAAACGAAGAAAAGGGAACGCTAATTCGAATCGAAATGACGACTCGATATCGATTCGGCTTCTCGGAACTTTTTCGAAGATTTTTCGTGTATTTGTGCTAGATATGTAAAAACCCGCTTTGCAAGGATCGCTTAAGACACGACTATCTTGCTTCTCTTAATATATAAGAAATATATAACACCTATAATACAAACACGTTGTTCGCATTTACTTCGTTTTTAACATCAATTTCGGTTCGTCTTAAGCTCTAAAGCAATTCGCTATCAAGAGAGTATCTCAAGTTGATAAGTCGAGAATCATGTTCCTTTTACTACGCTGGTAATTTTTTTTCCATTCGATATCGAGTTCGTTCTCGAATTTTAAGTCAGAGATTACGATTTACTCGCAAACCGTTTTCGAATCATGATGTTTGCAGGGATATGTATTCCAAATTTCTTCGCAAAAACTACTACTTCGAATTGAATAATTCTCGGAATATACTGCAAGTTCTCTGAACCTGAAGGCCATATGTCGAGTGAAATTGATAAATCCGAAAAATTCTCGATTTTTTGCTCTTCAAGAACTTCCCGCAAACCCGAGAAAATGTTTGCTGGGATACTATCGATCTATGATATAAATAATATATGCGATTCGTGTAAATTCAGAGTGACGCTACGACTTTTATGTTACTTATTAAGAATACCGTGCTACCCATCTAGCCACATAGTCGACAAAAGAGTGGCGTAGTTGTTCATATATATGGCATTGCCGACTCAATTAGGTAAGACCTAAGCCAGATAAATTGATAGACGTGAGGATTTTGCGAACATCGACATGTTGATACAATCGTCTGATTGATATGCGGTAATGAAAATATAATAAATTTGCTAAATAGCTTCGAAGAAATCTGAAGGTGATTATTTATTAAATGATAATCCATCAAACCTTAAGAACGGCACATTACTTTGACTTCTTGCCGCTGCGTTCAAGGAATAGATGGATTGACCATATAGATGTCTTTAAAACCAGTTTGAAAGGTTGGGTATTTTGCTAACGGACAATTGAGATTCAGTTTCAATAAACCATATATTTTCTTTTATCTACTAATTGTTTACCACAACACGAATATTTTTTTATTTAACAATAATTACTTACGAATTTTATTAAATATTCTTGCATCCTCTTTGGTTTGTTTAGGCCTCGTGCTTTTGACATTTTAACAAGTCACGACATAAAAGAAACAAAAATAAATAAAAAGAATTACAATTACCTAACAACTACGTAAATAGTCTTGAATGACTACAATGGATGGATTTTAAAAAATAATTTCCGAACTCTTCTATTGGGGATTACCATCTCTTTATTACGTACATATACGGAAGTGTTTTATTCTCTGAACTCGATTCGACTTTCATGTGTCTTGAAAATAGGATGAATCGATTCGATTACTCTTGGCTAGATGATTTTAAAAAAATTGAAAACAAAAATTACAACAGTTTGACGAGTTAAGATGATCATTTAAAATATCCGAACTCGTTCTAAAATTGGACTGAATTTAGACTATCATTAGACATGCCTCGAAATTCATTGGATGAGAAACCAATTCATTCGATTAGATCAGTCGTCTAATGAGATTGGTCTAACCGGATAAATTATTATCATTTTGGGGTACATGCATTGTAAAATTTATTTCATCTGACATTTTATATAGATTTTCCGGATTAGCCGCGTGTTAAATAAATTATTTATTGAGTGCTAAATAAAGTACTCACCCGAACGTTTCGCTTCAAGTTACATTGAGCGTGGTCACCGGATACTGTCCAAAGTTGTTACATACGTTTTAAGCTACGCAGATGGTAGGTGTGTCTGCTATTGTTGTGGTTGTTGTATTTGTTGTTGCTGTTGTGCAGAGTCTTGCGATCTAACAAAACTCACTAGGTCACTTCTTAAAGAAAGTTTATTTCGGATCAACCGTGGAGAGGTATTAAGGATGGGATCTCATGTTCATGAAAGCTGGAAACTATTTTCGCGGTTGAAATTAAGTCGACATTTTATTTCAATTGCCTCACGAACAAGACGAAGTGTATAAGAAGACTCGCGAGCCAGGACTTCTGCCTTTTCAAAATGAATCCAATGATGTTCTGGTGAATGGTCCAGAATTTTCCCGCTGATTCTTGCTTACAACACTTACGTGTCCTTTTAGACGGGTAGCAATACTTCTTTATGTTTGCTCAATGTAAGATGACAAGGGACGGTGTATACGTCTGGTGTTTAGAGTGGAAAACGATCTTTTGGTGATTGCATGTGATTTATCACCTTCTTGGGTGTTAAAAGATGGATTTCATACCGTATCGACTTCAAAAGTGCGTTATTTGTTTGTTTAGCCATTAAATTTCAAAACATCGTCCACATACTAGAATTCTGCCGCCACAGATTCTGTTGGAACGGTGAACTAGCGTGGAAACGACGGATCTTTAATTTGTCGGGTGGAGGTGTGAGGTAGCGTGTAGGTAACGATTAGTACGCGTCATTTTGCAATAAACTATGTGTCCTAACACATGCCATCATTCTTCCGTATAACTTTAAAATTTAAAAACGCAAGAGATCCGTTCTGTCTGTTCTAGCATCAAGGGTCCATGAGTTGTTATGAACATAGATAACAAGTCATTTATTGCTGTTATGTAGTGATGATATTCAATTTTGTATTTGGTATGTGCCTACGATTTTTGTACTGTACATACTCGAATGAATAAATTTCGATTTCTTTATCATTTAATTTTGATATATGGAAAACATTCAAATATTTAGATCCAATCATTTCAACTACTTTGTAAACTTTTCATCCAATCTTAATTTTAGAATCTATAGTCAATCCATTGATACCTATTGTAATTACTTTTATAATTCGATTCTAATAGAAATAAGCATGACTAGTACATATCTGTTATGGGATTTAAAAATTTAATATGTATAACTTGTAAGATAGATTATGTTCCATTTATGTTTTTTTTAACAATTTTACAGTAAAAACAAATTGAATTTATGTCTTTACGTAAATTGTAAAGTTTTTAGATTTCAACAGGAAGTCAAATCCGAAAACTTTTCATATACAATTTTTGTTGTGTTTAATAAATTTTTTCTTCGAGCACCAAGTTAATGGTGAAATTAACATGCCTATGGAGCTGCAAATTCATATTATGATATAGATTTTTCACTGAGCCAATTTAAATAGATATGTGTATGTGTGTCGTAGCGATTGCATGTTTGTTGAAGGCCCAATATTAGACTGTTTAAGCACTAATTTATTACTTTAGACCAATAAATACTGCAATCGGTCTAATTTGATGAATTGAAATTTTGATATCGTGAAAGTTGCTCAAATAGTTAGAATTAGATTTGCAAAGAGAGAAAAAATAAGTATGCGTGCCATTATTCTTCTGTTGAGATATCAATTATTCATAATATTAGATCATTCGTCTTACATTATAGGTCTATGATTTGAATCTTATTAGTTGAATAACGCTACGACCCTATTGTTTAGTATAATCACTGATATTAAAAATTTTGTTTTAAAGATTCTGAAAAAAAATTGTCTGAATTACAGTCAGGACTTACATTTAGAGCATTTTTGATGCTCAGTTTAAATTAAGAGCGCATATTTTTTCTTAAAATCCATTGTAACACTTTACACTGTCTGTAATTTATTAATATTAATTTTTTCACAATTCTATACCAAAGATGATTCTACAATAGTGACATCCTTTTCGGTATAGCACAGTACTGTTTTAGTGCCAGTCTCGATTTAAGGAAAAACTGCACATTAGATCTATCGATTATTATCTGCAACGTATACCATACATGTATGTACATACATATTTATCAATTTATTTGGACTTGTCACTTATAATAATGGCTTTTACATAATGAGAAGAAATTAATGAATTTCCGGTATGAGTATAAAGGAGTGCAAATCCAACTTTATTTTTGAATATTTATATTCTCGTTTAGAAGCAAAGTTATTATTACATCTTTCAATTAACCATGTGATAACGTCATAAGAATGGAGTTTTTCTTTATCTTAAAATTATCATTTTATTTATATATCTTCCATAAAGATCCGTTTATAAATTTTTATAATCATTCATAGATATAAAACTGAACTGTGCAAGGTAAATTTCTTCGAAATGCAAGAAGCAGTCTGCTTGTAAGAAATTTTGTATTTCTTCAGTAAGTGTAATAAAATAAATATGCTCCAAATCCGAGGTAATTTTCAATGGATTCTATTGCTCTCTCAAATAAACTGGATTGCGTACTTCGAGTGTATATTGACGCCACATATACCTTTGTAAGAAATTGAATTACAATTCCATTATTTAACTTGTCCAGTTAAAAAAAGAAACATTTAACTTGCACTTTTTTTTAATAATAACTGATCGATTTTCAATTTTCTTGCAGTTGAATACTAAATCGTTCCATTATCATGAAATGCTATAGAAAAAGTTACGTCAAAATTACCATGATTCGTGTAATTTTTGTCATTTTGCATTGAAGACAACAAATATTTCCAAATTTAGCAAAGGATAGAAAATAAATAGTTTTTCTTTTCTCATTGTCTGGTTGGTTGGTTTGAAAAGAGTTTAAAGCTCCGAAATTAGGAACCCTGAAACGTATGCCATAACAAGGCCCATTGTTCACCCTCCAGACTTACGAGTAATAGCTGATAGGTCCCAGCCGAACACTTACAAAGTTCAGTATTGGACCCCAGCCCTCCTTAACGGCTCCATGCAGTTCGTCCAGGAGGTGTTAATCTATAAGGCTTTCCTGAGAGAGCCGGACAGTAACAAAAAAAGTGAGTCACCGTCTCGGATTCCGCATCCTCTGCATACGGGATCATCAACAAGCACCATGTGACACCTGTGGAAACAGTGTCCAGGAAGAATTGACACTAGAGTTCTCAAGACTGGCTTGTTTAGTTCCAATAGGTTGTTCGTCAGGTTAGGGCTTGGCTTACCCCACAGTTCCTTTGTAGTTCTAACCGATGGGTTATATAACCAAAGGCGATGGTTTTGGCAGTCTGCCCAAGCAGAGACAAAGTCTTTTGGTGCAATCCATATTGGGCAGGTGTATGCCTCCGAGGTTGCACCAAGACGGGCCATCCCGTCCTTTTTTTCATTCCCGCTCTTACAGTGAACAAACCAGTTTCCACTGATTCTTCGGTATTTTTCATAATAAAATATCAATGGAAATTGATATGAGACAAAATTTTAATCTATTTAATTCTTTATACTTTCAAAACTCCTTGCCGATTTAAAACTTTGTTTCTACTGGTAAATTTAATAATACTCATACTGAGAATTTGTACACCTCATCCTGATCAATTCTTTCGCGCATTTTTCGTCCAATCGTGCACGCTTTACTTATGAAAAATGCTGTTATAGTTAAATCATTTTCTTTCCAAAGGAATGGAATTTATTGAATTTATAGGATATTGTTTTCGAATTTAAGCCCCCAATGACATTAGCTGAACAATAATAACGATGAAGTCCATAATTAAAATAAATTCAATCTCCTATTAAGGGCTCAATTACAATTCCGACTTATGGACTCAGAGATTAAGTTCAAAATTAAATTGGAGCTTCAATTGCTGTTATTTCGACAACTGCAAGCTATAAGACTTGAAACTACACAATTTCGACTCGTCAATTAACTAGGACTCATGTCACCATTGAATCCATTTTTCGTTGCAGTTACCCCATGTGACATGTTTAAATCGCAACATTTACTTCGATTATAACTGATTTTAAACTGAAGTCGCAATGTAAAATAGTCGAAATTAATTAAGGCTAGAGTTTTAATATAGCTGAAGGTACAAGCTCGAAATCGTAATTCGACCCTTTCATCACATGTTAAATTAAAACTACAGAATTTTTGAAAATGTTGGAATAAAACTGAATAAGAACTCTAGAGCAGCCTTGTAAAACATTCAGGTCAATCCATCTAAACTCATAAATTGGTAAAAATTGAACTGATCGTTTAGATATAATATTTCCAGTTAGTGAGTCAGAAATGTAAAGCAGGCCTAAATACACACTCTTTGAATTTTGAATAATCGCATCGCAAGAGTATAATATTCTTAATTAATTTTACTAATGGTTATATTTTGAGTGAAAAAGATAGAATTGTAACGGATTAGTTTAGTTCTGGAACGTTGAGCCACCACCCATCGGGCGACTGATGAAATTTAAAAATATGAAAATTATTTATTCCTTCGAGAGGTATTGTGGGCAAACAAAATATTGATTTCGTCATGTTGTGCCCTCTTAACATCGTCTGCTTGAAAATACTATTGGATTGGACAACCAGACCTTAAAAAAAAAATAATTTTACTTAGTTTACTTCCCTACATAAATCAAGTCTTAGTCAGATAGTAATAAAGTAAAAAAAAGACAAGAAATGCTGATAGAAATTCATTCTAATTGGGTCGAAGAAAAAAAAGTTTTAAGTTTTATTTTACAATTAGTTTGTAATCATTGTTGATTATTTAAATACATTTAAAACATTTAATTTTAAACACATTACTCATCAATATATATTAGTATAATAATCCGTAAAGATACTACATAAATAGTAGGAGCTTAATTATAAATTTTCATAGTGAAAAGGAAATAGAGCCGCTAATATTTATCTAAGTAAGAATCCAGTTCCACAACTTTATCTTTTAAGCCAATATGATGGTAAGTTTTCCGTCATCAATACAACATCATTAATGGTGCATTTAAGAAAGAAACTTAATAAACTTATAAAACATAATTTATTACTATGTATTGTAAACACCAAAAATAATAAAACTATATTAAACTACACACACAAAATATTAAATAAATAGTAAAACGGAAATTTTACTAAAGATCACACATCTTGGCATATCTATTTTGAAAAAAGAAAAAAAAACAGGAAAGGATAAATAAGGATCTATCAGAAATGAAGGAATATATTACGAATTTTTATTTGAAGAGAACAATTTTAGGATTAGAAAAAAACAAAAACAATTATAAATTTGATTAATGTTGTTGTAGATTTACGGAGTGAATACTGCTTTAAATGGTGTTTATTACTACCTTAAATTAAATTAATACAATAATTCGAGTAAAACAAAACATATGAATAATCTTGATCAAATTGGTTAATAAACTATTTCCACAATTAAACAAAACAATTTCTTTTTTTATCCTGTAACCCATTCCTTGCTGTTTTGTACCTACAATAAGAGAAAGGAATGAATATTTTATGTGATTACAAAGAACTTTTTTAATTAGAATGTTGCTAATCGGCGTCTATACATATCAAAACATTTTATTTTTTTAAATTGTTCGTTGTTTGCTAAAATGATGTGCTTACGAGTTTCGAAAACTAAACTTTTCCACGAAGAGGTTCCTTGAATTTAGGAAGAAGGGAATGCATACGGTGATGCGCTGATCTCATTAATACGTGATAAAGCAATGAAACAGGATGTCCTTGTTGCTCGATGAGTAATTTCATCTCTGGATGACTTGTCAGAAGATTTTCAAAAACTTAACGAAGAAGGCAAACATCTTTATACCAATGCATTCGCATTTATCACTACTACAACAACAATTAACGAGAACATTATTTCGGTTGCCAGACTACCGGTGCTCCTCCTCTCTTAAGGCCGCTACACACGGCATGCACAAGGCAAGCCGTACGATTTGCATGAGCGTGTGTAACGAAATTCGGAGCTTGAGTTGAGACTAAAGTCTGACCGGCAAAAACTATTGCGTAGAAGCAAATCTGACGATTACTTTTTCAGTAGCATGATTCATCATCTGTTATGATATTGTTGAATTTTTTGAATGATTTTCTGTTGCAAATTTATTGGAGTAAAATCATACAAATCTCTTACTGCATGGAAGATGGTCATGTAAAATCCGTGAAATTGTCATGAGACATATATGTATATGACTTCGGAACAGCTTCCTATATCACGCAAGGATCTCCATCAATTATTTTGACAATATCAGCAAAAATTTTTTTATTCAGTAAAAGTTCCCCTGTCTGTACTTCGCATGGGGATCGCCCTTTACAGTAAAATTTCTAATATCATTTAAAAATTTGTAATGAGACTTGGATCATGCTCGGGATACGAAATTCGTCAAATATTGTTTTTGGTGATCAAGTCACAGCGAAACCCCATACAATAATATCTGACATGTTCATTATTATCTGGTGGTGGGAAGTTTGATCGCCACTGAATCACTGAATAGCTTTAACATATTTTTATACCCTTGCTGCACCTGCATATACATATGTACGAGTACTTAGTTTGTCACTACTTTTGTAATGCATCGAAATAACGATGGTACGGGAAATTGGATTGGACACATTCGCAAATATTAAAAGTAGTTTTGATCTTTTCGTTTTCAATTGTCTGTCCTCATGTTGATTTAAAGGGCTGAAATTTGATACACAGTAATTTTATATAAAAACAAAAGATTTAGCTCGTAGATGGGTAACATAAATTCGGACAAGGCATTTGCTGTGTACCAAAGCTTCGAGTTTTACTAGATATTCGGAGGCTACTTGAGAGAACGTTGAGCTGGATAACTTAAATTTTCTGCACGGCGTTGTCGTAGTAGATCTAATTTTGAATATGGTTGAAATCGGGCAACTCTTTCAGCATGCGTGGAAGGTCAGTTAAGACGGCCCTACACGAGGTTATTCACTCGATTGAAGATGGCTTCCTTTTTAAACAGTCTAAACAGCTGTTTTCATGGATGTAGAAGGCGCTTTCAATAAAGTACTTCAAAGTTTACTGAAATCCCAACAAAATATGAACTGAACCAGTCTCTTAAGTATTGAATCGCACATATGTTGAACAACAGAACTGTCTTTGCAGATCTGGGCGGGGAAAGCATAGTGGAAAGAGTTCATAAGGCTAGTCCTCAAGGCGGTATCTTATCACCTTTACTATGGGTGCTCGTTCTAAATGATTTCTTGCTAACACTCATCGGTATTGGTTACAAAGCGGTTTCTTACGCAGACGATTAATAATCTTAGTTACCAGTAGTTATGATACTGATCTTTGCGGCCTGGTGCAAAACCCGATCCGACTAGTAAACTGTACTAAATTTCGGATTGTACATCAATCCTCTGAAAACCGATCTCTGTCTTCTTAGTAAGAAAAAGATACTCTATTGGCTCCACATGTTTGGAACTAAAAGACAGAGTAAAATACTTAGACATTATAATAGAACAACACGAACTGGAAACCACACCTAGTGGACAGAACGAACAAAGCTTTTAGAGGCTTCGCAATGCGTTGTAGAGCAATAGGGCAAAAATGGGGACTGAAACCCTGATCCCTGATATGCACTAGCGTTATCTGATTTTGTAGTATAGTGAAAAGTAGTGGATTTTGCCTATCATCGTAAGATTGGAAAAGGTTCAAAGACTGTGCCTCGGTTTTGTAAGCGGTGCACTCAACTAGCACTCGGGCCCTTGAGACTATCCTTAACGCACACCCCGTGCAAATTTATATCAAGAAAAAGGCGTATCAATCGCAGCGACGAGACTGGATTCACACCAGAACAAGAGTTCCACACGAATCCATCATTGAATTTATTCAGTAAATCATACCTCACATCGACAGGAACAGCGATCACTACAGACACACACTAAAACAAGATTACTATGACTTATTACCGGCTAAACTTTATACTTATTCAAGAACTCATTTTTTGGAATCTCCGGTACAAGAATAAAAGCGAAAAAAATGTTTATTTGTTAATCCATCACACAACTCATTTGATTTTGGGTGGCAAGTTTCAAGTCTTGGTTTTGACTTATCAGCAGGTCCCAAATAGCGAAATTGAGAATATATATGAGATCTATTTGATCTGTTTCAAGCGTTTATGCCAGGCAGAAACAAAGCCGCACTGAAGAGTATAAGGTTTCTGACGATACGAAACGCTAATTTTTTCCCTTTTCAGCCCACTGCGGGCTTACACAGATTTAATTCGTTTCGAATTAATCTGATATTTTAAATTGTTTAAATAAATTTTTTTCATCTCAATTTTTTTTTTTTTA
This sequence comes from Dioctria linearis, assembly GCA_963930735.1. Classification (NCBI taxonomy): domain Eukaryota; kingdom Metazoa; phylum Arthropoda; class Insecta; order Diptera; family Asilidae; genus Dioctria; species Dioctria linearis. The sequence goes on from OZ005743.1 coordinate 162,082,532, forward strand.
TCTTTCAAAACCAATGCTTGAAACTTGCCATCCAATCAAATGGTTTGTGTGATGCAATAACAAATAATTTTCTTTTTCGCTTTTACTTTTGTGCCGGAGAATCAAAAAAATTCTTTCTTGAACAACTATTCTAAAAGGCAACTTCAAAGCGAAAATCCCATCTAAGGAAGAATGGGAATCAAACTTTGTGCTTCACCCATTGACAAACACAGATGGATCCAAATCGGAAGAAAACACCAGAGCAGGCATTTTCTGGGAGAACTCATTTGGAAATGGCCATACAACTTGAAAACCACGTCACGGTTTTCCAGCCGGAAGTTAAGGCCATCCTTAAACCGGGAGTATATCTCCTTAACTAAGGATCTGAGAACAAGGAGATTATTCTTTGTTCAGATAGCCAAACGGCTATCAAGGAATTGTCCTTTGCCCTTTACAACCAGCACACTAGTACTGGACTGTAAAACCACCCTGAATTCTCTTTCTCGATGTAACGGGATACTCATCCTATGGAAATGAAATATTATGGCTTGAGCCGACTGCTAGCACATTCGCATTTGGTTAGATGACTCATTGGGTAGAAATACAAAGGAACTGAGGAATAAACCTAACCCAAAGTTAACGCAAAATTTACAGGGACTTAACAAGTCTACCCAGAGAATTCTTACTGGACACTCTTTTCTCAGGGGTCGCATACACAGGATAGGAGTTGTTGCCTGTATGCAGAGGTAACACACTTTCTTTGACAATGTCTCTCCGGTTAGTGTTACAGATTCATTGGCTCACATCTCCTAGATAAACTGCAGGAAACGCATAAGGAAGATTGGGGCAGCCAATACTAAATTTTGTAATAGTGTCTCTCTGGAATTTATGAGCAATTGCGAATAAATCTGGAGATTGAACATATGGGGCTTGTTGTGGCCCCTACGTTCTAGAGACTCCTTTTGGTTTCTCAATCTCTTTTTATTCCATACATCCATGCATGGTCAGTCCAAAATGTTTCTATTAATATCATCATTATCTATTCAATCAACATATTCCAACATCTGAAGTAGCCTTTCAACATTATCCAACTAACTACAATTCACTCTATTTTATCTTCATTACTGTACTAACTTTTACAGTATTAATACGCTTATTGACGCTTATTAGCTTTATTTAAATTTATTGACAAAGTTCGCACTCAAAAACGTTTCATACTTATGGATATTGTTGCAAATTTCATAATTTATTGTATTTAACCCCTTGCCTAAGTAGCGAAGACTACACTGGAGATCCGACTGATATTATTTATTTTATTCCATTATGTGAATATTCATATTACTATAACTAATGATTTTCTGCGGCTAATATTTATCGACTGCACATTAATTCTATGTGATGACAAAATATATTACAAATCTTTCAAATCAACCTTGATGTCATCGTAAAATATCTTTTCACCGTATAATGGAGAATACAAAAATTAATCATCTTTGCATTTTCGCTGCAATTTTTCTTTGTTATTTGTTTTTTTTTTCTTATTTTCATTTGATAATCACAAAATTCAATACGATTAGCAAGATACATGGTTGATTTACTCTTTTGAAAGATTTGTTTTGGTTTCGCAAATTTTTGCTTCAATGCTTTATTGCTTTGCTATTGAGAAAGTATTTTCCAATCTATCAAGATTAAGATTCTGCAGTTCAGTTGGTTTAGCAATATCTTTTGGACGAAATAAATAACTGCTTTGTATGTTTGTAGGAAAAAAAAGTGAAAGGAGACTTCCCGCCCAAAGTAAAAAAATATGCCCGATATCCTAGACCACTGTTTGTCAAAGTGTGTCAGGGTACCGCCAAAATATTCTGGGGTTCCGCGAAATAAAGTGTCATAAATCAATATTAATAAAAAATTATTTTATAAAAAAATAGGTGAGGTTAAATGTTGTCTTCACTCTTCAGTTGAATGCATGATCCATTTCACAGTTGGTTGGTGTTTTAAAGTTCATAAATGTAGCATGGGTAGCAGTAATGCACACTGGATACGAAAAAAGAACAGAAAGGTATGGATGGTAACAAAATAGAGATTTGTGTGGTCTCACCACTGCCTTATAGTTATAACAATGAACTGACCGTATTGCCATTTTCCTATAGGTAAGAACGGCACAAGCTTTATAGTTTTATCTTTTGCGTTATGGCAGAGTTGGAGCCACACAAAATATCGCTTACTGAAAGTTTTCTTATACCATTTGATGTTTTTATGTTAGCTGCAGATGCAATCACCACAGGAAGAATAAGGTAAAGATAGTGTTTACCATATGCTCCGTCTCTCTGTCCCATACGCAGGATTCAGGTAAAAATAACGTTTTGAAAATTAAAGTTGGAATGAGTTTTGTTCCTTATAAGCGATTGAAATATCACTTGGACACAAAAAAATATGTTTTTTTAATTTAATTCGATTTTCGGGTGTAAAATTTCATCTGATTGGTTGAGTTTTACATGTTTTTTTATGTAGTAAACGTTTTAAAGGGTGCTCAAACCCTGATATACAGAAACAAAATGTATCCCACATGAAATAACAAATCGCTCAGTCCATTGTTATATGTAAGTCAGTGGATCTCACTTGACAGTTGTTTTTTTTTATATTATTATTTATATCCTTAAATTATGATAAAAGTAGAGAAAAACTTATAATTGGTTTAACACAAAAAAAAGACAAAAAATTTCATGAAAACGTCGTGCACAAAATTTCAGCTCTCTAAGTCGCGAGGCGCTCTCTGATAGTGCCCAAATACACAGGGTGATTCAGATCAAGATACCTTCCAGTATACCTCGCGATTCCTTGAGGTAAGCTGATCAAAAAATTGTTATACCGGGTAAGCTGATCAAAAAATTGTTATACCGGGAAAATGAAATTTTCTGGGAACATTTGCATTACAACATTTACCAACACCTTCCTCTTCCTTTTTTCTTCGATTCTGGTATCTCCTTTATTGATAAAATTTTCCGACATACACAAGAGTTTACGTCTCGATGCAATTTTTTAAATGAACTTGCATGCAAGATGATAGGTTTGTTCGATGAAAACACCGTGTTAATTTTCCCCTACAATTTTCCCCAAATTTACCCGGGGTTTTGTGCACTCATCGAACAAATTTTTAAAACACCGGGTAAATCTAATGTAATGACATTTCTCTGACAGTTCTCCTGAATATAATTAATTGTAAAAAGTTATTTATAAAATGGGTGAATACAAATAAAATGTGCTCTAGCCAGAGCTGGGCAAGTACCAAAGAAAAAGTACTTAAGTACAAGTACAAGTACCGAAGGCCCGAGTACTTCAGCGTAAGTACAAGTACTACATATATGAAAAGTACTTGTAACTAAGTGCTAATTCTATAAAAAGTACTGAGTAATTTCTGAAGTACTTTTTAAAGTACATTTTTAGAATCTTTGTACATTGGCTTGGCAGTAATATAATTAAGTTTATAGAGTTCAGTTAATATATATTAACAAATAAATACCTTTTGAAAACTATAATATGAATATTAATCAGTGGCTACTATTTGTAGTTTTTTTATCGTTTTAGACGATGCACGTAAAGTAAAACTTTCACCTCTTATTGGTACACCCATAAAAACTATTAAAGGTCCGTCCAAGCACCAATTGTCGTCTACAATAATGCATAAAATTTCTAAGGAAAAAATTTCCAGTAAATTTCTAAGAAAAAATTGAGGCCCTTCCTACATCAGGTCGAGGGATCGTCGATTTTACATTCGAGCGATACGTTTCTGGTTTTTGTTCTATTTGCCCAGTCTTGTTTGTATGTTATTAGTTTGTCTAAGGTTCTTCCTTGACGCACGAGTGCGGCACATGCTTTGACAGTTCTTTGCGTGCTTTAAAATACAACAAAAAAAGGAGTTGCGCTAGAGATTGCGTTTGACCAATTTAAAGCTTTGCAGGAAGTTATTGCTATGATATTAACATAGTATGATATATGGAAGTCGTATGGGTGAAGTAAAAATCTAATTTTTGGTGATCTAGTATAATGGAATGACCAGTGTTGCAATATGAAATCTTTCTAGAGTAACTTTTTCGCAAAGTAATCCTTTTCTGGTTAGGCGATGAGAGTTCTACATCAAAAATCTGATGTTATTTCTTATGGAAGTCAAAATTTACTTTTGCAATTATCTCGCTTTAACTCATCATCTGAATCTCTCTAATACATATGCTTGAGGTGGATTTGGTCATATACTTGCTTGCTTGGAGCTTGGTATTATCAGTTGTTTGTTTTATATGCTATGCGTGTATATATATATATATATATATATATAAATATGTTGGCTTTAGGTTAAGAGTGGGTTAAATTAAAAGCTTTGATGATAGAAGATAGGGCTATGATATTAAGTAATGGATATTTGTGGGTGCTTAATAGACTCAGAAATACCTAAGTAAAAATCTTGGTACTTAAATACAAAACTAAGTCTTAAGTACAAGTAAATAGAAGCAAGTACTTATGTTTCAAGTACTAAGTAGGACATTTCAAAAGGATTGAGTAATAAGTCTTAAGTAACGAAAATGTACTTTAAGTAGTACTTAAGTGTTTTTCTACTTAAGTATTGCCCAGCTCTGGCTCTAGCTATTTTTCTTTTTCTTTTCTTCTAATTTTTGCTTATTTCTGCTCAAGATGTAATTTATGTATATGTCCCAACCAACAACAAATTGCAAGTGACAGTTCTCAAGTCACAACTGTCAAACCATTACCCCGAGACATTTTTAGTGTAAGCACGGGGTAGCCCAGGTTTTTAAAAAAACAAGATAGTCTAGCCCGGTGTAGCCCAAGGTTTACCCGGGGTTTTCATCAAACAGACCTAATAAGACATCAGGCGAACTGCCTTCTGCTGTCAACTTTAAAATCAAATTGGAAAGGAGGCTTCCATGCAAACTGTACTATCTCGTGTAGCCTCCGGGTAAGCTATGAAACAGAAATCTATGTATATGTGTGCGTTGGGAATTTGTTCACTAAAATGTTCTATATTGATACTTATGAAAAAGTGCCAAACATTGACTTTATACCTATATGCTATAGAGCTTAAACTATTATCCATGCAGGAAAATAGTCTTCTTTTAATTTACAGCCTGGTTCCTTACCTTCCCAAAAATTACATTTACTATAAACCTTACTTAACAAAATAATAAAATAGTTTTGATTACAAGGTGACCTTACCAGTTTACGCTCAATAACTCTCAGATGAGTAATAATTGCATGTGTGTATGTGCAACCGCAGTCCAAATCTGTAGGGCTACATTCGACTTCATCAGACGATGGCGACGAAACAGCAGCATATACAATGATTAGTCAGCAGCTGACAGTTTTTGTTTGAGGTCTCGTAGCCATTTGGTTAAGATAAATTTTTTTAAATAATTTTATTAGGAAAGGTATAAAAATTTTATTTCGGTTCGGAAGGTATAAGAAAGCAAGCTTAAGAGATTATCACATAACCATTTTTCTGTATGAATAGTAGTTTAGGGCGGAGGAGCTATTCAAATCAAACTTTTGTCCATTTTACATAAGAACTCTGCAAATATTTTAGAATTTTACGACTCCTTTGGGGTTCCCATGCGGTAGTGAGGGAGTCTGTTTCATAGCTTCTGAAGTATTCTCGAGGGTTTTGGTTATATGGTACATATTCCGAAAAGAATTTCATATTATTTTAATGAGGATTCATCATATTTCGCGTATTCCATTAATTTTTTCAGGAATATACATTGAAATTATTTTAAAAACAAGTGCCTTCTTTATTAGACCGGGGGAAATTTTTTTTTTTCAAAAGACCATATTGTGCAGGCCCAGGGGCTTCAGCCCTTGTTGTGCCCCCCCCCCTAAATCCGACCAAATGAATATCATTCATATACATTTGTAGAGCATTTATTACTATACTAATTAACATGGAAATATTAGGTGCCTATACACATAAATTTCTTTCTGTCATGACTAAGAACATCACAGGAAAAAACATATAATGCTTATATTGGTGATTATCTTTATTCCTGATTTAATATCTTACAAATCTTTTATTCTAAAAACTTAGGTCATCGCACTTTAAGAGTCATTGTTCAATAAATATTAAAGAATATCTCATCCAGAAAATTTACCATATCCCGGAGATGCTTTTTCCTAATTTTAATTCTTTTGCACAAAATTTCATTCATGATGCAAACAGAAACAAGCGGAAAATAAAAAGAACATAAAAATTAAGAATATTTTATCTTTTGCACATAATTCATTGTGTATAAAGTATATAAAAATGCTGGTGAAATTCCGCAGTTAGTTAAAGAGTTAGTTCCGCAAAGTTTAAACTTTGAAAATTATGCAGATTACCCTGTGTTGTGTTCATCACAGCTCGCTGATAAAATATAATTGCTCGTCTCTGGGTTTTCCCAGTAGACGCGCATTCGCCAGAGTATTGTAAAGAGAGTATTAAGCCACTATAACGAAACCAGTTAAGAATGACCGTGATCGTGATCCATGCTTCCTCCTGTAGTCATTTACCGGTATACAACTTTAGGCATCTATCTATGTAGGCCTGCGCAAAGTTCTTTTATTGTTTTAAATGATTTTTTGTGATCATTTCGCTATTTAAGAATCAGAATTTTTCTGTAATTAAATGGATTGAAAAAAAAAGAAAAGCAGACCGAGAGAATGCTGCACATTTTATGGTATAAACTTTGATCTCTGATATTTTTTACAACATAAATGTGAAATTGAATCAGACAAGTGGGGATAGGTAGGCATGTAGCTTTTATTCTTAGCAGCTCTGCTATACGTAAGCTCTTATCATGATTGGCGTTATTTTAAGAACTTAGTTAGTGGGAAAAATTGCTGTAAATATACGTATAGGTATGTTCATTGGTACCGTTAACGATCACTAATTTTTAATAATCTCATTGAGAGATTTTAAAATTGTAATACCAAAATGTGGCCATTGATTTTATTGGCTTGCATTGTACAGGTCGATTCATAAGAATATGCATTAGTTAGCATATTATATAAAGCATTGAGAAAAAAAATAATGCTTACTTATGCGCGATATGACTCGACAGTTTCCGGTTTGCTTATAATTCGCAATGTCTAAATATAACGTAAAAAAAATGTTTATTGCTGTTGGCCTTGTTATTTAGTGAAATATTCTTTCCTCCTTCTTAAAAAAACAAACATTCAAATCAAATCGCTACTACTCATGTCCTTAGGCTCCTAAAGTATGTATTTGCTACAAGACCTTGTGTACTAATTTCAACCTGGCCCAAATGTTCGCCCTATGTGGCTCCGAAAGTTTTGACAATAATTTTAGAAATTACAAAAATCATTACAATACCATATTACCAAATTTATACTAAGTGATAGGTCTAAAACTCCCTCCATTAAAATTTAAAATAAATGGGACAAGACTTAGACTTTCTAGCTTATGTGAGGGTAATGATCGGATATTTAAAGGAAGAAACCAGCAAGGGCGCCTGTCATAAGGGAAGCCTCCGATGGATCAACAGGAAAACCTGCCGTATCGCGAGGCAATTGTGGTCTGCATATGACAAGAAAAGGACAAGATAACTTCTTAATGGCAGCAGAACACATATCAGAAATTTAGTATATGGGTCATTACGGGTCATGGGGCCATAGGAGACCATGCTAGAAGACTGGAAGTAGCGGCGAACGACTTCTGCAGGAGCTATAAGTATTCGGAGGAAATCGAATCCGTCCAACACGTATGTACTCTGCGAGTGCCCCGCTCTGATAAATAGAGGTAGGATATTAGGTATCTACTTCTTTTCAAGTTTGCGGGAACTGCAAAGCAAAGAGTTCAAATGCATCCTGAGTTTCCAAAGGAAAACTAGATGGATCTAGGGCGATTTTAAAGGTTATCCCATGAAGGCAAGGGGCACAATGAACCCATTGATGGTCTAACTAAGTGAAGCAGTCTAAGCACTTCTAGCCGCACTCCTCACACCTAACCTAACCTAATCTTTCTAGACTACCATATAGCTCGTCATTGAAGACAGAAATATTGGACTACAATTCCAATTCGTCTGGCACACAGACGGATCAAAGAAATAGGACGTGGTGGATGTTGAAGTCTATGGGATGAGGTGTAAGTTACTTAAGGTCCTGAATCTTATCCAACCATTATAAAAAAGAAATCCATGCCATAGAATCAACATACAAAAAGACTATCGTACCGAAAATATATAAATAAATTTTGATAGCCAACTTTCAATAAAAGTATTAAATTCAAAGCTTTTTTGGGTTTGTAGGAACAACGTCCTGAACCTACTATCAAAGGCAAATAAAGTAATCCTTAGATAGGTACCAGAATATGAGTGGCATGCACATAATGAAACTGTTGACTATGGCATTGGAGAGGGAGTTGGATCTTCATTTACCTGACCTGAACCATTTTTTGGTATTACAAAGAGACACCTAGAAGTCTAGGAAAAATAGAAAGGATTCACCCTTGAATGGAAGGATTTCGTGGACTAAGATACAGAAGAATTTTATCAATTTCCTAAACAAAGATTCTAAAAGAGTTATCAACTGTAGTAAGCCTAAAATCCCAGGCGTTAAATTGCCCATTCTACAGCGAAGGGGTAGAATCTATAGAGCACATACTCCGCGATTGTTGTTGACTAAAGTCTCCAAGGTTTAGATAAGCGATTTATAACCCCATCAGAGGTCCAAAAAAACCTCATGAAAAACAAAAATTACCTTCCTAAAAAGGGTGCACGCAGACTGAACTTGACCAGGTACGGGCGTGGATAAAAAAAATTATCATATTGTTGTGCTAACAGATCGTCCAGCTTCTACCCTTACCTACATCATACAGTGAATATCAGTTAATGCGAAATCATGGCGACCAGCGGAAGATTTTCGTTGTATCCGAATTTCTGATTAAATGACGTCTTTTATACATACGCAGCGTGGTGCGTAAGCACCTAGTTTATCCCAGAAAAGCGGCCCTCTGGATTTTTGACAGCGCATATATGTACAGAGTAACAAGGTATGATCGTTCGGGCTGTCAAGTGCGTGTGACGTCACACGAATCGATTCTTAAAACGGGAAAAATAAAGTGATAATATTTATGTAAATTTATTCCACTGCTGGATCCATTGAATTTGTTAATTTAAAGCAAATTACCATGAAAGTTTTATCGATAAAAAATGCAAAATAAGACTGAAATCCTTATAATTTGCACTCTTAATTGATTAATATTTAAGATATTTTTATAATTTCTAGTGATAGTGAAATTAGTTAGTGTAAATGATGACAATTTTCTCAAAAAGATGACAAATTTACAATGCATCATAACGAAGTGTAAAAATAGTGGTAAATTAAAATATGGAATACAATTCAATAATCTTCCTTCAATTTATGTTTCTGTTTAGAAAGTAAAATTGTACTTATTTTAAGATTTCAAATGGATCCAGTTGAATAAATTTACATAAATATTAAACTTTATATTTTTTACTTTATAAGAAACGCGTCATGGCGAATCTATGGAGCCCACTGACATATAATAAGAATGGACTGAGCCATCCTATCTAATTCCTATAGTCAAAAATGGCACACATTTTTGCTAAAATCTATTTGTCTCTTTCAAGCTCAAAATGTACACTGAACTGTAACCAATTTTGAAAACAGTACGGCTGTATTAATTGGAATGCATTGGAATTGACATAAAAGTTTAGACTAATATATTATTTATGTATATACGTCTATCTCTTACAAGCTCAAGCATATTTGACATCAAATCTGCAGAGGAACACATTTTTCAGCAATATTAAAAATTAATTTTTGTGTTAATTAAAACGAGTTTAACTTCCTAAACAATTTTCATTTAATGCAATACTATTTTATAACATCTTTAGTGTTTCCAATCGACAAATAATAATAAATTATGAATCGCTGTGCAGTTGTACGAAATAAAGGGTTTTCACAGCCTGTTCAATATTTGTTCCATTTTTGAAGCAAGAACGCTCAGTCCATTCTTATTATATGTCAGTGATGGAGCCGGATAGTCATACCTTGTTAGTCTGTATACCGTGATCCAGGTTAAATTTCCTCGTCAGTGCTGTCCACCAGATCGTGGAGCCGTAGCAGAGTATCGGCCGAACTATGGTTGTGTACATCCAACATACCACCCTGGATTTTAATCCCCAGTCGCCACCGAAAATTCTTTTGCACGTGTAGAATGCCACACTGGCCTTCTTAACACGTTCTTCTAAATTAGCCTTTCAACTCAGCTTGAAATCGAGTATGACTGATATTTCTAAGTCTGCTTGTTTATTTTCTAAGGTCGATGTACGTTAGATAAATGAAAAATTACGGTCACATTTTTATTCAATTATTTAAAAAAGAGACCTTGGACTCTGCTAACCTACTAGGGGCCCTGGGTCTTTATGTCCGGCCCTGTCTTTACCCAGTACATAGGGTATTTTAATATAACTGATGACCTGATATTTACTATTTAAAATAAAGCACAAAAAAAATTCAAAGCCAAATATAGAATGAATCCTTCGCACAATCATTAAATAAAATTGGATGAAATAGAACAATCAAAATTTTACTCAAATAAACCCCCAATCTATGTATGTAAAAATAAAATAAAAACACCTACCTACAAAGAACTTGAAATTCATAATCACCCGGTACAGTCGGATGGCCGCGACGCGATGAACATGAATTTAATTTTCTCATTAACATGATTCCATGAGTCAGTCTGGTAAGCAAGAAGTCAATAAGCTGGCGGCGCAAAGATGATAAACCTAGCTTTGCTGAGCGTTACGTTAACCAAACGAACATTAACTCGCAGATCGCGCAGATCGCGACATCGCTTCCTCACTGAATTTACGTGGTGTGTTAGTTTTTTTTTTTTTTTTACATTTGAGTTATTATAATTCGTGTGATTTTCATAATAAATTTATCCAAGAAAATTATGTTCAACAAGTGTTTGTTTCAAAACATAAGTGAAATCTTCTAGTGTTAAATTATATTATTTATACCTACCTGGTGAAAATCGGGATGTAAAACAGAGTAAAATATTTCATTAAGAATACATATATATATAAAAAAATAAATAAAAAATAGAAGAAAATACCAACTTGTGATAATAAGTGTGAAAGTGATCTTGTTTCTTTCCATATTTTATTTGTTTTTTTTTCTATACGTATGTCATAGTATACAGTAATATAAGAAGAAATGGATATGATCAAATGTAAGTAAATAATTATATAAACCTCTAAGAGAGCTAGAACTACTACTTAACTATTATACTATTTCTTTTGTATCTTATCCGACTTGTTTGACCATAAACTATGTAGTTGGCCTTGGTTTTTTCGTACATCGACTAATTTTAGATGGTGTAGAATTGTCATGTGTATGTACAGCTGCGGAAATCCGAATTTTTTCCAACTGAGGATCATTATCTAAATGACCTTTAACACGCACTCAATTTGAACTGATTGAGATTCTATGATTTTCGATTGAATTCTGATAATTTGTTAATATATCACATAATTCAAGGGTATTTTTTTTTTGTGTGTATACATACATATACATACATATATTGATTAATATATGTACAGTTTATAAAGATCATAACAATAATTTTGTATTCATTGTTATTATCTACATACATATATGGTATCAACGTTCTATTTTCGATCTTCTTTTGTTTGTAATAATCTATTAAAAGGGTTTCGACCTCCAAAGAAAATATAGAATCGCGTTTTTCCCCACTTACAAATGCTTAAATGAAATATGACATCGCTAAAACAACACATCTACCTAGGCATGTAGACGCAAACACAAAGTTTGCAGTGTTCTCCTATGAAATTCCCCATTGCCTTTTATAAAAATATTATCAAAGATCTTTTTGGTGACTTGAGGTGTTTATTAATTTATTTGAGAAGCTCTTTTGTAGTCTTCACCTCATACGTTACAATATAAAATCGTGTATTGCATTAATTATTTCGATTGTTTTTGAGGATTTCTTTTAAGTAGGTATGAATTGAAAAAAAAAAACAAATAAAAAACAAAGCTAGGAATTGGAAAAACCGGTTTTACACGCATTTTGATCACCATGCTGATGTTTGGTATTTTGCGAAGAACAAAACTTAATGATTTGTTTTATTCTCAAAGAATTGTGTAATTTTTAAACTTTGCTTACTTATTAATATTCAATTATTATAAAATTCCATTATAGTATAATTTACTACCTATGTAGTGTAGGTATAGTAGGTGTTGTGGTACACGTTTATCATTTGAACCAGTTTGTCTATTTCGTCATTATTTTTTTAGGAATTTCCAAAGTTATTAACTATACCTACCTATAATACTTATGTAGTATCAAGATTGTAAGCTTGAATAATTTCTAAAAAGTCTTTCATGTGTTTTGGAGACAACATCGATAAATAAATAATTTTGTTTTTTTTTTTTAATCAATAAAAATATATGTACTGTTTCAGAAAATATTGCACAATAGTAAAACGCTAGTTTATTTTTATGTTGTACCTGCTTTCAATTCTTAAGGAAACTAAGAACCAAGCGAAAAAAAAATATTTAATTATTCTTTTACTTGAATATAATCTCACTTTTTTCTCCATAGCTCCCAATTAATTTTGGCAAAGTCTCTGACTGACAATAATTTTTTTCTTGAAAGAATTTGGTTATTTACCTTCTGATATGTTTCGAATATAACTTTTAGCTAAGTAGACAATACCTTGATTAATCAGTGTATGGCTAAGCAATAATAAATATAGTTACAACTGTGTGTACATGTGTAAACTGTTGAGAGCTGAATAGAGTCAGTATTATAAGAGCAGGCAAGTCTTTCATTTCGAATCTCCTTCAGAAGCATATTACATTCCTCATGCAAGCTATTATTAACTACAGCAGCGTAATAGCTTTCTATATAGGGTTCAATTAGTTATATTCATGGATTGTCCTTTTTCAGGATACAACATTTGCTTCAAATCATTTTAAAGTTCGAGAAGCAGAAGCATAATGTAATGTTAAGTCCTAAAAATGTTTGCCCAGAAACTTGCTTGTAAAAAATTAGCTAGAGTCATGAAATTAAAAAGTAGGTTATGCAAACAATTTTTTTTTTGTTAGTTTGTGAAAAAACAACAAGAACAAATGACAATGATTATGAGAAATTTATAAGTGTAATTTATGAAGAAAAAAATTACAATGAATATTGATTGATTGATTGATTGATTTAAGAGGTGTGGGATCTTATTCAGGTCGCCCGAACGAAGGCCAAGTCAAGGCCCATTGTTCACCCTCTAGGCCCATGAGCGATCGCTCATAGGTTCCAACCGGACGCACTTAAAAACTTCAGTATTGGCTCCCAGCCCTCCTTGTCGGCATCGTGTAACTCTTCCAGGAGGTGTGAACCAAGAATTCTGTAAAGTATTCCTGAGAGTGCCGGGCAGTGACATAGAAAGTGGGTCACTGTTTCGGACTCCTCTCCGCAACCCCTGCATATAGGATCATCAACAAGTCTCATCCTGTGAAGGTGGCCCCTGAGAGATGAATGCCCAGTGAGAATGGACACCAGAGTTCTCAGGGTTGGCTTGTTGAGTTTTAGGAGCTTATTCGTTTGATTTGAGTTTGGTATACTCCACAGTTCCCTTGTTGTCTTACCCGTGGGATCTTCTAACCAAAGACGACTGTGTTGGCGGTCAGCCCAGCTTGAAATGATTGAGACAAGGTGTTTTGGTGCAAACCGACTGTAGAGGCAGGTTCCTCTGAGGCTGCTCCAAGACGGGCAAGTTCGTCTGCCATTTCATTCCCGCAAATGTTGCTGTGCCCCGGCACCCACTGCACTATCACCCTGTTATTCCGAGAAAGGGAATATCTCCTTATTCTCAGTGTCTGAGTTAAGGAGGTATCTTCCCGCTTCAAAAATGGCTTTGACTTCTGCCTGGAAAACCGTGGAGTGGTTTTCAAGGTGCATGTAGAACTCAATTTCAGGCTCCTCACAGAAAACTCCCGCTCCGGTGCCTTCATCGGACTTACAATGAATATAGTAACCACTGAGGACAAAGAGTAGAAAAAAGAAAATTATCTAAAAGCAAGCTAAAATTTGTCTACGACCAATTCTTATGTGGATGAATGAGCGTATGTAATTTCGTATGATCACCCTCCCAGTGCAAGTTTGATTACACCGGTCAATACAAAATTTGAGTCTGAATTCTTCATATCTGATTTTTACTTCTTCCACATTACTAATTGAAGAAAAAATAGTTTTATATGAAAAAGTTTGCTTCTGTAGCTTTCAGAATGAAATTACGGATTTCAAGAAAATGTCCTATTTTTCATCTCTTTATTGTATGTAAAAATAAAGCAAACAATTACTTATCATTTGAATAACTTTTATTAAAAAGAAAACAGTTTAAAACATCGTTATAGAATAGTATATAAAAAAAAAACAAGGTTAGGAATGAACATTTTTAGTAGTTCTTTTGTGTTTTTATGTACTTTATCGTATTAGCCCCAAATATCAGATTTTGATGAAAACTGTCATCTGGTTTTTCCGAATAGGCACCCATGTTATTCTTGAATTGGACAAAGTGAGCATGTAACATATACACTTTAAGGGGCATTCTGCAATCCATTAGTTGAAGAGCTATCAAGCGTAGTTGAAATAAGCTCTTTGTAATTATCAGCTCTGTTGTTCCCGAGAAAACCATGAGCCACTGCTTTGAGGCTGTCCCAGACTTGCCTTTCGTGTGTGTTGAGTAGTTGTGAAAATTGCTAACTTTCCATTATTTTCTTTATTTGTAGTCCGACGAAAATATCTGTAGAATTTTACCGAAGATCTTTAACAAATAGCTTCATAAGGCCTAATTTCATATGCATAGAGGCATCCACAATTGGGTTCCATTTAACATCATTTTCCTATCTCGAACTCGGTCAACTTACCCCATAAGTGCTGTTGCTAATGCTCCTTGTCTGTTCTATGGTCCCATAAGAAAGATAGCAAGGATATTTAGTATATCTCCTTGCATTCCAATCAGAAAGCTAATTATCTTAAAATGTCCTACATATTACTGGCCAGGTGTACTCCTTATACTTAAAACTCTGAATCACCATTTTCACATTTTCGTAATTTTCTTTTGAGCATTACTGAATGAATCAAAGGAAGAGATGGAAATTCATTTCCATTGTGAAGAAGGACGGCTTTTAAGTTTTTTTTTAAAAACTGGCTATGAAAAGACTCAGTCAGAATGAATCCATGGAATTCTGATCTCTTCACATCATTACAATAACAATACAATACAATAATAATTACAAATATCCGTCTTTTTTAATGAAAAAGCAAGAAATTGCTTTATGCCGTTTTCTTCGATCATTTATTTTAATATTTATTTCAAACAAATTCAACTGTTTCAACCGAGAAGCTAGGATTTCAGCTTTATTTTTGAGCAGGTTCGGATCTCTAACTAAGTCGCTTAACTCTTTTGAGTTAATGAGTTGTAGCTCACAACTTACTGCTTTGATTATGAATTCATTGCTGTCATTGGTGTTGATATTAGAAGCTTGTGAGGCAATGTGGCACTGGAGTAAACGTTGAAGGTAGATCTGGATCAGTGTTGGGCGTAATCTGATTGCAGTGTAATTTAATTAATAATTCCATTACAGTTTAGTCAAATTACAAAGTAATCTAATTAAATTGTATTCGATTACATATCAATCAGATTACTTATGAGAGAATATGTAATCTATCAAATGTGTAATCTGTTACAATATAATTAGATTATTTTGTAATCTAATTACATTGTAACAGATTACTTTGTAGATTACTTAAAAGTAATTAATAATATAATGAAATGAATTGAAAGAAAATAGTATTGTTCTCGTACGACATTAGTTTTAGGAAGTTTTATGAAGAATTAGAATACAAATATCTTAAATATCTTAAATGTAATCACATTAATTAGATTAACATGTAGTGGGATTAACTTGTAATCGATTAATGTGTAATCTGATTAACTTGTAATCACATTACACGTTAATCGATTACATTATGTAATTATGGAAATGGATTACATTAGTAATCTGTTACAAAGTAATCTGATTACAGATTACATGGTTAATTGTAATTGTTAATCATTAATCAGATTACATTTTGCCCAAGACTGATCTGGATAAATGATGTTTTTGGCATATTTTTCAGCCCAACGCTCACTTGAATTAACTTAACAAAAATAGCAATCTCGAATATGATTTCCATATTTTTGGAATTGTAAATTTTATAATTTTTTTTCTCCCCGTTATCTGGCTAAAATAAATAATTATCATAAGCAATGAAAAAATATTGAAATTATAGTTTAAATTGGCTAAAAATATGAATTGTGTCCACTTACCTTCGGGATTAATTTTGCAGTTATTACATGAGAAATGAGGCGTCCAGTCTTTATCTTGACTTCGAATTAGTAGTTTACAATAAGCTTCCTAGGCTTCATAAAGCTTTAAATTTGTAGCCAAAGCAATTTTTTTATGTCTAGTTTTAATAAACTCACCGCAAATATAGCAGAATCACCCTACATCGTTCTAACAACTTCTTCAGGCCATTTTTATACCCTAGATGAAATCTATAGGGGTATACTAAGTTTGTCATTCCGTTTGTAACACCTCGAAAT
Organism: Dioctria linearis; assembly: GCA_963930735.1. Taxonomy (NCBI): domain Eukaryota; kingdom Metazoa; phylum Arthropoda; class Insecta; order Diptera; family Asilidae; genus Dioctria; species Dioctria linearis. Next base: position 162,099,208 of record OZ005743.1, read on the forward strand.
AATGATGGTAGAGCAAAATGGATTGGACACCCACGCATAATATTAAAAGTTATTTTGATTTTTGCATGTCCGTCTGTCCGTCCGTCCGTGCGCACGATAACTCGAGAACGCGTATACTTAGAGAGCTGAAATTTTGTACATGGACTTTAAAAAAAAACAGTAAAATTAAGTTCGAAAATGAGACAAATCGGGCAACTCCTTCGTAGGGTTGCCATATAAAAATTTCGTTTTCCGCTATATATTTGGACACTGCCTGAGAACACGTCGACGTAGAGAGCTGAAATTTCGTACATGATGTTTTTACTACATTAGCAATTAAAATGCCTGAAATAGACTAAATCGGGCAACTCATTCTTGGTGTTGCCATATAAAAATTTAGGTTTTTTACGTATACTTTGAAAACGATAAGTCCAAGACATTTTTATTGTACCAAAAACCTCTGCAGAATACGAAATCCTATAAAATTGATTATAATCATTTTTTCTGTGCGACAAACCGTTCTAGAAATATATGCGAAAAACAACTTCAAAATCAAACTTGAATAGATCGGTGACCATACGAAATTTAATACGGGCATTCATCTAGGGTATCATAAGAATTGGTCTTAGACCAATTCTAGCTTTTTTACTTGTTGAACCTAATAAACCTACGTCTCACAAATTGCGTTGTATGGCTACAATGTGTATGCGTACTCCGAGTATGAGCCACGTACTAGGAATTAATATTAAAATGACTAAAAAAGTTTTAAAAATGTATTTTGTTCTCAGTGAATATCCCGGCAATACTGTTTCAGCCTTTTACCATTCTTTACTTACTTGAATTCAAGGCTCATAGGTAACATAAAAACTATACGATCCCTTTACCATTATGGAAAGGTAGGTACAGACAAGTTAAATGGTACGTCGCCAGATGAACTATAAAATAATAAAACCTCAAAATTTTTTTTTATTTTGTTGACCTGTGTTATTATTATACCTAGGTATTAAAGTGGTTTCACATATTGGTCATTCCATAGGAAACTGAGCGAAATTCGCACTTTCCTTAACCCGACCATCATCAATTTCGTTCTCCTTTTTCTGGAATTTAAGAAGCTATGAGATAACAATACAACAATTTTTTTTCTGCAATGGATGCTGTCTGAATTAAAGGACTTTGAAATCCTTCAAATTCGCCGATTTTTGGTCAGCTTAATTTTTGGAGCAGAAATGTGCATCTTGCAAAAGGAGAACACTTATGTGTGTTGCTTAAGGTGTTACATGGGTTTTGAAGGCAAAAAAAGCATATTTTCTCAATTTATTTTTTGTATAATAAATAAATTATTTTATTCAAAATTTTAACAACATTTAATGAATATTTTATAAAATTTTCATTTCGAAAATTCTTCCGGTGGACCTGGTTTCCGCAGATCCCTCAAAAAAAAGTGTCCTCGGGGTGGTCAGGATAACTCATGGCAGCCTTATCCGAAATTAAAAAGTAATTTTATTTCTGTTAGTAGATAAGCATCTCGTGACTGAACAAAGGATTTAAAAAGAAAGTGAAATTTGAATTTCTGGCAGAGTTGTATACAAAAAAGTACAATTTTTGGGTCAATTTACACTACCTTCGTTCAGTCGCTAGTGAATCCCATTTTGAAGAAGTGTGCAAAATTTCAATAAGATCGGTGCTTTAGTTTTTGAGATATCGTGTCCACCGAGTTGAAAAATAAAAAATAGTGTTTTTAGAAAAACCCGATTAAAGTTTAAAGTAAGAATAAAAGGAAAGAATAATTTTTTTCTTTAACTTAAGCCTGGTACTAAGATCCGCGCTAAGCTAAAAGATATTGGCGAAAATTTATCCTGAATTTTACCGAGGGCGGTACTAAGATCATCGCGCTAAATTGCCCTTTGGGTTTTGATTAGAGATGGCACCACCAGTAAGTTTCAAAAAAATTTAGCTTGAATTTATCCGCCCGGGCCGTTCTTTAGCGCCCTAAACATATTTATTGTCAGAGTTCTGATATTTGATAAATTTATTGACCGAATTTTTAAAGTTAACATAGTTTTGTACGTCTTTGCTGTAAGTACGGATAAATTAGATTTCTTTTCGTGGCCGTATTTTCAATATCTTTGTTAATTTTTTTTTATTGTATGCATTATCCATATTATTTTTATATTTTATATTTTTAATATTTCCATATAATTTTAACTACCTGTTTTTAGAAATATTATGACCGCGCATTATATTTCCGTAAAAAAAATTCAAAATTCTTCTTCTTCTTGTTTTTAACTTATATTTTTTCTCTGAGTCTCCGCTGTCATATTTTAGCTGCTAAAGAACGGCCCGATATTGGAGACCCGCTAAAATTTAGTTTAGCGCGGACCTTAGTACTAGGCTTTACATAGAATCGTCGATTCCAGCTACATAAAGCGAAGATCATGCTGCAGTTGTAATGACCAGGGCATATTAAAATAATATATTTAAAATAGGTGACCCTTAGAAAGTACAAAAAAAAAAACGATCGAGAGAGACAGACAAACAATAGCTAAGCAGCTGCCTCAATATACTCGCGTCGCTAAGGATAATTTCCAAAGTCTCTATCTCCTAGACTTTTACCCCGATTGACTTGAAACTTTGGGAAAATATTCTAGACATATTGTACTATTAGATAAAAAATAAAAAAATAAATATGCTTTTTTTAAAGTTCGAAACCCATGTAACCCCTTAATACTAAATTAGTGCATGTGCACCACAATTGCAGATCGAGTTACTAAACGAAAATTATTGAGATAAGTTACGCGATATTTATGAAATTTTTTATGTAACACAAAATTAAATGTTTAAAATATTTGTGCGTAATTAAGAGAAGCCTGAATGAATAAAATGTCATAAGTAACATCTCATTTGAAATGTACATTTGTAATCTATTAAAAAATCCAATAACGTCAGGAATCCATAGGGTGACTCAAAGGTTATACTCATTTATACCCACGAGTGTTTACGAATCTTGGCAAAATAATTTAACTCAAGAGTGGAACGATTTTTGTAGCAAATCACCTAACTCACCTCGAGTGGTATACCGGAAGGCACCTTGATCTGAAACACATTAGGATGGTACCCTATACGAAGGAGTTACCTGATTTGTTCATCTTAGAACTTAAATCTACATTTTTTTTTTTTTAACAAGGGCATGTGCAAAATTTCAGCTATCTAAGCGTTCTCGAGTTATTGAGAGGACAGACATTCAAAATCAAAATAAATGTTATTATTACGTGTGAGTGTCCGTGCAATAGATAAAAACTTAAGGTTAATTCATGCAAAATGGGAATTTGTAATGTCTATAAAATTGATGTAATTTGTTTGTCCAAAAATGTTAAGAAACAGATATTTTAGAAGTTTATGAAAACGCTTTATGAAAACGCATTAGAATAACGCATTGTCCCGAAAATAAGTATATGCAAAGAATTACTGTAGATCTGTGTGGGATTTATTAACAAACACACTTTTTCCCCACTTTTTTTTCATGTGCAATGAATTTCTCTCCATCCGGAACACCCCTTTTTCCATAACAAAAGCCTAATTTGAAACAGCTAAGAAATGGTTATGCAGATTTCTTCCTCATTTAATTTTTTTTTCTTGTCACCCGACCTGTAGTCTCCAACAGCAACTCAGAGGTTATATGAGATACATTTAGAGCCAATAAATCAGCCTGAGTATCTGAAAGGAAAGCTTTAAGTATGCTACTCCTTGAAACCAACATCAGCTGGCTTCGCTACTGAAAACTACACCACTGAATATTGGCATTTTCTAAAAGATGGAGCCACCCGTAAAATTTCTTAAAATTGAACGAAGGTTTTCCAACGGTTTCTATTATCAATTGCAGGCTCACTATCATTTTATTCGAGATGCTAATTTGCATCCTTGGCTTCCGCACTCAAGAGACCTAGGTAATAATGGATTTTATTACTGTTTTGTACATCCAGTACACCACCATTGATGACTCACGTACCTACTTGTATCCACATGTTCTTTTACAGAGACCTTAGTAATCGTTCACATCATGCACATCTTATATTTTACGTTAGATTCGATCTTATATGCACCAAAAGTTGTTTAATTTTGAAAATATCTGTACAGTAAATACATATGTATATCCAAAACGACTTGAAACGACAAAATATGCGATCTTTTATCTCTTGATGAGGACAAAAATAATTATATTTGCCGCGATTCACTAAATCGTTCCATGTTGGGTACAGCAGTCCTCAACAATGTTAGAAGCAGTACACCACCATTTTTCTTGAATGGTGACTAGCCCAATATGATTAGAATTCTTCGTTTTAACATTTAGGCGATCGACCGCACAATTGTATCATCAACTTCCGGTCAATATTTTAGAAAAGCCCCTCGAGTAAACGATCCACAATTAATTCCAATACACTATGTACTTATGTATGTCGTTTTCAATCTGACTTTGAAGCACTAAGCAGACAGTTTTCTTTTTATAATAGCTTCATTGATATAAAATAAGAGGCAAAATAATGATTGAATTAGCTTCGAAACCTGTTTGGGGCTGACGAGCATAAGCTTCTTGCAAATACAATTTCCAAAATTAAACGGTATACTACTTTACTTGATAGTGTAGACAGAAAGTTGTAAGATCTATTAGTAGATACTTTTAGCAAATGTTAGATTTTGAATTTGAGGTTATACAATTCGACTACATAAAGCAATGTGCTCCAAACTGGTTTAGTTTCCGTATAAACAGGTCCACTGTATCTATAAGCATGTTTGGCTGTATTAGTTCCAATTCAAATAGAACTTTAGAGAGTACTAAATTTAAGCATATAAATCCAACAACAATTTATTATTCAGGTCTTATGTGTTTTGTTTGTGTTTATCATTCATTTATAGCCTATCTTTCACAGAGTATAACTTTTCTGCTACTTACATACATACATACATAGCTCTTTATTGAATAAAAAGTCATTGACCATGCACATATTAATCAAGATTATCACTAGCAAATTTAATTATGCATGGCAGAAATAGATTCAAAAACTAGTTTTTGTAAACAATTGAATTACTGAAAACATCAATTAGCAACTTTTAGGAATGTTCCCGGATTATGAGAGTAAAAAACCCAGAAATTTTAAAGAAAATACTAGATAACTATACATAACGGTTTAGGAAAAAAATATTACTGAAATGCTATCTACTATTTCTTTTTTAGGCAAAATTATGTTTATAGAAAGTATGCATGCTCTCTTCCAAAAAATTATATTATTTGCGGACAAATTTGTTTTTCCATTTAAACAGGTAGAAGCAGACTTGCTGCAAACTTAAAGCAATTTGCAACTTATTTCGATCACCGCACATCGTTTCTCTTAGTTATAAATGAATCAAAAATCCAAAAGTGCTGTAAAACGGTAGAACAATTGTTTACATGCAATGCAAAAGTTCTGAAATTCTGTTGCAAACGTTCAGTTCTTTGTTCTTTACAATTTTATAAGTTTGCAACCTTAGATAAAGTTCGCAAACTTATAAAATGGGCAAAAATTAGGTTAGAATGGCGACTATCAGAACAAATATGCAATCAACCCCACTTAGACCATCTATGGTCCATTGTAATGCCACCTAATTGAGTGGAGTGGAACCCAGCCTGAAGTATATTCCTCAAATTTATGCGGTGAGTTGAAACCAAGCACAAGAGTTAAAGAGCCTTACCTGGTCCTCCAACTCATTGTCTGCTAATTCCCCCAATTAGCCAAGCCTACATATTCCTCCTACGCTTAGCAAGGTTAGAGCATTCAGACAGCAGGTACAGATTTCAGTTTGGCTGTCAATACAAATTCTGATAATTCGAACGCTGGGTACATCATAAGTTGTTTCCAGCAGCTTTGCTGCTATATTTATAGCCAGAACCTCCGCTTCGAAGACACTATCGCAGTCTGGAAGGTGGTACGATTCTTGTATTTGGAATGCTGACTGCTCAGTTCCCACTCCCACATCAATTCTCAAACCATCTGTAAAGGCACATATATAAGAGTCATTTCTGCTGTGACCAAGATCTGCGGTTATCTGCAGCCTGACTCTCTAAGTTACTTGAACTTTTTGCACCTATGCATGTCCCATGGATGTCAAGGGGCAGGAGCCAGAGTATAATCTCCATTGCTACCGTTGGTGTTGTTCGAAGAGCTTCTATAAAACCTAGGCTGGAAGCCCTCTGTATTTTAGTAAGAATTTTCAGGTGAGTCGATTTCTCTTGAACACTTGACCACAACAAGATTTCGTAGGTACGGAGGTCTTACAATAACGGTGTACATCCAGAGCACGATGCGAGGGTGTATACCCCATTTTTTGTACAAGCGTTAAGTGCAATGACCGCCTTTTTGACCCGCTCATTCACATTTATTTAGTTTGGAGTCTAGTATCACTCCTAGGTATTTTTTGGCTTCAGTTTTAAATTCAAGAGTTTTAGGGGAGCGAAAGTCGGAATAACTATGCAAAAATTAACAACAATTTTGCACTTTTTATACTCGTGAAATATTGTGAAAGTTTTGCAAATTTTACATAGTCCTTCGAATGTCCTATACCATCAGAATATAAATTTGCAACCCTTACTAGTTACCAAATTTTTGCAATTTGAAAATAAGGAATTTCGTTTTATAAAATTAATGCAAAAGTGCTGTCTACCAGCCTACTGCCTGGGCTGCTACAAATTTTAGAGTGGAGAAAGCGTTAATTTTTGTTTTGTTATGAATTTACTGAACATTTTATCATCAGCTTCTTATGCACTAGGGTGGCCGACAGAGATTCAGACTCCCAGGCTGTACAAATTTTTAATGTGGATTATATGTATGTATGTATTGGCACTCATTGCTTTAAGTTTACAGGACTTAAGTTTTTATACCCTAGATGAAATCTATAGGGGTATACTAAGTTTGTCATTCCATTTGTAACACCTCGAAATAATGATGGTAGAGCAAAATGGATTGGACACCCACGCATAATATTAAAAGTTATTTTGATTTTTTCATGTCCGTCCGTACGTCTGTGCGCACGATAACTCGAGTACGCGTATACTTAGAGAGCTGAAATTTTGTACATGGACTTTAAAAAAAAAAGTAAAATTAAGTTCGAAAATGAGACAAATCGGGCAACTCCTTCGTGGGGTTGCCATACAAAAATTTCGTTTTCCACTATATATTTCGACACTACCTGAGAACACGTCGGCATAGAAAGCTGAAATTTGGTGCATGGTGTTTTCTTTGTACTAGCAAATAAAATTTTAAAAATGGACTAAATCGGGCAACTCCTTCTTGGTGTTGCCATATAAAAATTTAGGATTTTAACGTATACTGTGAAAACGATTAGTCCAAGACATTTTTATTGTACTAAAAACTTCTTCAGAATACAAAATCCTATAAAATCGGTTATAATCGTTTTTTCTATCCGACAAACCGTTCTAGAAATATATGCGAAAAACCACTTCCGCACAAAAATCAAACTTGCATAGATCGGTGATCATACGAAATTTTATACGGGCATTCATCTAGGGTATCATAAGAATTGGTTTTAGACCAATTCTAGCTTTTTTACTTGTTTTTTAATAAAAGTTATAAAAACCTCTTTCTTCCGAACCTGTTTGATGGATACAAAATTAAATTTATTGTTATTTTACCACACCCAACATTCCATTAAAGTTTAAAAACTCTTGCAATTGATGTGAATTGCCTATAAGGAACCTCCAGTTAATAAAAAAACTATGTAAGCTTGTTTTAAACTCAATTGAATTTTCTACTACTAGTTTTGCATATAGTATATACCACTCGTTCGAAACAATAGTGACACAACTCAAAATGTGCCAGTATTACGTCATAAAACTTAAATTGATGCAGAAAAATTGAACATTTCGAACCAACGATCAGAGAGGTCTCATTAGTACTGATGAGACAGTCATCAGTACAGATGGGACCTCTCTGATCACTGGGTCGAAAAGTTCAATTTTTCTGATCAATTTACACCTTAAAAAGTAAAACTAACAAATTGTTAAACAAATTTTTTTGCAAAATATGCTTATTACTTTTAAAGCACTGAAATTTGTTTGGGCGATTCTTTTCCTTATCATTGGACCATCCCAAACGAGTATTCTTGATGCATATATCTCTCCCAAAATGTAGAGATATTACTTTGCTTCTCTTACAGCTTCCCTAGAAAACCTGATCGCATACTGCATGACGACGACGAGAGATATTTCTTCTGTTTGTTTTCCGTAGATATGTAAAGTAAGAACACATACTATTTAAAAAGTGTGAAGGATTCCTCCGTGCAAGCGTGTTTGTTTTTGAGGATTTAGTGGCCCCTCGTAAAATTTTTAAATGACGGCTTCTGAATTTATTAATATCTAATAAAATCTTGTCAACAAAACACCATCGAAGTTTTTGCTCATATTAAGCGATTTCTCTACAGACGTGATTAATGGTGACGTAACTGCCAGACAGTCATAACAAAGAACACGCCTTTTATATACATAATTTTATTTATACCCCAAGAATTTCATTTTTATCCCGCTTAGCCGACCCCAGGCCCAGCTATAGGTGCTTATATTTACATACAAAGAAGACAGCATTGGCTTAATAAAAAAAATAATTAATCTTTAAATACCATTTTCCGTTTTAAAGATGGCGCTTGCAATATCAAATATCAATTGATATCGGCTTCGGCATTGAATTTGAAACCGAATCTGCCATTCGGTTAATTAAGTTGCACTGCCGTAGTCAGAATTGATTTTTGCAAGCATCTGATTCGAAATCGAAGCCAAAGCAATCATTGTGTCATCGCCTTAAAAATATGCAAAACATTCTGATCCATGGGCTGGATTAAGGTCGTGCAATGTAATTCGGAGGAGAGACCATTGTGCAAGCTCGACTAGTATTACTGCTTATCAGTTCAACTTTAATTACGTTTAAAGTGCAGTATCAGTTAAATGGTTTAAAGGAGTGTTTGGTGGAAAACGAAGAAAATGCAGAACCGTTATTTAATTAAAACCGTTGTCATCTATAGTACGTTTTTAGACGAGCAATATTTTATTAGTAAAATATGGTTCTGAAGTCTTTTTAGCCTTCTTTAGTTCGTTTTTTTTGGAAGCGTTAACCAAGGTTAAAAATTTGATTCTCTTTTTGATAGTCTTCTCCGAACTCTATTCTGCCCATTAACACAATTTTCTTTAAAATCAACACGCAACGCAATCACCGTAATTTTGTTATTTATTTTATTACCTTTTTCAACACGATCCGACATACATAATCAAAATTTAAACAAAACTGCCGTTTTCCGATTTGATGTTTATGACGAATAAACTACTGAGCTTGGGCATGAGTAATCGTATTGTTATGAATCATTGATAGGGAAATTTGGAAGTGGAACTCATTTATGAATTCTGAGAAAACGCCCACAGAAGAATATACAAAAAGACTAATTGCCTGTGAGTTGTTGTTAACCATGCAAATTGATTCTGAAGAAAATAGTTGAGTAAATAGTCAAAAACCTAAGGAATCCTTATCTTATCTTAACCACCGGAATATACTAGCTATGAAGTCGGCGATGACACCAACACATTAAAAGTCATTAGTGGACCGGCTACAAGTCATGAAGTAAGTTCGCACTTATAGTTTTATATTCTCCTGTAGAAGAACTACGATTTCATCTTAAATAGATCCTAGAGCCTAAAACTATCCTTCCTACAGAAAAATGAAGTTAAAATAAATTGCAGCCAAATATTTTTCATTCTAATGGTGTTAAAAAAATAGCTTGTAGAACAAATTCTGGAAATTATGGTGTATAAACGAAATCCAAGATACTTTTATATGAAAAACCTCTACAGTAAGGTAAGACGAGAAGATTTGTGTAATGTCTACAGCTAACCCAATATACTCTTTCAAGGCTTACTTCATAGTTTGAATATTTCGGGAAGGGGCTATAGCTGGGCCAAAACCCTCGAGAAATACTTCGCAATTCATGAAACAGACTCTCACTAATTTGCAATGTTTTTATGTAAAACTGACAAAAGTTTGATTTGATTAGGTCCAGCTCCCTAAAGTACTATGCATATAGAAAAATGATCTTCTCATTATTATAAGCTTGCTATCTTATCTTCCCAAGTAAGTTCTTATATACTTTTTAACAAAATTGTTTAAGAAAATTATCTTAGCCGGATGACTACGATTCCCCAAACAAAATCTCTCAACTGAGTAATAATTGCATATGTGAATATGTGAAAATTATTGAGCGGAAATGATGAGGTTATTTTTTAATCGAAACAAGGTACTTTATTACATATTCTGTTAAGTAAGGTATACAGGGTGTTTCCGCCATGGTGATCCCTAGAGCAGGAGTGATAGAGTGATAGTACTCACCTAGGCAAACAAACAGTTGCGGGGGGGGGGGGGGGAAGGAATCTACAACGCTTTGCTCGAATATAAGAATATAAAATCGACGATGCCCCGACGATTCCTCGACTTGATGGCAAGCAATGGGTAAGCCAGTAATGCCTGCTCCAATCCAAAACCGACGATGCCTCGACTGATGTAGATAGTAAAAAATTTGTACAATTGTTGCCAGAGAGCTTAGGTATTTTCCCTAAAATTTAGGGGAATATTTCCTACATTTTAGAGAAAAATACATAAGCTTGCTGTCTTCCCTACATCAGGTCGAGGCATTGTTGGTTTTATATTGGAGAGAGGCGCGCGCTGTCGGCCTCGGCCAATGCATGGAAATTCGATGGAAGCAATATCCAGTAAATTTCTTAAAACAAATTGTGGCCTTCGCTTCATCAGGTCGAGGCAATGGTGATTTTGTATGAATCGAGACATTGCTGACTTACCCTTTGAGCACGTCATCAAGTGCCAAGTCGAGGTATCGTTAATTTTATATTCTAGAAAAGCGTTGCATATTTCTGCTCTACGTTTCCAGTCTTTGTATGTTATTAGTTTGTCTATGGGAATACCTTGCTACTACATATCAGCTATTAAATACAAACTCTCATCCCTAATCAAAGTTCTAGTCATTTCAACTATGTATGCAGAAGCAAATTATGCAATTGTGCTATTTTCTTATTATCATCAAAGTTATCAAAGTTTTTCTATTTGAAAAGTGCTCAATATTTCAGTTTCACGGTCATGCGTAATTAATTTAAAATACTTGAGCAGGAAAATTCAATTTTGTGTGTCAATTTTAAGGAAATATTTTCTCAAATTTGAATATTTGATTTTCCCATAGCTTTGTACGAGGAGACGGAATTATTTCCTTCTCACTTTTTATATTTTATCAGGCCAGAAATTCCCAGAATATGGGAGAATTCACACGATCTCCCAACACTGCTGCAGCCTTTAAAAAATATTTAGATCATAACCTATTCAGGTCATACCGAAACTAGACGATATTTTTTTTAAATGACGTAGGTATTTTCAGCCAATAAGAGAAAAAGTTATCTTTGAGCGCAATATTATAGGTTAAAAACTAACAATCTTTTAAGGACTACAGTTAGGACACAGGTGTAAAAGCTCAAATTAAAGAAGAAAGTCCACAGTTTACAGTTTTTATAAAAAAAACGTTACGTTAATTAGCTTTTTGTAAAAAAATAACGAGGTCAAAGTAAAAAAAAATGTAAGAAAATCCAAAATTTTATTTTAGAGCCCCATAACTCCTGAGAGAAGATGAGTACGGAGCTGGTTGTGAGGTGTTGAAAGGTGTTTTGTGAAAAAAAACTTGCATATTTTCTTAATCACCCTGTAACTGCGAAACGGTTAAGACGCATCCCTCCTGCCAAACAAATCTTTGTTGGCCTAAGTGAGTACTATCACTTCCTGCCCTATTGACCACCATGGCGGAAACACCCTGTATAATAAGTATAGCCTTTGAGAAGGTAGGGAGCCAAGCTTACTGGAAGACTATTTTCCTGTATGGGCGCTAGTTTAGACTCTATAGCATATATAAAAATCAATGCTTAGTTACTTTTCAATAAATCAATATACAGCATTTTAGAGTATAGAAAATTATCAAAGTTTTTCCGAAAAATTTTAATTTTAACCCCGGGCTCCCCTAAATTATGAATTATTTCGGTTTCGCTTCTGGAGCTCCCACTTGTGTTACTTTCATTTCTTGTCAAGCCCTACATACATATACTATGGGAATCCGGACGTAATCGGTCTTGACGACGCCCTTCTCTTGTCAGAGAGCTGAAATTTACAAAAAAAAATTGTAAGTTTAAGTTCGAAAATAGGACAAATCAGGCAACTCCTTCGTACGATCGTTATTCAAAAATTTCGTTTATATAAATTTGGACACTGCATGGGAAGGTGTAGGGAGCTGAAATTTTTTACATGGCATTTTCATAACAATATTAAATACAATTTCCAAAATGGACTAAATAGGGGGTGTCCTATTGGTATTACCATACAAAAATTTAGGTTTTTTACGTATACTGAGAAAACGATTCGTCTAGACGTTTTTATACCCTAGATGAAATCTATAGGGTATACTAAGTTTGTCATTCCGTTTGTAACACCTCGAAATAATGACGGTAGAGCAAAATGGATTGGGCACCCACGCATAATATTAAAAGTTATTTTGATTTTTGCATGTCCGACCGTCTGTCCGTCCGCCCGTCCATCTGTGCGTACGATAACTCGAGAACGCGTATACTTAGAGAGCTAATATTTTGTACACGAACTGAAAAAAAAAAGTAAAATTAAGTTCGAAAATGACATAAATCGGGCAACTCCTTCGTGGGGTTGCCATACAAAACTTTCGTTTTCCACTATACATATATTTGGCCACTGCCTGAGAACGCATCGATATAGAGAGCTGAAGTTTGGTACATGGTGTTTTCATTGTACTAGTAAAAAAAAAGATTCAAAAATAGACTCAATCGGGCAACTACTTCTTGGTGTTGCCATATAAAAATGTATGTTTTTTACGTATACTGTGAAAACGATCAGTCCAAGACATTTTTATTGTACAAAAACTTCTTCAGAATACGAAATCCTATAAAATTGGTTATAATCATTTTTTCTGTCCGACAAACCGTTCTAGAAATATATGCGAAAAACCACTTCAAAAATCAAACTTGGTCTTAGACCAATTCTAGCTTTTTCACTTGTTATTGTACTGAAAAGTTCTTCAGAATATAAAATCCGTTCTTGAAATAGATGTGAAAAACCACTTTAACAATGAAACTTACATAAATGGGAGATCATACGAAATCTCAAAGGAAGCAATAGATGAAGAATTAATATAGTTACTAAATTCCTCAAATTCAACAATAGCTTCGCCTTAACCTACCATCCTATACGAAAATCATTCATTTTCCTCCAATTGATGTCACCCTTAAAGTAAGTAGAACAAGTTACCTTTTTCTTAGATCTTATCGTTTAGGATTTCGCAATGCCGTTGATAAGATTTCTGATAATAATATGGTATTTTGATACTCGTCCATTGCTAATAAGCAATAACAACAAAGAGGGCCTGAATAATTTCAGTGAAGAGCTGCGTGAATAAATCATGTCCAGCAGCTCCGGAATATTAAATACACTTCTCCAGTTAATAAACTTAATGTGAGCAAGTAGAGCATCTAAGGAAGAAGAGGCCTCGCAAAAGTTAGCAAATGTGACAAAGAGAACATCATTGTGTGTAAAACACATTGACATTGACGACGAGGAACTGAGGTCGAAAAGGAAATTATTAAATCAAGAAAAGTAGTCAAAGATTGATTGTGATAAGTATGCGCATGTTTAATGAGCCTAAGCCCACATTCATTAAGATATCAAGAAGTGTTTCACTGAGACTAGAAACATTTCCTGAATTAATGTTAAAAACACCGCCGTTTATGATCTGAGTGTAATAACAGAGACCGTAACAATTGTGAATGTTTTAAAAACAAAACCATATGTAAAAAAATATTTTCTGATTTTTGTTCTAAAAGTCAAAAACAAAAATCAAAAACTGATTTTTATTTAAAAAATCAAAATTAAAAATCGGCAAATGATTTTTATTTTATAAAATCATGAAAATATGATTTCTATTTCACAAAATTGTTATTCGGTTGAAAAATACTTTGGCGGTTGGTATGAAATATGGGTCGAAATAATAAATAAAAGTCAGGTTTTGATTTTTATTTTTAAAATAAAAAACAATTTGTAATTATTATTTCTGATTTTTAAAATATTAATCCAAAAAGAAAAGCCCTTTTTATACTTTCGAATAAAAATCATAAATTTAAAATCTGTAGAAAATTTGTGAAGATTCGGTAATAAGAATCATAATTAAAAATTGATTTTTATTTAAAAAATAAAAACCTGACTTTATTTATAATTTCGACCCATATTTAATACCTATTTTTACCCGAAAAACAATTTTGTAAAATGAAAATCATTTTATAATTTTTATTTACGATCAATCCTCCCACAACTTTTTCTAAATGATTTTTTGGTTAGAAAAAATGAAAATAATTGTTTTTTTTTAGTCTCTGGTATTAATTAATAAAATAAATGCTTTAGGACTGTTGTCTAAAAAAGAGGCATCCATATACTGCCATCAAGATAAAAAGTTATCGACTAATGTTCTCATCCAGTCTTGACTGTAAGGACTTGCAAGATTCTATCAACCGTCCAATCCAGTCCGTAAAGCCATAAGCAGATATCCTGGTATTTCCATAATTTTTTTCCGTTGCCCAAGTCTCACAGACCAAAACTACTCTGACCAAGTTTTTAATAGTAGAATGGGAATTAAAGAAGACAAAATTTAACTTATTAAGCGAAAGAATGTAGGAAAACATTTCCTAACTTGGAAAACTGTAGTTATTGTGATTAATAATCATACTAAAGAATTTAATAATAATTTTAAGAAGCCCTGCCAAGGAGTAAGTTGGTAACACAGTTAGAATATCTGCTTGTAATAAATATCTTTCGTCACACCAATCACATTACGGCTTTGTTGCGTTTTAGCCAAAGAGCCTGGCCCCTTCAGTTTAATTTCTGCATTAATATTATATACGGTCAGATCATTCTAGAGATTATGGAGTTTAAAAATAACGGTGTCTTACTGCTATCTTATCCATTCAATTTCAATCAAATTAAAGAATTCTTAGTGTTACCTAAATTTTTTCTTAAAGCAGATGATAGATTCCGGCTTCTGTTCCGATTTGGTTTTTGACCAACATTAGAACAAGTGTAGTGAAAATATCGTCTACATTACGCTTAAATTCTGCCTCAGCAATATTAATAATAACTAAGGATGTTTTCTTCTTAGAGCGAAGAGTAAGATTTTAGCACTTCAATGTCTTTATCAAATTTTAATAGCGCAAGCCGAACCACAAAACTCCACAATGCTTTTGTATTTCTCTATGTATGTGCTCAGTTTCAGATATCAGACAACATTTCCTGTAAATGCTTCGGCAAAAGACCGGAGCAGTATTTGGGTCCATAATAGCATGTCCAAGCACCTCCGATTATAATTAAAATAAATTTTTAGTTCATAGCTTTATTATAAATTAGAATATCATATTTTATTTTTGTTTTCATGAATTAATTTATTCATAACCTTACTTATTCTCTAATTTCCAGTTATATTTTCCACAATTTTTCTGTGCATTTGTTTCACATTAATTGGATCACAATTCGCTCCAAATCTTAATAGTAATAATGATAACAACAACAATAATAATCTAGTCAATATGCAAGATATTATGCATAAGATTGCAAGAGGATCTGAAGAATTCGCCTTGGATCTATTCAAAGTAAGTACAATACTGGTACCACTCCTAATGTTGCTTTCAATACTAAATTCTATTTCACAGAGAATATCTGTAGCCGTAGCTCCTTTATCGTATGATTTCATGATATCGCCATTCTCCATATGGTCTCTACTAGTACTAGTGGCAGAAGGTTCCAGAGGAAATACACTTGAAGAACTTCGAAGAGCCTTACGTCTTAATCAGGATGTAGCATATGTTCGAGAAGGTTACAAGCAAATTCAAAAGGCTCTTAAGTATGTATAAAGCCGATTTGCTATAATGTTTTTAATTAAAATTCAATCAAATTTACAGCGTGAACACAACGACAGTTCAAGTGTCTGCAATTCAAGCTGTATTTTCCGATATAAATCGACCACTGGATGCAGGATATGAAGCAGTGATTAGAAATTCATATAACGCTGACTTATTCCCTGTTAATTTCCAAGATACTCTAAAGGCTCAAACCGGTATCAATAATTACATAGATAAGGCGACACATGGACTTATTGATTATGTTGTAAACCAAGATGATTTAATTGGTACTCAAATGGTATTAGTCTCCGCTATTTTCTTCAAAGGTCAATGGAAGGTAAGTCTTTAAAATAAAAATAATGTTAATTGAACAACTCATATAATGTATATGCATCTTTTTAACACAATTTTATAGAAACCATTCAATCGTACATTAACAACTGAGGAACAATTCTATGATGAAGGTGGAAAGCCGATCGGAAACGTTAACATGATGTTCCAAAGAGGAATATTTTCATATACTGCAATAGCTGCCTTAGATTCTCATGTGTTAGAATTACCTTATGGAAAGGAAGATCGTCTTGCAATGATAATTTTACTCCCTAGAAAAGGTAGGAAAATATTTACTTATTGATTTTAGTTTTATTTTACCCAGCATGACCAAGAAAACACATATTCGTCCTTTTTTGTGACTAGCGGTGTCCCAATCTCACTCGAAGAACATTCACTGCACAACAGCTTTAAGTTCTTTTTATAACCTTCCAAGTTTTACTGCTCTTACTGCTCATGGTCTTCTAATACGTTGGCTTCCTTGCTCCCATTCTAGGGATTACTTTGCAATGTTATTTGTTTTATAGCGTAAAGTCTGGCCAATCCAATTTAATTTAATTTGAACAACCATTAGCTTTGTCTTGATTAACAAAAATATCTAGCTAGCACCCTTCACGTTATTCTTGCCGATAACGGTTCGGGAGGTGTAATGCTCCAGTTATTCCATTTTCTTTTTTTCCGAATTAAGCCAACAAAACTACTTTTTACTGGTGCTTTACTGGTGGGCTTCATTTATTACAATAAGAAGAGAAGTGATAAAAGTAAACATCCTTGTCTAACTGCAATATTTATATTGAAGCTGTCGAGCAATCTAATGTTAATTAAAATTCTACATCTAAAGTTTCAATGAAGACCCTTTATCAGCTCAATTATCTTCTGGGGAATACCTTCCAAATATAAACTCTGTCAATTGAGTGGAAAACCATTTTGTAATCCACGAAAGCTAGATGTAGGAGGGCTGATACTCTGTAGGTTGCGCCATGATAATTCTCAAGGTATTAATTTGATTTATACAGGACAAGCCTTTTTAAACCCAGGTTGCTCTCTTATCATTCGATCGAATGAACCTTTAATTTTTTTCAGAATTACATGTGGAAAGACTTTCTCTGTAATTGATAATATGCAGATACCTCTCCAGTTGCTACGGTCAGTCAGGTCTCAGCTCTTTTTACTTATGATGCCATCGATCCAAAATATTTGGTGATATTTTAAACAAATAGATGAAAACTATTGTATATCTGAGCCGTAATGTAAATTTCGATCAAACTACATTCCTTCCAATGGTAGCCATTATGGCTTTATTCTTCGACCCAAATTTTTGAAGGTGAGGAAGTGAAATGAGTATATTCCATATAGAAATCCATTGGTATCCATTGGAAAAAGAGGATTAACCACGTTTTTATTTTGATGCTTCTGTTGTTTTGTTTTTTTTTTACATTATTATGAGAACTAATTCATATTGATTTTATTTCTTTAATTTTAGGTGCAATGTTGACTGCTGTTATTGAGAAATTGGCCAGTTATGGAATTGCAAATATTTTCGCTGAACTTCGTAAATCCGCACTAGATAACGATGACGATGAAGTGGAAGTATACCTTCCAAGATTTACTTCTACTTCAGATTTTGTCTTAAACATTGTTTTGGAACAAGTATATACTTTCGAAATAATTAAAAATGTTTCAACTCTTAGTAATGATTTTAAAATTTCAGATGGGGATTTTGGATTTATTCGATGTAAACAAGGCTGACTTATCAAAAATGTCGAGTAATGCACTATTCTTATCACGAGTTTTCCATAAGACACGAATAGAAGTCAACGAAGAGGGTACTGTTGCATCAGCCGTTACTGGAGGAACATTTGCAAATAAGGCTACACCACCACGATTCTACATTAACAGACCTTTTGCATATATTATAGTCGAAAAGACCACAGGCTCTCTGCTATTTTGTGGACAAGTGAGAGATCCTACAAAATTTAATATTTAGTTAAATATAAAAATGAATGTTGTGTACCTTTAACATTTGAGGACTATGTAAATAAGTTCGGTAAATTAAATACTTATTAAATATATGAAAAAAAAAAGAAATCCTTAGAATTCCATATTCAGAACACATTAGGGGATAAAATCCTGTACTAATAGTAATTTAGAACTCCTAACTGTAATTTATCAGTGCTACCTTCAGGTATAGGTGGATCAGAGATTCTGTCTCGTCTCGATTTGTAACCGGGCTGGATGATATTACTCCAATTTCCGTTTAGGACGGCTACAAAAGTAAACGTTCAACTCATATAAGAAATATGTCGCGTTTAGTTTACTTTAGGCTGGTTTACCTAAAGAGCGATAGCCCTTCCTTAACGAAGATTGGAGTAATATCATCCAGCCCAGGCTATAGAGCAGGACGAGACAGCATCTCTCGCCCACCCATGTATACCTGAAGGTAGCTGAAAAATTACGGGAGTTATGAATATGCCCGAGCAAAGACATTTCAGTTAATTAGTCCGTTTCCTTCAAAATAATGGATAAAGTCATCGGCATAGCGATAAAGGTGCATACTACAGCTCCATGGAAGTCATTCTTGCATTAATACAAATTAGGCAATTTGTGGATAGACAAGTATATAGGGTACAAGTGGTTATCTTTGAGCATACTTCAAATCATGTATTACTTCACATTTTCTCCACTTTCACTAAACTGTCTTTCAGGATATTATCAATGGAAGACTGGTAGGTATATAGTATATCTATAATGCGCAATTAAAAGCTCTCGGACCATATAACTATATCTGCCGGGGCGGCTTTAGTGGCGACTTACATAGCGTCTTATGAAGCGGCAGTGATTTTTGCAGCGTTGCCATTTCTTTGCATCCTAGAATCGGTTGATGTTATTGCTGGTATTTTAGGAGATTTTACAGTGGCGCCTTGGACATCGGCGCGGGTCGCTTAATTTTATTGTCATTTTTCTTAGAAACTTGTGTTGGTCACGAAGTGGGATACTGCTCTACATTGAGTATTTTGCGTATCAAATGAAATTAATAAATATTGTTCAGGATATGTGATTGCTGGGTGACTTCGGAACAGAAAAACTATTAGCTTTTGAAAACAACTCCAAGGCAAAGAATTCATGACGAACTTTAAAAGTAAAGCACTTCTTACAGAACTACGGAATTAGGAATATAGAGATCATATTACTGATTGTGATATAATTAATAGTAAAGCTTATAAAGCTACATTTGAATTGTTTAGAATGCAGTAAGATGGACAAAAATTTTAGACTTTGCTTGAGGATAAGGAGAATCCCTCAACACAATACTAGTTACCGACCCACATTTAAATACCCTTAATTTTTTTTTATTATAGAAGCTCTTATCCTGCTGCTAAAGAAGTCAAGGAAGGGAGCTACCGTTTAAGATTTGCATCCGAAAA
The DNA here is from genome assembly GCA_963930735.1 of Dioctria linearis. Classification (NCBI taxonomy): domain Eukaryota; kingdom Metazoa; phylum Arthropoda; class Insecta; order Diptera; family Asilidae; genus Dioctria; species Dioctria linearis. Next base: position 162,118,984 of record OZ005743.1, read on the forward strand.
TGGAGCATTTCGATTAGAGGTGAGTGAGTATGTACAAAACGCCAGGGGAATAGTAGATTTGTGAAAGGAATCATAAGTTCGATAGAAGAATTGTAAGTTGATGACTTCATGCAATATTATAATGAAAACTCAGTGCTAAATACAAATGAGTTTTGCAAAATTATTTCCTTTACAATTTTAGGGTACTTGTTTTGAGCCACGTTCGGCCATATTAAAGTCGCGAAGGCGTAGTGTTCTTGAATGAATTACATTGGTTTTGCATTTCCATTTTACACTCATCAACCACAAGCCGGAACGGTCTGATGATGTGACCATATTCTTCAAGCTACCATAGTTTATTTTAACAAGATCATTAAATATTATTTTCAACACGTCCTACATACTAGACAGGTTGCTTATATAAATCTAACACGTTAGACTTCGACACACAGCACGATCTAATGAGTCATTAGTGCTTATTATTCATTAAGATGCCGCGTGTCATATACCTACTAGTAATTATGGCTCGAAAATCAGATCAATATGATAGACTAATGAAGGTTTCTTTTTTTTATTTAATCAATAAGGAAAATGTACTCAAACTGTAATTTTGTAAATACGGAGCTCCGCTGTGCACGGTATACAGAAACCGTTCCACTGTGCATCTGCCCATTTTAAAAAATATTAAGAAAAAATGTAAAGCACAAACTATAATTAAAAAATAAATAAAGAAATGGTTATGTATGCGCTTAGCGCTGTGCTCCTAAGGTGTGTATAAGGGGCGAATTCCGCAAACATATTATATTTTTTAATAATCAGACTCTTTTTGCTTTGTGAATTTGCTTGAATGAATTAAGAAAACGAGTTTTCGATTTTCGAAATTTTATATTTAGCTTCAAATATGCCACGCCAGTTCCCGTAGACCTCAAGAAGAAGATGCTGAAGTTGACTTTTAATGTGACAGTTCAAATTTATTTTGTACGCGAGTTTATGGGTTTTGTGGTTTTTTTCAAAAATGCTTTGAAACAAAATGATGACAACTACGTTAATACCAAAATTCTCAACACCTTTATACGGTCAACTAATAATTGGACCCCCGGGATCTGGAAAAACCACATATTGCCACAATGTTTGTAATTTCCTGAAACAATTGGAACGGAAGGTTTCTGTAATAAATTTAGATCCGGCAAACGAAAACATGTCTTATGAAGCAGAAATTGATATAATGAATTTGATAAAAGTCTCAGATGCTATGGAGCATCTTAATCTTGGACCAAATGGAGCGCTCATGTATTGTATGGAATACTTAGAAGAAAACTTCGATTGGTTACTTAGGCAACTGAAAGCATCATCAAACAATTATTTTATATTTGATTGTCCAGGACAAGTTGAACTTTATACACACCATAAATCAGTGTCTAGGATATTTTCCAAATTAGAGTTGCTGGGTTATCATTTATGTGTTGTTCATCTAGTCGATTCACACTACTGTTCAGAGCCATCAAAATTTATTTCTACCCTGCTTTTGTCATTAAATACAATGCTTCAGATGGGATTACCTCATGTGAATGTCCTAAGTAAAGCAGATCTTCTTAAACAGTACGAATCTAAACTATTATTCGGCATGGATTTCTATACGGAAGTCTTGGATTTAAAATACCTTCTTGAGGCTATTGATAGTTCTCCAGGAATGCAGAAATATACACGATTGAATGCAGCAATTATTTCACTTGTTGAAGACTATGGATTAGTTTCATTTCAGTTACTTGACGCTAATAGCAATGCAAGCCTGTTAAGATTAAAAAATGTTGTCGATAAGGCCAATGGCTATGTGTACGGTGCTGGAGAGGAGAAAAGCGTAAATACTTTACTTGCTTGCGCTGTAGGTGCTGAGAGTCAAAATGAAAGAATGAAAAAGGAAATTGATCCTTATTTATAGTTTAAAAAAATAATAAAAAAATTCTATGATTACTATTGCTTTTTTAAACTTTCTTAAGCTCTCTGGTTCATATAGGTGTAAAACCAAGTCTGAAATTCCCGCTGACTGGATACAAGAGACAAATAACAGAAAAAGGGATTGCAAAGGAAATAGTCGCCGTTTCACGGGTGATACCAATAAGGAGATTAGGGATAGTGCTGTTAAAGTCATTTCGACAAGTCGTAGCAAATAGACAATAGGTCGTAAAGATTTAGGTGGCAGTAGCAGTTTACCGCCTACCTACTGCTGATGCTAACAATAAGAACTACCAAGCCAAAGATCAGTAACTAATTATTTTTCCTAGACTTGCTGCCTCTACTAATATTTCGGATAATTAAACGCAGAGTTTAGTTACTGAGAAAAGAGTGAATTGCATTCTGAGATCTTGATTCAGTTCACTGCGGGGCGTGAAACGGAGTTGGTTCTATAATATATGATTTATGGTGCATTTTTTTAATTGTACGCAAAACTGATTCGCGTTGTTTTTACGTAATATCAGTTATAATTCCTGTTCCCAGCACTGCTCTTTAAATTTGTAACTCTGTCTTCGAACGTCCTTGAAGGAAAAAAAAATGATGATGCTTTACTGTTTACAGAAACTAATAAATTAGAATAAAAAAACATTTTTAAACAATTTTTGAGTTATTGCTTGTCCTTAAAACCTTGTACTGTATTAGCATGGCATAAACTGTAGCTCAACATCGGACCTTGTATCATGGGTCAGGCTTAGTTTATATTATCTCCCACTTAAATCTGGTTCTCAAATTTTTCTATACTTCAGGTGATATCGGTTTCTTTCCTTGAATGATTCATTACGTGTTCGATTAAAGAGCATGATTTGTAATATTCTATATAGAAGAAATTTTGTCTGCTTAATTACCGTGACTTTCGTAAGCAAATATTTCAAATGGTTCTAATTTTTTTTAGAACGTCATTGAGGATCCTCCCCTTAGTGGAGAGTAGGCAGATTTCCCTTGATTGGTTACAATTTTTTATATATTCCTTTTATAAAATTTGTGTATGTCATGACACAATAGGAATTATATCCAATTCTGGATTTCCTATCTTCTCAATGACTGCAAATTAAATTAATTTAAATATCTCACGGTAAGGACTACGTCAAGGATATTGCAGATGGTATTGCATATATCCGGATACACTTAACATACGACGAAAAAATATTGTGCAGGTGCGAATGAGAACATCCAAAATAACAAGGATAATTTTGTCGTCAGAGACACATGAACCCAAAGGAACACTGATAAATTTTGTCTATCTTAAAAAAAACGAAAACCATCCTGCTCTTAGTTTATATTCCAAATCAATCAATTGTGCCAGATTTCATACCAATTTTAAGTTTAATGCTCTTATTAAAATATGTACTTTATCTAATGCTTATCTTCTTTCTTACTGCGGTAATATCAAAATTCTTTATATTAATTTCTGCAAAATTGCGGACAGTGCTTGCTCCCCGTTCACAAATTAACTTCGGAAAATTATCATATAATGGCGTGAATTACATGTATCACACTTAGCACACTTTAAATCTATTTGCGATGTTCATTAGATAAACACGAAATTGCAAATATGCCATCGCTAATGATGTGTGATGTGTGTATAATTAATTTAATTCTTTTATGCTTTACAAATAATATATTTTAGAAAATAAGTCAACTTAATTTCTCCAAATTGCTTTCAGTAAAATTTTCAGTTTAAATTATTCGCGCCAACATGGTTATTTCGAAATAATCCATTGAACTCGCAAATCAAATTACATCTGCTCCGCACCGCAGGTCGAAGGTTGTGTTGTATTTATATTTCCAGTTGCCAATTGCCAAATAAGGAAAGTGTTTAGTCTTTTTTTAGTGCCGTTGATTAGTTTAGGAAAGTCGGGAGGGTTTCTTTTGCATAAAATTACTTGGTTTTAAGTGAAAAATTCTACCATTTAACTTAAACAATTATTAATTATTGTTTTGAGTTAAAGAAAATAACAATGGCCTATTCAAATAGTGAGTTCCTATAGATTTATTAATAAAGAAATAAAACACCGGTATGACATTTCACTCTGCCGAATATAAAAATTGTTGCACTTTATTTTTTCTAATCTATACAAATTCAGAAAGTTAAAAAAGGAGCTGGTTACCATTAATGGGAAATATATACTTTTGCATTTAGTCAGAACAGAATCAAATTCTCCCCATATTTGGTTAAAAAAGTTACTGATGCATGAACCAGTGAATAGTGAATCATTGCGGTTCCGCTGCGATAACATTCGCTCAGTTATTATTTATGGAACTCGCTGTCATATTTAAAAGCGGTCTGTGGCAGCCGGTTTTTGATCGAATTAGATATAACGTGTAACTTCAATGGTTTCGCTTATCATAATTTTTCTTATCAATTACTAAACGTGATAAATTTATTGTTAATGCTGCACTTTTCTTTTTAGAGTACATCTATGGAACGCTTCCACGGACACAACGAGGGCAACCGATTGTTTTGGGTGCTGACCCTAAAGGGAAAAATTTCTTGTACACCAATGGAAACTCTGTAATAATTCGAAATATTGAAGTAAGCGCATCGTAGCATATTTAAAAATTTATTTTTATCTTGTTAAGTTTTTCTTTGATCGCCCACTCCCCGATTTTATTTTAGAATCCAGCGATTGCCGATGTCTACACAGAGCACTCTTGTCCTGTTAATGTTGCAAAGTATTCGCCGAGCGGGTTCTACATTGCTTCTGGCGGTAAACAATAATTTCTAATATTTATTTATTCTCTCTCTAATATTATCTAGTTTTGTTTTGAATGTTTGTTTTTCACTAATTATCATGGTTGTCGCTGGGTAAACGGAGGCGCGACGGGAAATCAACACAAATTTATTAATTGGCGCTTGCCTCGATTGTGACGATGGAGATGAATGTGGAATTTTTTTTATAGCATGGGAAATGTTTTAAAATATTTTCTTAAAAATAATTAATGTCAATTCAAATTCGAGAATATATAATATTGCAGGATGAGAGCTCATAGCAGAGATAAGTAAATAGCAGGGGTGCCATTATGTAAGCTGATCTTGATTGACAATGCTAATTTTATCATTGAAGTGACCATGACTATTCACCTTGTAAAATTTCTCCATTGGTCTGTAGACCTATTTCATATGACAATTACATTATTTTACTAGTCTTTTAGCAATTCAAATTAACTCGAATAGCTGACAATGCCAAGTCAACAACAATATTAGGTCAGTAAATGTGTTATTCATTTATCTGTCATAGATCAGCACTTTAATCTAGCAAAACTATATAAAGTGCCGTCTTTAGCTACCTTGAAGGCACTTGAGCAAAGTAAATAAAAATGACTCATCTGTTTCCTAATAAATACACAGAAATAATAATAATTCATTTTAATATTAGCACTATGCTTCTATGTAGCCTTCTTAACCTTTATGTCAGTATTAAGCTCGGCCAAGTATTTTGTTTTCTTTCAATCTAATTTAGCTACTACTTGAGTAATCTAACTAGATGAACTCAGAACCTCGAAGAAAGTTGTTCTGCCATATTTTCCCCATAATTTGTCTGAATGGTGAAAATTTGCGTTCGCCTGCCAATCTTGTCATCTTGGGTCAAGCATATATCTCCGTTTTCTCATAAAGCTCTAGGCTGTATCTTTTTTTATCATATAAAAGCAGCGGGGTAAGGATTGAACCTTGCGGAGCACTAAATTAAAAAAGGAGGAATATACGCCCTTCCTTCAATTCAGTTATCGGGTATGTGTACGGTCTTTGAAAGCAGGTGTTTAATTATCGTGGTTACACTGGAATTTCTTAATATGATACCACCTTTGACATTTTTTTAAATTAATCCACACTCACACGACAATATTTATTTTCCAGATTAGAGTTGGAGAGATCTCACGTTTTCCCATTAATCTAATTATTCCTTGCCATGCATCCAATGTTCGGTAGCACACTTCCCGCATAGTTTAATGCCATTTAAATCTCGTATTGTAGATTTTCTCATCGTCTCTTAACCGGAGTTCTCAATAGGTCTAGCTGGCCTCGTTTTTATTAGGCAAGAGTGTTTATTTCGTTCGGATTACCTACTGTTGTTAATACTTTTATATAGCACTGCTCGACGTGATAATAGATAGTACACCTGCACCGTGATAATCGGTAGTACACTTGCCACCTCAGTTTCCATTTATATAAATTGTATAGGTTCTTTTTCTCGATATAACCTTTCTGGATAGCCTGTTATTTTCTTGTAAGGTAAATTAGCTTAGCTGCATGAGTGGCGAAGTTCAATTTACGAATTAGTTTCTTTAGGAGGATCAAGGAGTACTGTAGGGTCAAGTCAGAATTCAGATCCTGTCATATCACATAAATGACATCGGATTAGAAGCATTTATATAGTTTCTTTTTTCCAATCGATTCGTAAATTGTTTGATTTTCTCCATTGTTTAGTTTATTTTTAGTATCGCTTTTGCATTTCGACTCTATAAATTTGGAACACAAGGGTTGGCTCGGAAGCGTAGTACATAAATCTGAGGTACAACAAACAAAGCAAGATTAAAAAAAAAACTGCGTGCAAGGGTTGGGTGTCGGGTGGCTTAAAGCACTGCGCCAGGTCCCGTGTAGGGAAGCTCCCCAATGCTTATGCGCGATATGTGTGTAATGATGGTAGTATTCGGAGCATTAAGCTTTAAACCTTACAGAGACCACTTAATTAGAGCAGCGTACCACATTCCCGTTGTCGCTATATCTCAATCTTCCATAATCTCCTTATAAAGATATCGGCTATGGCTCGTCGGTGGGCGTTTGGAGGAAGATCGGTCTTGCGAAGCAACTTGCGAATAATTAATTAAAATTTGTGCCTGTTCTTCAAGCAAGGTACGTCAACACGCCGAGAATTTTAAGCTTCCGCGATTAATTCATGATCAGCTCATTTAAATTGGAATTAAGGTTCTTGTACAGGTCTAGGCTACAGTGATGGTAGAAATTTAAGGAGCTGCAAGGCTACCAGCTCATAATTCAGTAGTTTTAAAAACGTAACACATAAATTTTCCTTGATATTTTCAGATCAATCTGGAAAAATTCGAATTTGGGATACCGTTAATAAGGAGCATATACTCAAAAATGAATTTCATCCCATTGGTGGCCCAATTAAAGATATATCTTGGTCCAATGACAATCAAAGAATTGTAATTGTTGGGGAAGGACGAGAAAGATTTGGTCATGTTTTTATGGCTGAAACTGGAACCTCTGTTGGTGAAATAAGTGGACAGTCGAAATCAATAAATTCATGTGATTTTCGACCGGCACGTCCTTTCCGTATTATCACAGGGAGTGAAGATAATACCATTGCAGTATTTGAAGGACCACCATTCAAATTTAAGATGACTAAACAAGATCATACCCGATTTGTCCAAGCAGTAAAATATTCGCCCAGTGGAAATTTATTTGCATCTGCTGGATTCGATGGAAAAGTGTTCATTTATGATGGTACAACATCTGAATTAGTTGGAGAAGTAGGAAATCCTGCTCATAAGGGTGGCGTATATGGTGTAGCATGGAAACCTGACGGCAGTCAGTTATTAACATGTTCGGGAGATAAAACTTGTAGACTATGGAATGTAGAGACAAGAGAACTTATTAGTGAATTCGTAATGGGAACAACTGTGGATGACCAACAGGTAAGATGAGGGCAACTATAATTCAGACAATAAAACTGATGTCGTTTCAATAATTATAGGTATCCTGTTTATGGCAAGGAGAACATTTACTTACTGTATCCCTTTCTGGCTTCATAAACTATTTGGATGTAAACAATCCTGAAAAACCTTTAAGAATTGTTAAGGGCCATAATAAACCTATAACAGTTCTTGGATTAAGTGATGATAGAAGTACTATATATTCGGGTAGTCATGACGGTGCAGTAACAAATTGGAATTCTGGCAATGGTACTAATGATCGTGTAGCGGGTAATGGACACGGAAATCAAGTAAATAAACTTGCGTCATTTGTTAAGGATCTTAAAACTTGTTTTATTTATTGCAGATAAATGGCATAGCAGCATTCGGAGACTTTATTTACACTTGTGGCATAGATGATTCTCTTCGACAAATTAATATTGAAGGAAACACTTATACGGATGTTGTGGTGAAATTAAATTGCCAACCAAGAGGTCTTGCTATTTTCAGAGAGAAAAATATAATTGTTTTAGCATGTGTAAAAGAAATTACCGTTGTGCAGGTATTTTTACTTCATTTATTATAAAAATATTCCAAAATAATTTAAAATTTAATTATTCTCGTAGGATCACAAAAAAGTGTTTTCGCTTCCAATTAAATATGAAGCAAGCTCTGTTGCAGCTAATCCAGAAACTATGGAAATAGCAGTTGGCGGCGATGATCAAAAATTGAGAATTTATTCATTAACTGATAACATGCTCGATCTAAAAATGGAACTCGACCATTTAGGTGCTGTTACAGATTGTTCGTATTCTCCCTGTAACAAATTGCTTGTTGCTTGCGATGCTCATCGTAAAGTTGTTTTATACGATGTTGCAGAGTATAAGGTAAGTTATATGATTTTATCTATTTATATAATCGCTTTTAATTTTTGCTAATATTATTCGTTATTGATTATTTTGTGCTTGCTCTTGGCGGATTTATATAAGTAGTTGGTAAGCTATTTGTTTTCTTATTGTTGTTGTAAGTAATGTCATTTATAGAAAATCATATTGGAAACATTTAGATTGTAACTAACACTTTAAATAGTTTTTTTTTTGTAAAAAAGTCGGAAAACAATGGGGAGCAGATTTTCATTCTATTATTATATGTTTTGAACATTAAATTAAAATGAGCAGTCTTTGTCCTCAGTTTGTACCAAAAATGCAACAAACATCCATAGAAAATTTGGTTGATCTATGTAATTTCATGTTTCTGATAAGATTTCCTTTACGAGGGATCTACTAATCGAGTTTTTATGTGTAGAGATTGTTTCCAGTAGTAAAAAATGCGTATATTGTCTTTCAAACTGTTTTTACTGCAATAAAGCTGCTCAATCTTAGTACGCTATATCACTTATATATAAAATTATGTAATCGCGATTGAAGTAGATTATTTCAATGACAATTTAAAATTGTATGATACTCAGCACAAGTTTCGTCAGCCCCTCCATTTTTGTAATAAATATGCATCCAACGTATTTTAATGCTTCAAACTTCTCCTTGCTTGATTTACTTGCTACAAATAATGAGTTTCTTATTTGGTAATGAAATCAGTATACTTAACATAGCTTGTCTTAAAGTTAGAGATAATGGTTTCCAGCAGTTTTTGCAGTCTAAAAACTTGTTTTTATATATTGTTTTATTTTTTATTTTCCAGTAATATAGTTAGAAAGTTTTAATCACACTTATACGAAATCGAATGTTGCCATCGTTTTGTATATATCGAAGATATCTCACGAGCCGTTGTACAATAAGCCTATTATGTTTTTCGTTAAAGGTTTTTGAACATTATAAGCAAATTCTTTCCTATATCAAAGAAAATATTATATGTCTTGGCAATGAGGCGTCGAAACTATTGTCTTAAAGATCTCTTCTGACATGATATGTCCTCGATCAAGATAACTTCATGTTACTGATATTACTGGATATCTCCAAAGCTCTCAATTGTGTTTACTAAGCTAACTATTTTCAATTTTGTCATGATATGATTGGAAGGATATTACAATATATTGTGTGGTGTACTTCATGGCTATAGACTAGATCTTCTGCTATTAAGGCTCCATTACTGATCTTTCAAGAGTTACCATTTAAAAATTTATACTTTACGCAGAAGATGTACAAATATATTTAGGCAAATCTACAAGGCTTTTAGATGAATGCATCGCACGCATAAATTCTGAATAAAAGGATGTATGGTAGGCATATCGTAACATGGAATATGCGGCGGTTAAAGATTATTTCGTCATATTTTATGAATCACCCTTCAACTTTGAATGATACATTCTATGATTATAGTTAAAAATTTATTACAATCATTGGAGTATGTATTCCAAACCTTTATCATTGCTTTTCTTTGCTCCTCTCTTCCCTCTCGCTTAGAAGTTCTGGCACGTAACATTCAGCATTTAACTAGTAGGTTTTGCAAAATCACTTTTTCCCTTAACGCGATTGTCCTTAAAGATTAACTAATATACTTTCACCTAGAATCAAGGAAATATGCATTTGCATTTTTTCTTGAGAATTTCCTTTTCTGTTTTTGTTTGTTGTTTGCGGGAGAATAAAAGTGACATATCAAATTAGATTTTCGGAGCCTTTATTTGTTATGCTCTTTGATTGTACTGCAACCCATTTCTTGGCTTTTTCAACACGGTTTTATGAAAAGTAAATCTACGACTACTAACTCGTTGAAATTCTTCAATTGCTATGCATTCTGCTATTGAATCCGATAAGCAAAGACGACTACATTTTCATTGATTTCAATAATGAATGGTCTATTCTCGGGTTTCCTTCCATTTTTATTAATTGATCATCGTCATATTTAACTAATTGCATGAGACAATTATTATTTTGTGGTGCCGTTTCTAGTTCAATATCACCTCAAGTGTATCTCAAGGTAACCATAATGGTACAGTACTTTTTATCATTTACATTTATGATATATTTTATGTTGATAATTTGATTTTCCGTACTGTTGCAATTGATCGCGATTTTGCAATTTTAAACTCTTACTTGACGCTTTTCCAAAAAATTGATTTTCCATTAACTATCTACATTTAAGCATTATTAAGTGCACCTCAGTGTACTTTTCGCATAAAAAGCCAGTTGCACTTCAAATACACCACGGAAGGCACCTTATTGTCTAGACTTTTCAAAACCAAACATGTTGGGTTATTCTTGATTCATGTTTTCAATAAAGCTATTCCAAGCTGAGTTTTGTAAAGAGATGTTCTTATGAATTTTGCTTGTTTTCCTTACAAAAATCCTCTTATCCTGCCTTCGTATATGCAACAAATTAAATTTATAAAACTGACTTAATTGTAATTTATATGTAAAAACTCAATAAGGCTAAAGCTAAAAATAAGGACGACTAGACCACTAGGACTCTGCGGACACGGCGTTGATCTATTACGTCCTTCCCTAGAGTTATTAGGCTAAATCTAGCCTTTTTATGAGCTTTATTATTGCCTTTGGGATTGAATTGCTAATCTTATTTGGAGTGATAAATCTTCTCCATTCTTAAATCTGCAAGCACGGGACAAACGCATATGATATGCTTGAAGGTTTCGTCTTCCTGTTCGTTTTTGAATGATTGCAATTGGTGGTGATCTTCCCTTAATTATTGAGTGCGTTTAACATCTGTTATGGCTTGATCTTTGATGAATTATCTTTTCATTCAAATACAAAATATGGTACAAATACCGTCTCTTTAACTGCCATTTTTATTAATTCTTAATATAACAATAAAAGTAAATTAAAATTTTCAATAATATGTTTTCTTTTATTACAGCCTGCACACAATAAAGAATGGGGCTTCCATAATGCACGCGTAAACTGTGTAGCATTTTCACCAAACTCTCTCCTAGTAGCTAGTGGCTCACTGGACACTACTATAATTATCTGGTCTGTATCAAGCCCAGCGAAACATACAATTATAAAAAGTAAGGACTTTTTTTTCAAACTCATATTTTTATTTAAATTCAAAATATTTTCTGTTTGGTTCCAGATGCCCATCCGCAGTCGCAAATAACTCGCCTTGTGTGGCTAGATAACAACACTGTGATCTCTACTGGTCAAGATTGCAATACGAAAATCTGGGAAATTGAAACGATATAAATTAATCCCTCTAAGTGCTCTTCGTATCAGACACGTATCGTGCTGGTGGCATTTTCTACGAAAGACCCCATTAAAATATATTTTTATTATTTTTCAAGTCAGTAAAGTTTATCATGTTGGAGACAAAAGTATTCTACATATTTATTATTTCGATGATCAAGATTTATTTATTACGACAACGAAACATTATTCTAACGTCATACTATCATTTCTACTAAAAACCTGTTTCAATGCATTTTTTTTTAGTTTATTTTTGTATGCTATACAAAAATGTTATTTGGACGTGTGTTTTATAATATTTATTTAATAAATATTTATCGAATTTATCATGTGTTTTTTCGTAATTTAGAAATATTTCATATTGTTTAAAATTAAGAAAATTTAGACTTTCAAAAAATAGGGCGGGCGAATAATTGAAATTTGTATGTATATAATAATTTCATGGATTTCAAACGCATTTAGTAGGCAGATTTTTGTATTTATCCTGCTCCTTCTATTGCGCTTTCATGACTAGTAACTAGTTTGTCGCTTTTGTGGTTTTTATAATTTTAGGTGGGCTATTAATATTGAACAAAAATATGTAGATGCAAATATATGTGCATATATTTTCTACTTATATGTCAGATCCCTTTCACGTGAAAAAACTTGAGGAAAAATGTGTGCATTGTTAAGAAGATACAATTGTCATGTTTATAAGTTAGTGGAAGTTACATTAAAAACCTTTGAGCACGCGGAAAGAGAACAAATATTCGCACTGCGAATAACGCGAAAATTTTCAGATCCAAAGCAACATTTTGTTTCATAGCATTGCTTACTGGGACTTGTGCTTTTGTTCGGTTATACAAAAAGCATTGCAAGCATCTTATTATTCTAAGAGCTAGCAATGTTTGTTAGAAATTATTTTAGTTCGGCTAGTTTTTTTATATGCCTTTCCTTACATTATATCAATAGTCATGCGATCCATCTGGCTGGTGAGAGGGTTTCCGTTTACCTGTGCACATTCCGTTCCACAGGTAAAACAAGCAGTTTTCAAAATGATTTTAGTTCGATTTTTGTTTTTTTATCTGTTTTCATAAACATCGGACAATATAAATTCACTATTTCCAGACAATTTCCTCGTTGCTATCACCGTGTCAGATGTGTTTTTTTCGTAAAAAATAAAAATAAAAAACAATTATTTAATTACGGCTGTAATTTTTAAGGTAGTGTAATTATCGAACCACATGAAATTAATTTTTCAGGCGAATATGCGGTTGCTCATTAGCAACCCGACCGATTTGAGCATGGTAAAAGTGGGTTTTTTCTCACGATGATGTTTTGATAATATTTCATGAACTCAGCGAGATAGCACAATTGTGTCTTATATTTTTTTTGTAGAGAATTTCTGGACCTACAGAAAAGCTTCTGGGCAAAATTGAGTTATCTGGCTCAGATTTGAGGATATTCTTGATAAAAAACTGGAAGAAAAAATCCACTATTATACAGCTCCGCTATTGAATTGGAACTTGGATAGATTTCCATGGGAAAATTAATAAACGTAATTATTTGGAATATAAAAAATGACAAGTTTTATTTTGAATACATTGACTTCTGTAGATGTAGGAGATTTAGAGTGAGCATTTCTCCAATATGTGGTCACGTAATTTCCGCATTTTTAGCCAAATTTTTCATTGCAATTTTTTGACTGATACGTATTAGAAAATAAATCAAATCTGACATCGTTGACATTGTTAATCTGCCGATCTCATGATAAACAATTCAATGCAAACGCACTCTTCAGTCATTTTTCATCATCGGTGGCAATATTTTGAAATGCAAGCTGATAGATAATCTTCCGATTTTTCTAGTAATTTGAAAGGTCTCAATTTCCCTTTGCGAAAAAAAGCTGGAGTGTCATCACAACCTGTCATGGCGTGGAAGCCTTACAAAGCTAAGGATATGGACGGAAGGACCCAGAGTTTTGTACGTTAACGTTGAAGTACCGTTCATGATTATCCACGCCCATGTTAAAGAAGCATTAAAATTGTCTATGTTACCAAGGAGTATAATGAGAATATCAGAATCTGAGCATCTTATTACAACTTCAGCGTGGATATCAATTTGGCTCTTCCGTTGCTTTAATGACTATTATTTTCAACCTGATAAGAGAAGCATTTGTTGAATTTTAAGTCAGTCGAAAAGTGGTTGATAAAAAATTATTTAACTAATGCTTCCTTGAACTGAACATTCTTCAGTTTACCTATTTTATGAAATCTGGCTAGCCGATTCATCTCGACGTTTACGTTCAACATGATTGATGGTGTAAAACATCAATTCAAGTTGCTTTCAGTTGCGATATAATTTATTTTCAAAGCTTTCCCAAATTTTCTGTTTAACATTTTAATGCATAATTATGAATAGTCACTACATTTACTCCCCTGTAAGTAGGTTTGCTCGGGAAGAGGTAAAACAAGCAAAGTAATATCTGTACACACATACTATATATCTTTGCGTCTTTTACCTCTTCGCTAGACAACCGGCTTGCATACTGCATCAAGAATACTCGTATGGGATGGCCCATTCTTTACAACGCTCGAATCGAGATGGCTATTGATAATAAACCGAATTATCGATAATTAATTTTATGTGGTTCGATAATTAAACTAGTTCGTATAAAAATTACAGCAACGAGGAAATTGTCTGGGAATAGTGAATTTATATTATCCGATGTTTATGAAAACAGATGAAAAGAACAAAAATCGAACTAAAATTAATTTGAAAACTGCTTTTTTTACCTGTGGAACGGAACGCGCACAGGTAAACGCAACCCCTCTCACCAGCCAGATCAAATTTTGGAATTTTGTGGCACAAGAATGTGGATTGACATCGGTAAGTACAATAAAAGTTTTAATCCAAACAATTAATACGTATTGTACAGTTATATATATCCAATTTTGAAAACACAAGACTTAAAGTGATAAGGTCAAAAAAACAAAAACGTTTATTGTTATCGTGTTTTTCCTGAACATTTTCGAGACGAATTAAGTTGCTAATGTTTAAACTTAATTCAAATGCATGTTTTTTATCTCTATAGGACATCCTTTAACATCAGACTAGACATAAATAAACAGAATATCGGTGAAGAGCGTTGTGAATCAACAAACACACCTATCTTTAAATATTGTGCATGAGCAGAAAGAAGTCACAAATAATCGAACTGCATTATTCTATGTATCAATTCGATATAGAAAATAAAAAAAACAGATGTAATTTTCACCTTCAGGGGAAAATATAAGTGAGCTTGTAGACCCCCTTTCTATAATGGAAAGGATGAAAAATGTTTAAATCTCTTGGTACATCTGCTTCAAGGATAGAAACAAATGTAATATATATATATATCTCCACGCTCCACTCCAAGTGCTACTGCTTGGTTACCATTAAATTATCCAGGTAGGTTAGTTCGATATATAATTTTCTTAAATTGAATAGATCACTTTTTCATGCACTCAATTGAGCTCAAAAATAACAAACTCGAATCGAATGCAGTATCAGTTCCAGAATAAGGTCCTAGTCATAAAGTTTATGCAATGATGGGTCTGGTGTTGTCCATGGGTGAGTTAAGGTTCTTTTGGTAGATCATACCCCGCTATAAAAATTATTCTTGTAAATGAAGTGTCGATATGAATCGTGGAGGGCCTCAGATTTGATAATTATAGAAATTCAAAAAAGTCTATGTCCGTGGCAGGAACAGTTACATTACATTTGGACTTCCGAAACTCATTTTCTCCCAAGCTGGAA
This sequence comes from Dioctria linearis, assembly GCA_963930735.1. NCBI lineage: Eukaryota > Metazoa > Arthropoda > Insecta > Diptera > Asilidae > Dioctria > Dioctria linearis. The sequence continues at coordinate 162,134,559 of OZ005743.1, forward strand.
CAGTTGGATTAGAATTTAAAGCAACAGGTTACATAAGCACTATTCGGAACTACATACGAAAAATAAAATTGAAAAAAAGTAAAACTTTGTAGCAACAGTAGCTAAAAAACCATCACAGGGTGTACATTTTCTCGAAAACAAAAGAAATGTCTATAATTTGAAAAATACATGATTTAGATTTTTGTTTATATTTTTCTGGTAACTGTTATGATTTGGTCTATCACCCGATTCCAGCTTGACGTCGACTTACGGTACACCCTGTATAGATCATTAATAAAACGGGAAAATACTCCTACAGCTCTGTACAGGAATATTTGGTTATAATTTCTTTAATTTCTTAAAACAATTAGACTGTGCCACTTACTTTCGGTATTGGGATTTGTGTATCTTCACTAAAGGAACGAAGTGTTGGTTCAAAGTTGGTCTCTGAGTTACCCAACTATGGACCATTAACAATTTTTACACCATATTTCAAAATTGCGGAACGAGAACAATTTTTTTTTTTTTTTATTCGGTATCTACCGTCTTAATTTACTGTAGGCATGTAACATTTTAAATAAAAAATCGCTTATACTTATACGGCTTTATTAACCTTGATATAATCATAATAATTTTCTGTCAAATATAGCACTTCAAGTTCTACTACTAGAACTACTCGCTGTGAATGTGGAATCGAAATCACTACTATTGAAATGCAGAGCGTGCCACTAGATGTTTGCAATCAAGTGGCAACAAGCACCAGACTTTCGATGGAGTGCGCGTGCAATTAAATTTCCATAAAGCCAAAACGGTTCCCATAGTCCATTGCTGGGCACCTGGTCACCTGTGTAGGATGTATCCAGATCCTACTTGCTTTTCTTTTTTTCAGCTTGAGCTGCATTATGGCTAATAAGATATCTTTATTTTTATCACTTGATTAAATTTTTTAACAGCCGATTGGACTAGACGACTACGGTTTAGGTTACTATAAAAATTGAAAATACTGTTCCAATGGTATTAGATGTAGAGCTAGGCAGCAAAAAATTACACAGCGTATTGCTTGCACTGTGAAATTTACTTTCACATCACATTTTTTGTGATTTGGCAGCGTCACATTCAGGTTAAGTTTTTCATATGAATTAATTTCTTGATACATTGAAGTGGCGTTCTTCTTTATTAACAGATTAACAATTTCCAACAATACCGTAAAATGTTGAGTCAACAATTTTTAATGCACTGTCGATGATTAAGGTTATTGTTTTTGCTTTTTATACCCTCTTCTAGACAATGGAGTTATAAGGCATACTAATAAAAGTTATATTGATTTTTCAATTTCCGTCTGTTTGTCCGTCCTCACGATAACTCAAGAGCACGTGCACTTAAAGAGCTGAAATGGGACAAATAGCGCACCTTCGTGGGGTTGCCATAGGCAAATTTCTTTTTCACTATATATTTGGACATTTCCTGAGAACACGTGAATGTAGTGAGCTGAAATTTTGTATATGGCGTTTTTATAAAAATAGTAAATATAATTTCAAAAATGGCCGAAATCGGGCAAGCACTTTTTGGTGTTGCCATATAACAATTTTGGATTTTTACGTATACTGTGAAAACGAACATTTTTCCTGTCCGATGAACCATTCTAGATTATGCGAAAAACCACTTCAAAAATCAAACTTGTACAGATGGGTGACCATACGAAATTACATACCGCTTTTGCAAATAAACTTGTTACTTTAACATTACCGAGTGTATGGAAAAAATTTCTGATTTCATCACGAATGCTCCGACCGCAACATACAACTAAATCATAACATTAAATAAAATTAAAATTCAACAAAAACTATTTTTGACTAAGTGAATATCTGTCTTATATTTCACGAGTTTCTATAATTTTGTACAGCCATACAAATATAATTTTATTCATTGTAGGTACTCGTCGTATGGCAAAATGTCATATCAAATCGTGTACAATCACAATTTGGTCTGTTGTTGAGGAGCATAAAAATAGATTCGCTGTGTAGGTGCTGTGTGGTCGTCTGTTTATTCTTATTTGGGATGTATTTAATTTTGACGAAATAATATATGCAGATGCTTACCATTTCTATAGATCCAATAAGTTTTCTGTTGGGACATTTATTGGGCGGACTTAATCATGTCTGATGGTAGAACCAATTTCTATTATCAGCAGACATTTTTTTGAGCGACCCAGAAAAATTATACCTAACAGTATGCATTTAGTTTGTATATGTGTCTGTATTTTACCTGTTAAAAGGGAACTTATACTTTGTATGGCACACCATAATTAATTTAAAATGAACATATCAAAAAATAGCACGCATTTCACAAAGGTTCAACATATTTTTTATAATATAATTTTAATGATCAACAATCCTCAGATAGAAACAAATTTAAATAAATACTTACGACTATAATATACAACAACAATAAACAGGTAATAAAGTGTCTTTTATGTACTTTGACTAGAGTAGAGAGTAACTAAGTAAGAGGTGTTGATAGGACTCAGGGCACATTTTGGTAGATTAGATTTATATCAACAATCGACGGATTAACTATCACAGCTAGGGACGATGGTCTTGTTTCTTTGTTTGTGTGTGTGTGTTTGTTTGTGTATTTTTATGTAAGTGACTTCGCAAAACACAGTTCGATCTAACTTAAATGAATCTCAATTCCAATTCCAATTCTATTTTTTTCTTCTATTATGTATCAAACAGACTCCGGAGGTTCAGAGTTTGCAGATTCTTTCCTATTGTTGGATTCATTGGAAGTGGGTGTAGTTGGAGTTGGCGGGGTTGTAGCAGCAACAGAAGCAGCATGGGGACTATTAACTTGATGAAATTGATTAGATAGAAACATAAATGATTGATTCGATATATTTGGTTGTGGTTGTGTTGTACCTCCTCCTCCTCCTCCTCCATCATTTGCTTCTGGTTTTATCAATTGGAAAGGTGCGCTTATAGTTTTTGATCTCTTTCGACGTGTTTCCGATTCGCATGGACTTGGAGCACCAGGATGCCTATAAGAAACATGCTTTCGAAGTGCATCTTTGCTTCTTGATACATGTGAACAAACATTGCACGCATACCTGTATAGAATAGAAATTATGTAAATTTAAATGTTTTTCTTATTTATTTGTGACAAAATATTCTTTACCTAACATTTTGATGGGTTTCAAGATGTACTCTCAAATTATATTGATTACTTAATTGCTTGTGGCATATAAAGCATGTTGCATATAATTTTGAATTTGAAGCCCTTTGTTGTGGATTTGATATAGTCTTTTCTAGAATAGATTCTGTTGTCGATAGATTTTCAGGTATATTATAAGTGGGAGTCGAAGGATGTGACTCTAGATTACATTCCATACCAATTTTTGATGCATCTTCTTGCATCATATGATGTGGTAAAACTGGAAATGGTGGTGGCTTCAATACTAATGATGTTGGTGGGGAATGTGTTACACTACCTGATACTTTTACTGATGAATTTTCTGTACAACACTTACTTGATGTAGCAGTACGCAAGCTTTCAGCGATTTTATCTATTCTTTTCATATCTTTACATTTCTTGTCTCCGGAACAAGTACGTTTGCTAGTATTTTCGTCAATATCTTCGTTGTTATCTTTTGACGATTGTGCTAAATTACATTGATTTTGGTATTTCGCTAAGAATTCTGAAGTTTTATTGAGTGCTGATTGAGAGAAATTTAATGGTTGCGGGATTAAATTTGGATAAAATTGAAATGATTTCATAAAGAAATTTTCTAATGGTGATGGCATTTTCGATAAGGATGGTGAAGGTGTATCAACATCTTTTGGAGTTGTTACATCGGTTTTAGGTGATTTTGTTGCATTCTGTAAAATTTAATAATGTCATTAATAAATTTAATTTAACTATTAATATTAGTTTTTAGGTACATACATTACTTTGAAACTCAGCTAAACCTTTAACTCCTAATGTTTCTGCTAATGCTAACAGAGTTGGTATTTGCTCTTCGAATACATTTACTTCTCCTGAATACATAAATGTTAAAAGAGCCACAACTGCTGCAAATGATGCTCCTGGTATAACGATTACAGGATGATGAGTTGAATCCAGTGTACGAAATAGTTCAGAGAAAAAAGAACTACATGCACTTAAAACAACTCTATGTGCTCGTAATGTTTTTCCTTCAGCCGATAAAGTAACATCCGTCAGATGAGATTGATCTAGAAGTAATGGTAGAGTGCTGAGAAGACTCGTCTAATAAATAAATTGGAATAAAAAAGAAGGAAAAAAAAATTAAAAGATATACTTAAAAATTACATTTAAATTTAAAATTGTTATCTTAAATTGCTTTGGATATAGAGAATTTGGGTTTTATTTTGATAGTGACGTCACGTGATTGTTGTCTCTTATTTTTACGGGACTATCGAGCTCAATTTTTGTAATTTGAAAGAGAAGATTCGTTTTTTTTTTAATTTTTGATTTAGGGAAAACGAAACTGAATTCCAGTTTCAAGCTGTAAAAACTGCTCAAAGGAGTCCAGTGAAAATCAAGTGACAGCCTCTAAGGTGACATGACTATCCGAACAGGGCCCATTATCACTAGGAGCTGACACTGTTACAGGGATCCATATTGATTTTTAAAAGATAGGCATTATATTATGGTCAAAAACCACCGGCAATTTTGTGATAAAATAAAAGATTGATTGAGGTTTTTTAAAATATTAAGAGTTAAGATCAGAATAGAAAAGTCAAAACGGCGTAATATACTGCTGTGCTATAATTGTGGTTGAGGCGTGTATCCAACGAACATCTATGACACTAATCAAAAGCTTCCCGGCACACTAGCATAGTGAACAAAATCGACCCAAGAAATTGAAGCAGAGCTTTGGATACGGACTGATAATAGAGTTAGATGGGAAGGCTATGTGGAAGCCTTAATCACCTCAGAGGAGTAAGGATAAAAATAGATTACAAATAACGAATGCTGTTTTTGTTTATGCCGCGCTAAGTTTTTTATGGAAAAAAAGACGCTTAAGAGCTATATGCCAGAGATCTGTATATTGTAGTTTGTAATCAGGAGCGATGCAAAAAGCTAAGGGACGTTATTTCCAATCAATGCTCAAATTTCTCTAGAAAAACTTTTTCACTACTCCAATAGTTCGACCTGTAGAGCAAATCCTGTCCTGGTGTTGTTGTACGTGCAACAACCTTGGATGAATGACATTTTGTGAATACTTATTTGTGGAAATATTAGATGATATAGATACTGGTATACTGATAGGCTATTCGTAACCGCCCGGTTGTATCGGATATAAAAAATAGTAATTATTGTAAGCGAAATGTAACTAGAATATTATGGGATGAAGTTGCTATATAAGCAAAATGTACTCAAAAGTAGCACTTGTCATCCGAAAATAAGCATAAAATCTCTCTGGATGTACTGCAATTTTCTTTTTTTAAAAACATTTTTAATTTAAAATATGAATTTTTATATAGAAAAACCAACATTGATCTTTACATGGATATGTTTAACGCTTAAATATCAACCGATCGAAACCACTTCGAATTGAACAGAAATCAGCGCATTACCGCTTCTACGTTTTCATACTTTCTGGTTTTACAGCTTTGAAGCGGTTACGCACGCAACTGCTCCGCTTCAATCCTCTCCACGCTGAACATGGCTAAATGCTGTTGGTGCTGATAAATTTATTTTCTCGTTCTATAAATAAATGTTAACCGGTATTTTTATTGAACCCCACTAGCTGTCAAACAGTGTACATTGGACATAAAAGTCGCCATTGATGATAATGAACGCATTACCCTGGCTCGACACGATTTCTTCAAAGTAAACTATGTGAGACTACTAAGTACGGTATTTACGATTTTCAAGTTCTCTAACTTTGCTGTTTAGTTGATTGAATGGTTTCTCTGTAGCAGGGCTCAACATGATATAATTATGTATAAAGTGTATTCCATTTGCGGTGTTCCTCAGGAATCAGTATTAGGACGCCTACTTTTTCTGCTATTTTTTAATGGTTTCATTTGTGAAGTCCGGAGTATTAAGGTTAGGGGTTCATCTTTATGCTGATGTCGTTTAACAATATCTGATCGAATCGGATCATCTCCATGTGTCAAAAGCGTCAAAATCTTGATATAAGTATTTGGGTTATTTGAGCTGACCACCAGGAATGAACTACTATTAAATTTGGTTCTGCATGATCTAAAATTAAAAAAAAAAGCAATGTAAATTTAAGTCATTTCGTTTTAAAACTCGTGTAAGGGTGCAATTTTAAATCTTTTTTTATGATACACGTTTTCTTCCTTTTTGAAAGACATTGGTTGTTATCCCGGAGGTTTCTTAATAAGGATGCAAACGTTTCCTTTAAACACTCTCACCTATGACCAACTCAAATTTGCACTTAGACAAGCAGAGATTGGGAAATTCGTCAATCAATACGAAACAAACGCACCGTAAGGCTGCCACGCACGATCCGTTTTATCATACATTTTACTTGCGCAGTCATACATAAGTCGTAATGCAAGCTCAGTGTTGGGTGTGTGCCTACAAATCCACAGTCTCATTTAGTGTGTTCCGTCCATTTTATTTGGCTTGATTGAAATCAAATTGGCGTTTGATTTTTCTCGTCTGTGGTACTTCGGTGATTTGTATTCAGTCATATTGATATTTTCAAGCGATTAAGCATCAGTAATGGGCGATCTAAAATTAGTTTCCGCGAATTTTGAAAGGAATTCATTAATTTATATAGAAGACATGAATGCTGTGGAAATTCGAATCAAAAGAATATATCGACAAATCTAAGAAAAAATGTTGCGTATGATATTTTAGTTGAAAAAAACGGAAGAAATTGATCCTGTTGCAAATAAGAATTCAATCCTGAAGAAGATCAATTCAATGTTAAATCATCAGCACAAAACTGAAAGAAAAATACGGAGGAGTGTGTTTGAATTCCGTCTTGCATTATGACTGCGTTAACAAAATGTGTGTGTGGCAGCCTGTACAAGAATTGGCATTTTTGTAATACATATAACGTTTTTACGCATAACATGCGTGCTCTCGTAAAATGATCGATCGCGACTAAATTTCTACGGGGTGTAAACAACACATTAGAAGAACAGCCGAAAAGAAAAAATAAATAAATCCGCTCCTAAACAAATAGCAGGCACGTTGTGATAGAATAAACAAAAATCGTAAAAAATAATTTACTATCGCGCATAAACAAGAGAAAGTTATAGACAAAGTACAAATAGAAAAAAAAATCATCGCACTTTACCGGGATTAATTAATTAGATTTTCTGATGTTTCTTTTATCAAATTAAATAATTAATTGAGTATTAAAAATTTCTTATTACCAATAATATAGGTGCTAGAAGAGCTTCACACCTTTACTTTACGCTCTGAAGAGATCTCTGAAGCTATTACAACAAAAAAATGCAACTGAACAACTGAAAAAGCAGGATCCTGTGACTTGTTGATAAACATTGGCAACGGGCCAAATTGGCTTGAGTTGAAATTTTGTATATAATATGCTTATAATGCAGAAAACTGTACATTTTTGTACTATTATTTAAGGAGTAACAAAAATTTTGTTATCCGTTTTATGTGACTTATATGATGAGTAAGAATTTAGATAATCGTGGAATTTCAATTCTGTTTCTTCTTAGAGAAAAAATTTTAAATTACTTTTTAAGTTGCTTTTATATATTTTTTATGAAATATTACTTTAATCTTTTGTCTATTGTAGCTGACTTTCATAATTTTATATTCAAAGATAAAGGAACTTTTCTAATTCAAAGAGAAGAAAAAAATCAGGATATGAGAAATGAAATCAATTTTATAATTTGTTTCTGACGAATCAAATCGAAACTCAAAAATATTAATGATTTGTGAATTTATCGAAAACGAATGATTCATGAATTAAATAATAGGATTGAATAAAAAAATGCAAAGTACTGCAGTGTTGTCAGAAATTTGTTCATCTCAACTTCAATCGTCCTTATCACAGCGAAAGAAATTTTCAATTTGGAAATTTCTTTGTTTTCCCACTAGCACAGAATCACTTTTCCCGAAGTGATTTAAACGAAGAAACTAATGTTTTGTTAAAAATTTGAATATATTCAAAACGTATTTCAGTCACCATAATACGAAAAACTCAAAATAAATTTTCTGGAAATGACTTTAGTCACCTCATGACGTAGCAACTCAAAAAATTCCTCTCGTATTGGCCATACCTTGTTATCTTTGTATCATGCTCCGCACTACTGTTTTATTAAATAGTACTTACTAAACTTTAAGAATTTAAAACACGAAGTTGGAAAAAATTAATGCCGCCAAAACATCAAATTATTATTGAAATTCTATGAACGAACGGAATCACTTTGGTTTGACTTAAGTGATAGAAATCGAACTGAAAAATTACTCACAATTTTACTTCTCGTTGAAGCTTACTCATATCATAATAAATCTGATCTTAGAACATAAGACCAACCTAAATTCGGGTATCGTATAAAATTCGTAATATGCATGAGAGAAGCCGAAAACACCTAAAAAATATCTCGAAGGGGTAAGTGATAACAAAGGAGAGACAATGCGGAGCAAATGAGATGCAAGCAAAAACAAGTTCGACCTCAAGCACTGACATATAATAAGAATGGACTGAGCCAAAGAATAACTAAATAAAAGAAAGGACACAGAAGAGTGTTCCGATTGTTTTCCATTTAAATGTACACGGCGAGAAAAAGAAGGAAGGAAGAGAAAAAAATAAAAAATAAATCAAACACTCTTTGAACATTTTACGAATAAGACAAAAAATGTGAATGCGAAGATTACATGCAACGAAATGGAATAGCAAATGATTTATTTTCGTAAATAAGAGAGAATGGGCGGAGTTTTCTGATTTTACGCTCATAAAATGCTCCCGCTCTTTTATGAAAACACGAATTTCAGGAATTGTCCCAATGTTCTTCGCAGAATTCCAATGTTTGTTAGTGTAATCCTATGATATGTGAACAGCACTTTTTCTGTTTACATTTGTTTTGCTCAAGTGGGGGAATCTCTTGCTGGATTCTGGGAATTTTATTTGACAGAAATTTTACATCTCCTTTTAGTGCGTTTTTCATTGCGAAATTTATCTTTTTCTTGCAAAATGGAGGTAGGGTTACCCAATATACATTATTATGAATAGTTCGAAATAATTTTGAAGGTATTCAAGAAGTTTTTATCATTCGGGTAATCCTATGTTTTCTCAATTTTTGTCTTGAACTCGTTGTCTTAGTCGCACTACAATAATGCATACCCAAGTTCTGTTCCCCCATTCATGCAAAAGACAAAAGTATATGAGATTACCTCTTTCAGTCTAAAAAACACGGAAAATTTCCAATTTTCTTCGCCTCTGTCTCTACTTATTCTTATTTATACTTTGACTGAGCGTTCTTGCTTCAAAAATGGCAAAAATATTGAACAGGCTGTGAAAAAACCCTTTATTTCGTACAATTGCACACCGATTCATAATTTATTATTATTTGTCGATTGGACACACTAAAGATGTTATAAAATAGTATTGCATTAAATGAAAATTGTTTAGGAAGTTAAACTCGTTTTAATTAACACAAAAATTAATTTTTAATATTGCTGAAAAATGTGTTCCACTGCAGATTTGATGTCAAATATGCTTGAGCTTGTAAGAGATAGACGTATATAAATAATATATTTGTCTTGAACTTTTATGTCAATTCCAATGCATTCCAATTAATACAGCCGTACTGTTTTCAAAATTGGTTACAATTCAGTGTTCATTTTGAGCTTGAAAGAGATAAATAGATTTTATCCAAAATTTGTGCCATTTTTGACTATAGGAATAAGATAGGATGGCTCAGTCCATTTTTATTATATGTCAGTGACCTCAAGTGATAAATGAATGGCAACGTGTAGAAATGTCAAAAACTTTGCAGTCTTCTTAGAATAACTTGACTGCTCCTTCATGAATTTCGCTAGCACTATGCTCTCACACTAGAGCTCAAAACTAACATTTTTCCCGCTTCACTTAATCAGCATTTCTATTTTATATATATTTTAAGAATCTGATTTTGAAAAACTGAATTCCGAAAGGAAAATGCTTATTGCTAATACGGAAATTAATTTTTCAATGGACGAAGATATTGGGTCTTGGTGCGAAAAGTTTTACTTAGTCTCAAATCTCATTTTATATAGCTTTCGCTCGGATTCGTATGCAAAGTAAATAGGTACTAGACAAATCTCAGAGATTAAGATTTGTCTTGATTCTTGAAACATGCGTCTCAGTGTAAAAATGGCATCGTATATGGACATTTTCACGAACAGTGAAGAAAATAAGACTCTAAAAAGATTTAATCCAAATCAAGTTGAGATTGGATAACGGATTGTTTTCTTGCAACAAATTGAACAATTTCGCATTGGAGAGAGTAAGCAAGACGAAAATTTTTTAAGGTTTGTTGGGCAGCCTGATTTTTAGATTAGCATAGGAGAAGATTTAGGGATTCACCAATAAAGTGTTTCAAGAATTCGAATTCTAGCTGAAGTGTCGAACAAAAGTGGGTGCATTGTCACTTTTCGGGAAAACGTTAACGCCGTTTTTGCAAGCCATTTCAAGGTTGTACAGCTTAGTGTGCTGTTGCAAGATCTGGCCAGAATAATGGTGATGCAGTATGATGTTTAATTAAGGACAGCAGCCTTTTTTGCAAACACTCCTTCATATAAATTTCGGAATTTATGGTGCCTTCATAAAAAAAGGGTATGCTTCGTTGGCCACACTGGCATATTGCTTACCAAACCATTGTTTTTTTTTTAATTTTTCATGTGGAATGATTTTCTTCATCTGGAATATTCCTCGTATCGACAGTATTACAAAATTGAGGACCTGGCAAAGTTTTGAAATCATATTTAAAGTAGAATTCATCATCCATAATCAAGCAATCATCTGGACTGGCTAGAAAAGGTTTATACAAGTTTTTTGCTCTTTTAATTGATGTTTTTTGTTGTGACACAGTCTTTTTTGCACATTTTGTTTTTTGAATGTCTTCACATTATTTCTGTTTTTAATTCTTTGCACATTTGCAGCACTTGTTTTCACTTTTTTGGCAATAATTCGTACTGACATATATATTTGTTTCTGCCTATGCACTGTAGTACTTTCCTTTCTAAATTTTTATCAGTTGTTCCTTTTGGTCTTCCTCTTCCTGGTTTCTGTTCAACAATTTAACACTCAAAGTATTTTTTAACTATTCTACTCACAGTCCATCGCGACACTTTAAGTTCTTTTGCTATAACAGAATGAGATTTATGACGATTTTCTAAAAAACTTTTGCAAAATTGCTTGACACGCTAACAACTGCTTTGGGCTAATTTTGCTGACTAATTTCACAAGTGGAAGCATAGCTGGCAGTTATTGAAACTAGACAAAGTGCAAAGATAATTCCCAAAAGTAATTGAGTGGTGTACACAAAAAGTGGTGCAGTGTTTTCTGAAACAGTCCTTATAAGCTCGCCGAAAGATGATCCAGATGTTTGTGTAATTTATAACTCTCCTCTTTTCATTTTAGTATGCCCCTCGAAGTATCTGCAGCCTTTGCAGAAAAACCATCTATAAGGATTTTCAAATTCTCCCCATGAATGCCGTTCGGTGACTTTTTTCTGATTTTTTGAATCTATCCGCAGCCGAATCGGACTTTCGATAATAATTTTAGTACTGGGAAAATTTCTCAAAAAAGTTTATTATAATTAGCTTGCGCGTTTATTCATTGTGTATGTTTATACCATATAAAATCATAGTGTGTACTACTAAGGTTGCATTCCGTTTGAAATGTACAGAAATAATGCCAGTAGAGAAAAATGTGTTGGACACCCACGCATAATAGTAAAAGTTATTTTGATTTTGCATGCCTGTCTCTCTGTCCTCACGATAACTCGAGAACGCGTTCACTTAGGGAGCTGAAATTTTGCACACGAGCTTTTTTTTAAAAAAAAAAGAAAAGTAAATTAAAGTTCAAAAATGGGACAAATAGGGTAGCTCCTTGGTAGGGTTGCCGTACAAAAATTTCGTTTTTCACTATATATTTGAACACTGCCTAAGAGCACGTCGACGAAGAGAGCTGAAATTTTGTATACTGCGTTTTCATAGTTATAGTAAATAAAGCTTCAAAAATGGACTAAATCGGGCAATCTCTTCTTGGTGTTCCAATATGAAAATTTAGATTTTTACATATACAGTAAAAACGATCAGTTCTAGACGTTTTTACTGCACTAAAAAGTTCTTCAGAATATGAAATCGTATGAAGTTTGTTATAATGATTTTTACTGTCCGATGAACCATTCTAAAAATATAAGAAAAACCACTTCAAAAATCAAATAGGCACATATATATACATATCAGATATGTTTTTTAATTTAATATGTTGGCGTATTGGGAAATTCTTTCACTATTCTCTTACACTTCAATTCTCGGGATCAATAATGAAATGAAAGACGTTACATCTCTTATCTCTGTCGCTTGATTATATTAAGTTTTCAGTTTACGAACTATCTCGTTCTCTTCTGAAGACGGCTGCTCGGTTTAATCTTTTGACCCAAACATTTTTTCGAAAATGAGACGTTGTTTCGCTCCGGCCAGACAGGCTTCCAAAATGTGTCTTCGTATCTGGAGTACATCCTGACACTACCGTAGATGAGATAACTAGACATATTTCATCGCGTGTTGGTACTTCGACCTCTTTGATTGCCTGCAAAAAATTATCGTGACAAACGCTCATTTTCTGCGTCCTTCAATATTTTGGTTCCGGAAAATCTGTTTCAGGCGGTTCTCTCTCCTGAGGTTTGGCCCCACAATCCTATTGTGCGTGAATTTATTCCAAAGGGGCGCTCTGGATCTTCTGCTAAGGCAAAAAACTTGTTGGAGAAATATCCGTCCACTACGCCAATGTAACTGGTCTTCGCTTCAAGTCGACCCACCTTTTTACAAGCTCGATGAACTCATGTTTTGACGTGATCTGCTTGACCGAGACATGTCTATGTGGAAAGATTGCAGATGCAGAGCTTTTTGGTCCCGAGTTCTTGGTGTTTCGCCGTGACCGCCATCGTCTGTCTTTGGAAGCTCCTGTTTGAGGTGAAGTGCTTTGTGCCGTTCGTCGCAACCTTCCATGCACATTAATCGATTTTGTTCAGTCCGGCAATCTGGAGTTCATATGTGTAGCTCTCAAGCTCTCATACAAAAACATAAAAACGTATATATTGGTACAGTTTACATCATCAGCTGTGATATTTGACTTGCTGGCTGCATGCATTGATAGGCTTACTGAAGTTTTTCTGCCTGCCGACGAATTTTTGCTTTTTGGTGACTTTAACTTGCCTAGTGTTAACTGGGAACACTCTCTGGACAATGAGGGCTTGCTGCCTTCTTTCTCGGCGACTCCTCAACATGCCATATCTTTTATTGACAAATTATTTCTTCAGGCGGAGATTTGTCTGATTTGCCCTGCGTGGACTTCATTGGATTTTCTTAAGAATAGACGTAAAACTTCCAGAGTTGTCTTTGCATTTCAGTGCACACAAGGAGTGATAAACTCCCCAGAGCTCTTAAATACTTTCAATATATCTGTACCTGTGCGCTCCTTGAGGAACTGTGACTTATTCGTTGTTTCTCAGCATAGTATAAAATATGGCATGCACGAGCCGGTTTCATCAATATCTCGTCTCTTTAATCGCCAGTTTGATTGCATTGACTTTCATCTTTCAAAACGTCAAATAAGAGATCAAAACGTTACTTGTATTTTCATTATTATTGTTATGTATACTTTTTATCGTTATTATGGTTGTATACTTGTGTCATTTTATGGTTATATTTCACTTTTGTAAACTCAGTAATTAGATCGCTGATGAAGTTCTAAATAAATAGTAGTATTAAAAGCTTTTTCGGTACATAACTTTCACTGGCAAGCCATCTTCTATTAAACGGCTCTTCCTCCAAATACCGAAGGCACTCATTGAGTGAGGACAAGCGGACATACAAAAATCAAAATAACTTTTAACATCATGAGTATATGTCCAATCCATTTTGTCTACTAGCATTGTGTCCATGTATTCGTTACAAACGGAATGAAAAACTTATAGTATACCCTCTATAGATTTCATCTGGGGTGTACAAAGGGATGTCTGTGGCTAGAGCTAGTAAAATTCATTGTATGTATGGTACCTACACTGAAAAAATGTCTATTAATGGATTTACTAAAAATTGTATCAAAATGAAGTATAAGACAGTCAACGATAAAATGTCTTCAAAATTGAAATAATATATCAAATTTTCTTTGAAAGTGTGAAAGGAGTTTACACGTACACGTGTAATTTATCATATTACAATTTCAGCCATGTATATTGTAATATATCCCAGTAGGAAATCTATTCTACTTCATTAATGAAGTTAATGAACATTAATATCTATCTACACTAATATATACATTCCCAACACCAGTGAATTTTTACACAGAGATGTCATTGGAAATTCGTACATTACTTACTCTTTCACACTTTAGTCTTTGATAAAGTGAAGTGAATGTGGAGGTAAAAATATGGGTAATTTAGGCATTGAAGCCATCCATGAATTCTTGTAAGTAAATGTAATGTTGTAAGAAAAACTCAATTTGAGCATTACTAAGCTATCATGATTTTTTTAAAGTACAATTGAGTTGATTTAAATTCTCTGTTAAAATTGTGTACAAAAACTAAAAAGACTTTTACACTACATACACACTGATACCTGCCTTCGCTTAAGAGCAACTCAAAATAATCATATCGAGCCGACCGGCAGCTTGGTGTCTGCCTCTTCAAGAATTTTACATCTTAGCTATTAATCGTTATAGAATCAGACATACAGCACGTTTACATGAATACTTGAATGAAGTATACTACAAGTAGAGATCAAGTAATCAAAATATCATGTAAACGCGCATTGACTCCAAGTATACTTGAGTCAAGTAAATCACAAAATTTTGTTCGATTTACTTGAAAAAATTCATGTAAACGCAACTTCAGTACTTGAAAATTTTTCATTTGTGCGATATATGAAAACGGCAAAGAGGAACAAGAAGAAGATTATTGTTTATAATTGAGGCTGTGATTATTAGCACTTTTCTCAAGATATTTATCTAAAAATCTGCAATTATGTATTAAACTTAATGCAGAGTTGTCAAAGGTAAAATATCACTTCAAGTAAATTTCAAGTCAAGTAATTGGAATTAATTCATCCAAAAACCCTACTTGACTTTCAAGTGGATTTCAAGTCAAGTACTCAAGTATTCATGTAAACGTACTGATAGTATTGATTTAGGGCAGCAAGTTTCAAGTCTTGGTTTGACTCATCAGCAGGTCCCAAATAGCGAAATTGAGTGACTTGAAAAACAAACGAAAATAGAAAAAAATGAAAAAAAAATAGAAAAATTGAAAAAAAAATTTTTTTTTGGAAAGAGTTAAAAAATCAGATTAATTCGAATGAATAAATTCTTACTATGAATTATATGATGCAAACTCTCCAAATTACACCCAAGGAGAGGAAAAGCTGGACAACTATACAAATAATAGTAAACCGAGTAAACTTTACTATAAAAGTAACCATCTTGAACACATAAAATATGAAACTTCCTTTATTCATACGATCATGTTAACATTAACATCAAACTCAGTAGGTAACTAATTAAATAAGCTTTAGTTTTCTATTTTTTATTGAAAATCGGCTCAATACTTTTTCAACTGTAATTTTTTTTTACAATGGAACTCTCTATGTTGAGTAGTGACATGTGAGAGAATCGTTCTTGAAGCATTGTGCTTTTAAGTCACCCATAGCAGAAAAACTTCTCTCACAACCGGCGCAGCTCACTGGGAGTACTATTGCTGCTTGGAAAAATTTATATGTATAGGGAAGTACTCTTTTTTAATATGGTTATTAAAATTTCTGGCATTCATCTTTTAATTTTTTAATTCAAGCATGTTTTTCAAGATCATAACTTCGGCTTCCAAGGCTGATGTATCAATTCTTAAGAGTTCCGTTCTTTATGTTCAATTTTAGAAATGCGTCCACATTACGAGCTAACGGTAGATTTCCAAATCGGAGTTTTAGATATAGGTACTATCAAAATATCTATTACTTGGTAGTAAATGTTGATCTTCTTGTATTTCTTTTGCCCAGAGTCGACTTTGTACAAAAGTCCTTCCTCTTGAGACTCTAACAAGTTCCAGCGAAATCTCGTACTTTTCAACATACTGCTCGATGTCTGTCCAAATTTTGAGCTGATTCCTGCATGCCTCGAAGGTATCTATAGTACTTGCAATGAGGTCACTAGCCTGACCAAGACTGGCATTTTGGATCTGGATACATTTAATTAGTACATATGCTATAGCGAGAAGTGAGGGAAATGTGTGTAAGGAAACAACGAATTCTGGTTTCGTTATAATCGTTAGCAATCCAACAGCTTCCGCTGTGTGTTTGTTACAGTTCGCAGTGATCTCCTTTTCCAAAGTCAATTTAATTGCCTTATAATTTATCAATACAGCTTTGCAGTTTCCGTAGCGACAACTCCATTTGATAGTACTTAGACTTCCCATTTCACGGTTAGTATGGATTCCGAGAGTGCCTTCCTTGGCTATTATTATGACCAGTTTATGAGAAAAAAATATACAAAGCTTCAAGCCCGTTAAAAAATGTCTTTGCTAGTGAAACATTGACGCATGAGTTAACAATCACGAGATTTAGTTTGTGCGCTAAACAATGGATGTAAGTTGCGCGTGTGAGTGAATTTCTTCGATTTTTACCAGATATAACGCTAGAGCTATCATAAGACTGTGTAAGAATTAGAATATTACCCAAATGGCGTTTATTCAATGTGTCCAAAATTAAATTAGTCAGTTCTTGCGCATCTCTGGAGGTGGAACAATGTATAAAACCTATAAATTCTTCGAATATGTCAGCACCGTTCGCATATCTTATGGTTATTGATAATTGTTCCTCTTTAAAACATCTGGTCTCGTCTACACTCAGAGAAAAAAAGTCGACTGCAACCAACTGCAGATGGCGTGGCAGCCCACTATTAAATAATTTCGTTATACTTTCAATATATGTATGTATATCGTCATTCTTGCTTGGCTGGAAATTAAATATAATTAATTATGATTAATTAATTGGATTTATAAATATTGGATCGTGTTTTTCTGGGGGTGGCACCGCGGTTACCGGGGGTCGTGCTTATTTATGCTCCAACCTAGCTACGAGCATGCTCATTACCGTGAGCACTAATCTTTCGATTTCCTACTGGGATCTTATTGTCGTAAGATATTTCTTCACAAAATATTTACCATATGAATTAATATCATATAACTAATGTTTAGGTATTATACACGCATTAGACGTTTCTCTCTGTGTGTTGTAATTTCTCACATACGGCTATAGTAAATTTTACATTTTGAAATCTCTTGACATGTTTGTAGGAAATGGTGAACTTCATATGACCATATTTAATAAGAATGGCTATATATAAGAGGGTATATTCCAAAAAGCAAAATTTCATATAAAAATAATAATAATAATAATTTTTCAAGTTAGTTGCGCAAGGAGATTTTTAGTAACGCACGCACTTTATTTACGTTTCATATTGCGTTTGGAGCGGAAGTAAAGTAGCAGCAGAGTGAATTTTTACATTGTATTATGTGAAAGTCTTAGTTTTTATTTTGAGTCATGGAAGATATCTATATATTAAAGCCAGATACATTGTCAAATCTAAAAATCTTTAATTACCACAAAGTAAAAGTACACCATCATCTCCCTTAATATTTTACATACTTATGTATTTCAAATACAATAAAGTAATGTTTGTGAATAAAATTGGTTAGTTTTTTCTTCAGTGAAACAGCAGTCTAGCGGCCGCTGTACCAAAACCGTATACATTATACGGGCTTGCTAGCAGTCAATTTTTTGGCCAGCCAATATGGTTTAAATTTTCATTAACTCGATCAATCCAGTTTTAAATAAATTCATAGGGTCTATTTAAAAATATTTGGGCATCGCTAGCGTTAATGTGAATTTTTGATTTGATTTGATTTCATTCATGTACAGGCAGGACAGAAGTGGTCCTAAGATCGATCTTTGTGGAACCCCATAATGAATTGAAAGCGGCCTGTTAAGAAATTTCTTATCATTTTAGTGGAATTCGCAGAGAAGTTAAAACTCCTGAACATTTTCAAAGTGGTCTAAGCTGTCAAAATCTTCCATTAATTTGGAAATTCGGAAGTTGTGAGACAGTTATTGAATAGTATAACTGCTTAAGGCTGAATGGTAGAAAAAAAAAGTTATCGATTCCGAGCTTCCAAAATTTTGACTATGTAGTAATTGCGTGAGCTTTCGTTCTAATCACATTAACAATGTCTGCCAATAATACTTATTATAAAGTATTATTCAAAATTACATACATATGTATTATACTATATACAAAACCGAATATTTGATTAGATTACTGGATCCTGTCGTCACCCCGAAAATTTTTTGAGAATTAAAATGAATAAATCATTCATTTTTTATCAAGATAGAAAGCTTACAAATGGATTTTTATAAAATAAACTACTTACGGAATTTATCCGGTTTTTGGGCTACTGAATAAAGTTACCTCAATCTTCATTCTTATGTTAAAATAAACGTGTAGCCATGAATTCTATTCAAGTTACAGGGGTCTCAATTTTAATATTATAGAAGTAATTAAAAAAAAAATTAACAAATTTGAAAAAACAGCTCCTGTAGCATTTACAAATATGTTTGGAAAACCTATGTACGAAAAATAATAAAAATTTTTTGGGTACATGAAAAATTGTTTAGAGGCAGGAAAAAAAGACACATTAAAATTTCGTTTCCTATACAAAATCTATGCAAAAAAAATGTGGGTGATAAGTGCCACGGAAATTTCGGTTTGAGATTTCATAAAGTACTGTGCTGTTCTAAAGAAAAAATGGTGGAATGGCGGTAATATGAAGTGGAGACATTTTTCCGCAGCAATTTATATATCCAGACATTTATTTCGCACCGAAAAATTGACAGATTGATTATTGATACCCCGTTTGATGTTTGGCGCGTTGGCACATAATAACCAATTTGTGTTATTTAATTTGTGATATTACGTCTATTAGTTCACTTCAGTTTAGTGTTATTAAAAATATAAAGGAAAAAATTAAAAAAAAAAAATTAAAAATAAAAAAAAATTAAATTTTCAAAATAAATTAAAAAAAAAACAAAAAACAATTACAAGCTTAAAAGAGAGGAAAGGGCAACTTTAGCTGGACATATATGTACTTATGTGATAGTAGCCAATAATTTTGTATTTGTTTCCAAAGAATATTATATTTGGCCAAATATGCCGACTTTACTCTATTATTTATATTATAATGCTTTTTCCTTATTATATCTATCAATATCAACTTTTGTATATTACTGTTTTTTTTTTTAATTAGGTTAATTTTAATAAGAACTGGAATTAAAGTGAACGAAAAGATCAGGGATATTTTACGATCTCACTTTCTAAATGTCTATGTTCGTTGGCACTTTAATTATAATAAAATACCCCAAAATAACTCCAAATACATACATATCAACAGGGAATAGTCACCTGATGCTGCATTTAATAACAAAATGATAACATAAAAAAAAAAAATACAAAATTTCTATCTCTAATTTGTCCAAGTAATACACGCATGTCAAATAAAATCTAAATTCGGAAAAATTCATAAAATAATATCTATCTTCTAATTCACTATGACTATAGTATTCCACCTCACCTATCTGTCTATTCTTTGGCAATCAACAAACAAACAAGCAGAGAAACAACAGCTTCAATTTTAGCCTAGCACTCGTGTGGTGAGTCTTTTTGAGTTCGACAAAAACAAAAAACAAAAAAAAAAACAAAAATGTGATTTCGGAAAATATATATGAATCAGTCCGGAAGCCAAAAGAAATTTTCTAACTGGATATATGTAACACGTGAGCGCAAAATTGCTCTTAAAAAAAAAACAAAAAAAAAAAAACAAAAAATGAAAATCTTAAAATAAAACAAAAAGCGTGTGTAAGTATATATTGAGTGAGTTTGTCGAGTGTCGAATTAGCTAGGTTTAATAGTGTGAAGAGTTGGTGGAGCGAATAGATAGACGAGGAGCTTGTGACGAATTTTAAAATAAATTCACCACCACCTCCTCCAGCCAGGGTGAAATCCAAAGATGAAAATAAGTTTTTGCGATGTGCAGCGCGAGCGATACTACTTGCATCCGCCGCCGCCGCCGCGCTTCACTCAATCCTCTCGCGATGATTATTGTTTTCGCTCAAATAAATTATTCATTCGAATTTTGTCGAGTAGAGTACCTACATAAATACAAAGACAAGAAGGGGGTTGGGCGAATGAATTAAAAGGGGTCGAATTAAACAAAATCAGACAATTGTTGCCAAAGCAAAAATTCCATTTAGAAGGAACTATACTATTTGGTGCCACGTCCGACGCAATGCCTCAGTTTGTTAGGTGGAACGTTCGGCTATAGATCAGAAGATTAGAGATATACCTACCTACCTACCTACCAACCAACCACCAATCCCCAATTCGTACTTGATGAGACGAGGTATTTTTGAGATTTATACGCTTCATGTGAATATTTTATTTTAAAAATAGACGACAAAATAGAAACAATGCAAGAAGTATGTAGGTATATTACCTGATGATTGTGCCATCTAAGACAGAATTGCTGTTGCTGCTGTTGTTGCTGCTGCTGCTGCTGCTGCTGTGTAGAGGAATTTGCACTATCCATAACAGACAGATTTATCAGGAATATTTATTTAATCTAGAATAATAGTAGCGTAATCGATGTCTAATATTATATTAAACTGTTTTTTTTTATTATTTTATTTAACACTTTACGGATAAAATCAAAAGAGAAACAATATACTATTTCTGCACTACTTCCAACTATTTCAATGATGCACTACTATTTTTTTTTTTTTTTTTGAGAACACTTGTTACTTGTATTATTTAGAATAGAAATACGCACGCGAATTTATAATTAGATTTAATCGCGGAGAATAAAAAGTGCAAATCAAATTCAACGATCAAATTTGATTTATTTCGTCTGCACTTTTACACACCCGTATAATTATAATCTCGATAAAATTTTCTATACCTATGATGTACATATGTATGTATGTCGTAAGTACAATTCACTGACCGGAATAATTCAATAAAGTCACTTTAGAACAACTTAAAAAATTTTCAAATTAAATAGAAACACTTCAGTATTTTTAATTTTTTTTTCTTATTTTTTTTTTTTTTTTGGAAAACTATTTATCAATTTCTGGAGCTATTTTACACAACACAAGTGTTTAAGGACATGACGAAGGTATGACTAATCACATACAGAGAATGAAAGATATAACGACAAAAATTTTCGGTTATTTCTTCTTATCGCTGCTATGTGTCGCCGCCACGGAATTGGTCAAGAGAAATATATATTTTTTTTTGTTTTGGTCTTTTTTGTTTTTTTTTTTATAAGTAATATACTAGAACGTTGCGTCGTTCACTTGGTCCAGATATAACCAGTTGCGCACACATTAATAATATCCAGGCCGATGAAACTATTTTTGGCTCCTGGCCTGGAGAACCGAAATCTCTTACAAGAACTTATATTGAGGTATACTCTTTATGAAATAGATTAAAATTTCAAATAAAATATAATGAAATTAAAAAAACAAAAAAAATATAAGCTTAAACGTCCAAGACGACAACGACGACCGACGTGGAATTGGCTATCGCGCGCGCGTCTTATGTCTTATCCCATTGCTTTTTTGAATAGTAAGACATTCTCGTTTGTAGTACCTCTCTATTTCTGACCTGGAGCTGACGATTCCTGATATAAATAAAACCACATTACAACAGCACAACAAGCTCGCAATAGATATATATAAATATATACAATATATATCGAATTAGAAGAGCCTGCATACTAATGGCTATCTACGTCGAATAGTGTAGTACACTAGTATAATAATAAATACGAAGAATAGAGAAGCTATGCTGTAGACACAATATATTGGTCGTGGTCGGTGGGCAACTATTATAAAATGACCACTTTATACCAGAATGCTCTCTATTACGAAATTAAAATGAACGTCCCCCGGTTTAGCACTTCATCGTCCCTAGTGTTTCATCTGCCTTCCATAATGAGATGCATCTCAATATAGGTATACATACCTATAACTAGTTCGATAGTAAATTTTGGCTAATCGCATTACTCGCAAACAGAATTGGTGGACTAATTTTTAATTTCTATTTCTCAACTATCAATAGATAACTAAATAAAATATAAAATGGCCTGTTTGGAATAGATCTATTTGCTCTAGCAATATTACATATACATTGAACATTGTAACACACCTATTTAATTCTAAAGAAGAAAAAGTAAATTTTTTCCCGTTTTTGATTTATAAGCTAAGTGTTGATGCATCTCCTTGATACGTACACGTGATTTGGCATCTACTTATATATATGTACGTACGATAATAATACATGAATTTACAATTAATTTGTTTATCAAAATAAATCTCGATAATTTCGGAATGTTCATCTAATTAAGGGTAATAAGTACCTATGAACATTTTGAAAATCGTTCAAACTCATTAAGTATTACAAATTAAATATTTAATTTACAAATCTTCATCAAGACTTTAAATTTAGCCAACTGAATTGGTAATTTATTTGAATTATTTGAATGCAGTTTACTTTATAGTAACTTGTTTACATGAAAAAGTTTTTAAGGCGGCCTATAATACTATTGCCATATTTGTTGTATTTTTATATAGTGCAAGTAACTAATAGAGGTTTTCTTAAAATATATCCACAATTTAAATTTAGCTTCGTAAAGCGGTATTAAGTGGAATCATTTACTAAGTGCGATATATATACGCATGTCTAAAATCTCTTTTCACACAATCTGTGCGATGTTTACACATCAAGTTGAATGAAACCAAAATTTAGTATGCGGTGCGGTGCGAGACCGTTTTAATTGTCTAAACACAGTTGAAAATGTCGTGCGAATCAAATTGTTAGGAAATATATGTAGATGCCAAATGATTTATATACTGAAGTTAATATAAACAAGAAAAAAAAGTTAAAGTTGGTCTACCAATTCTTATGTTACCCTAGATGAATGCACGTATGAAATTTCGTAGGATCACCCATATGTGCAATTTTGACTTATGAAGTGATTTTTCGCATATATTTCTAGAGCGGTTCGTCGGACAGAAAAAAGGATTATAACAATTTTATAGGATTTTATATTAAAAAGAAGTTTTTAGTATAATAAAAATATCTAGGACTGATCGATCGTTTTCACAGTATATGTAAAAATCCTAAATTTTTATATGGCAATACCAAGAAGGTGTTGCCTGATCGTGTACAAAATTTCAGCTCTCTACGTTGACGCGTTCTCAGGCAGTCTTCAAATATATAGTGAAAAACGAAATTTTTGTATAGCAACCCTAGGAAGGAGTTGCCCGATGGATCCTATTTTCAAGCTTAAATTTACTTTTTTTTTTCTTTGCTTAAAAAGCCTTTGTTCCAAATTTCAGCACTCTAAGTGAACGCGTCTCGAGTTATCGTGCGGACGGACATGCAAAAATCAAAATAAATTTTAATATTATACGTGCGTGTCCAATCCATTCTGCTCTACCATCATTATTTCTATGTGTTACAAACGGAATGACAACCTTAGTACACCCTATGATTTCATCTAGGGTATAAAAAAAAATTGTAAACTAAATTATTATCACTATGAATTTTGTCGTGTTTTAAAAGGTGAACAAATTTAAGTCTAGTAATAAATTTATAATTAACCAAATTGAAGAATTTTTAATTTAACTATTCTATCTTAGAAGAAATTGTACGAAGTTAAAAACTGAAGATCAATCGCGCCATCTGATGAGCGGAGATTATATGCGCAAAGCAAAAAAAGAAGTTCTTAAAGGTGCCTAGAGTGTTAGTGAATCTGCTGTGCACATAAGTGTGAAAAGAATAACATTAACTATCGCATAAAGAACGCCAAGAATGCAAACATTGCTCAGAATATCAATTTCAATTTCAAATTTCAACTCCATTTAAGCACGCTTCAAATTTTGCGCGAGACAAAATTTATACCATTGACGATACTTCAATCTTTAATGTTTTCTCTCATCTAAACTAGAACAAGCTCCCAATTTTTTGGTAAAAATTTTGAGTTCCGGTTAATATTTAGATGTGATTTTACAACGTATATAACGCGTATCTAGTGATCGAGATATCAGGATTTGTATTTACAGCAAACATGCGGTCCTTTTTTTTAGTCAAGCAATCATTTCTAGGTAAAGTCCCGATGAGGTATCATTATAATGGACTATCAATGGTATACGTCTGGCTGATCGTAGGTATTTCAAAAGCCGCTACTCTAACTTAATCTAGATAATTTCATCAAATGTTATATCATTTCTTATCCATACTTTAGATTTGTTTCTATTATGCTCCTTTTACAAATTTGCAAAAGAACCTTTCATGATTATGTCAAGATATTTCGAATTGCAGCTATGAAGACAAATTCATTAGAAAGAATTCAAACTAATGTTTTTTTCTAACTAAACGTGAATGATATTAAGTTTGTCTTAATATGAGATATATAACATTAAAATTACCTTATTGAAAACGTCCAACAGGAATATCCCGGACTTCGATTATATGAAAAATGAATGAATTTGGAAAAGAACGACATCAATATATATGAACTGAAAATGCTTGCAGTTAACTTAAAATCTTATTTAATTATCTAAATTACTGACTATTTTACCTGCGCCAGTATTAAAAGCCATTCGTTGTTTTCATAAATGAAGTTAATTTGATGAGCCTGCCTCACAAGATATTTGGTCCAAATTTCTCGATGCAAATTGATGTTGTGGAGAAATTTCGGCTTGGAATGAAGTATAATATTGTGAACCTAAGAGTGTATGAAAATTAGATTTGAGATATATAGTTAGAGAGATGAGTCAGGTGTTGTCCTACATGGGTAAATTAACGCTTTTTGGGTAGATAATATCCAGCTCTAAAAATTATTCTTGTAAATGAAGGGTCCATATCAATCGTGGAGGGTGGTGGAGGCCGTCAATTTTGAAAAGCACAAAAATTAAAAAAAAAACCCCCCATGTTCCACGTTACATGATTGGAAACTAATCAATAAAAAAAAAACATTAATTTTAATGCAAAACTCGGCAAGATGGTAAATTACATACACAAGAAATAATCTTGCATCTCCAATATCAGCCATTTTGTTGTTGTGATTTTTTGAAAATGTAAAATAAAAAAAATTGCTAAAAGTGATATACATACACGGTAGAAAATTGTGTCACTGCTTTCGTACTGTCCCACAATTTTTATGGAAAACCAATTTTCTGCCAAATTGGGCAATCGTAGTGCAAGATCTAGTTTGGAGAACACAAACCATGATATGCTGTGTATTACGGTGCTCGCGTGCCCACTGTGCAAGTTAATTTCACCCCTTTCAGTACATTGATTTTGGCAGAAAATTATATTTTCGCATTATCTACATTGAGACGCATGATTTCAGCCTGATATCATCCATAAACATTAATTTTTAAAAAAAAAATTATTTTTTTGAAATTCTGTCAGAGTGTCGGTTTCCAATCACTTTTCGGTCCGCCAAACGTAATGCAACCATTTCTGCCATCGACATCGCATTTGCTTTTAATTTTGATAAGTTTCAATACTGACCTTTCATTTACAAGAATAATTAGCGGGTTATAATCTACCCCAAAAACCTTAAATCACCCATGGACAACAGCTGACCCCATTATTGGACACATATTTCTAACTAATTTGTAATGTTTTTTCTTTCAAATTGAATCGTATAATTTTCAAGCTCTTTAGATGATTTGCTGTTTGTTGTTTTTTCGTTACTCCTTGTATTTTTCCTTCTCGTTATTAACTCGGCACATTCTTGAAAACTTCCGCCCATTGTTAGATTTTTTCTTTATTTTTCAGCCACATTCCCAGAAGGATTCTAACAATTATATACTCACTTTTTTCTTGTGTAGAGTGTTTTGTTTTGTGCTTAACTTTTTTCTTTGCGGAAAATAGACAACGATTTAAAACTGAACTCACCGTTTATTCAAATCGTTTACTATAAAGTTTTTTGTTCGATGTGGATTTTCAGTCTATTTGTCGATAAGTTTTGCAACACTCTGCTTGAGTAATTACTTTTTTTCGAAGTATTAATTTTAAATCACACTCAAATCAAAACGGAATTAATATTATAGAGATTTGTAGGCAAATTCGAATACAAAATGGGTTCTGAAATTTTTGTCATTGAAGACAGGGTCATTACAGGTCATATTAAATTCAGTTCTTATATAAAAATTAAATTTTTCTAAGGCAACATTTCGAAGGATTTGCCTATTTGTGAACTTTTTGAATTTAGATAATATCTTTACGACATCATGTACAAAATTTCAGTTGTATAATATTTCAAGGCGTTCTAAAGATGCTTTAATATACAGGGTGTTCTGTCTATATAATATAGTTTTTTACAAGATGGTAGAGTACATCAATCCAAGCAAAAGTTGCTCCAGAGGAGGGGTCCCCTCCTCCACCCTACAGAGACATAAGTTGTTTGACATAGCCTCCAAAAAGGAAATGCTCTTGATTGTTTGCCTATGGCTCCAAAAATACATAAGCTAAATCAATGCACCTTATTTTATATAATATTTAGTTTTCACTATACTCTCTACATTTTCCAATGGTATATTACGTACCTACTGTTTACATATAAGCTACCGTTAGAAACACAATTCTTTTAATTCATAATTTGGTATCGTTCGCAGGAATTCTTTATTTTGAGGTGAATTTTCAAGATATCTAAGATTTCAACATTTGTGAATTTAAGTGTTTGTTTCTAGCGGTAAGTAAATATAGAATTAAGACTATCAGATAAAGTAAGCTTTTTTTCTCTGTAGAGTGGGAAAGGCGAACTTCCTATAGAAAAACTTTTTACTTCGATTGATGTATGTGAAACATTATACCAAATGGATGGGACAGCCTGTATAGTGAAAACTAAACTTTTGTATGGCAACTATTCGAAAGGGTCAATTTTTATATAACAATACCTTAACGTATAAAAGCGAATCAATGTCAAATAGAAAAACAATTGCAAAAGCAGATTATAGGAATTGGCAAAGCTCTAGAATTTTGTGGAGAGATTCGAAATTTTGTAAAGTAATTAGAAAGATAATTTTGGTGCTATAAATTTCTATCTTCGAATACGCAATCCCAATAGTTTATAAATAAAGATTATTTTTGGCCTTCCAAGTGGAAGTTTTTGTACATTTAACTATGCAATTAGCGATGATTATCCTTTAATACATTTACTCGAAAATCTAACGTTATGGAAATATTATGCTGCAAACAATATAATAGATATAAACGCAAAGACAAACAACAATAAATGACTTCTATTAAAAATAAAATAACAATATTTTCTATAATTTAAATGCATCCAGTTCCAGTTCTTCCTCTAACTCAGGAACGATAACGTCATTATGTTTAAAAGATTTTAAAAATGCAACATAATCCTTCGGTAAAGTTGTTTCTACTGCACCTTTAACTATAGTTTTTAGGTACGTGTGAGAAGGTTGTCTATCAAAAGGAATCGGAGTATCTTTTGGTAGATCTTCTGGTAAATTCTTTAAGCGGTACACTCTGCACATAACAGTTTCACCCTTAGAGTTTTCTATTGGTATACTTAGTGGTATATAAATTCCTTGAGGTACAGATTCTTGTCTAAAAGAATTTTATTTAGTTTACTAAGTCTTAGAGTACTAACTAATTTTACTAACTCGTCCAATGATTTCATGTTTGATAAATCGATTTCCCATATTGCACCCATTACATAATCACCTGATTTTGGAATAATTGTTGCAGGAGCACCTTTCCATTTTGTTGAAGATGAATAAAATTCCAATTTAAAGTCCTGCAAAATTATTTTCACTGTTTATGAGCTTTAATTATTGTTGTGTATAAGCCTCTTTAATTACCTTCAATTTACCGAGGTCATTTCTCACCGCAGACTTGTTTAGTATTTGAATACGTTTTGCAAGCATATTACTTCCGTAACCAAAATAAAGAAAGCGACTTCCAACGATTTCAGGCAAAGACATTTTAAGGTTGTTTTGTCTGATAGGAAAATAAATAAAATTGAAATAAATTTTAGAAGTTTTTTAGTAGTTTAAGGTTAGCAAACATTTTATAAGGAGTTTCTATTTATGTAAAAGTAGCAAGTAATATTAATTAATAATTATAAATAAAAACATAAACAGAAAAGACTTGGAAATTAATATGGGTTCTAGAAAAATCAGGACTCTGCTGCGGGGGTGTGGCGTTTCATACAGAATGGAAGGACGAAATACCGTATTCTCAGTATTCTAGTGGAAGTTTAGATATTTGTCTACGAACTATGTACAAAAACAGGAGACTTCAGCTTTGACTGAAATGCATTTTTTCGGATGGTGGTTATCTATTGCTTATTTCGTTCTCTATTTTGTGGTTCGCACTAATCGTGAATATTACATATGTGCATAGCTGAAGATTTTTAGATTTTAAGTCTTTTAACGCATATCCTTCTCGGTTAAATAATCAACTGGCTAAACGGAAAAACTAATTTCGAGAAAACTAAGCAAGACTAGTTGATGCGTCCGTTTTTTGGTAGCATCCTTCATATTTTAATAATATCTTAAGCAACCCTGATTCGTTTTTATTTACCTTTAATATGGACTTTAATGGTATCTTCAGAGACACCACAAAGAAAAACGAAATTTTCATGGCACCAGTGTGATATTATGTCTGCATTGAGAAAGTGCTTAAAGATGTAGTGAGATTAAATAATTTTTAGATTTATCAATCAAAAAATTATGTTGAATACAGTCAAATACTTTGCTAAGGTTAAGAAGAAGAGACGCCACATTATTTCCTCCATTACAAAAATCATGAATGTCGAGCCATCGAAGTTGAGTGTTTACTTCAGAACCTTGATTAATACTTGGAGAGAAATTTATGATGCTGACTTGATCAGCAATAATGGATTCGAAAGCCTTAGAAAAATCCATTAGGATGGTTATGGGCCTCCAGTCAGATTGGGAATTAGCTAGCAAATCTTACAGGCATGTTGAGTCCAGTTTTCTAATAGTCTGAGAAGTTGGACCATGTAATGAGTTTATTAAAGAGGCATGTGATAATAAGTGGTTATAGTGTTTCCAATAAATAGAAGCAGATTAAAACTCACATCGGTGGCAACACCTCAGACTGTACAGAAGGTTGACAATTGAATATATCTGCGTCAATATCAGTAGATACTTTGACCCTAGAGCCTAGTTCTAAATCTTTGATTTTATCCTAATTGATGCCACCGATAGCAACTATCTGAGGCAACATATAACATATTTCTTAATATCATACGTTTTTATCTGTGCAAGTAGAACAGCAGTGCGCAGTTTGTTCAAGCAAATCGCCATTAACATTACGCCACACTGTAACTGAAAAAAGCTCCCAAATATTGCCCATATGAAGATTAATAATTTTAAATTGCGGGGAGTTCGCGATATAAACCACCAACCTGCCACAAATGCAACCAACTCCAATTCAAATCAATTTATTAAATTCTATTCAAATGATTATACCTGTTTACAGAGTAAATTTAACTTATTTAAGAGTTTTAGAGGGTAATTTCTTTTCTTTAAAAATGTTTCTTATGATTTTTCTTTTAATTTGTAGTTACTACTACACAAAATGTTTTTATTGAGGAAAAATTATACAAAAACCCGTTAGCTATTTTAACCTTAATCCCTACTTTCTACACCCTAAAGTTTCCTACACTATGTGACATGGGGACACTACATTTTCAGAATATATGCAAGTATTGAAGAATTTAGTAGAAATATTTCCTGCTTTTATTTCAACCAGATCGATGTTTGCCTTATTATGCAGTCGGGTTGTAGAATAGAACCAATCACAAATTAAAAATTATTTTTAGTAGTTTATTTTGTGTTCTCTGTAGTTTTGCTTTGTGTGATTTCGCACAATTGTTCCATAGAATAATACAGCTTGCATGACACATTTGAATATTATTAATTTGTTGTGTATATAAGTTAGACTTCCTGTTTATAAAAGGATACAGGATTTTTGTAAGCATGTTAATTTTATGTATGGTTTGAGGTATGTGGAGACTAAACAGAAGAGTTTTATCCAGGATGAATCCTAGCTATTTTACATTATTAGTCTAAGTTATGTCACAATTGAGAGGTTTATGCTTGGCAGGTTATCTTGTTTTATTTTACGCGTAAAAAACTTTGCTTTCGTTCTACTATAATTCAGTTTAATTTTTCATTTATGGTAGTACTCATGTACCACATGGAGATTGTTTTGCAAGGACGCATAGATGGCAGTATCATCTGCGAACAAAGAAACATGACAATTTTCTAGAGTTGGAAAGTCAGATGTAAGTAACTGTATAGTGTAGGTCCCTGGGTGACACTCGCGATTGCTCTGCGGGGTTCAAAATGCTCTGAGCCTATACAAGTTTGAAAGAAACGGTCACTAAGGAAGTTGTTTACTAATGAAATGAGATAGAGTGGAAACTGAAATTTAATCATTTTAAAGATTAGCCCTTTGTGCCACACAAGTTATATAGCCTATTACGAAGAAGCTTAGATTAACCGAACGACGTGAGGAGCAATCCACACACCGAAAGATCACAAAAATCTGTACATTCTTTGTTACAATCTTGGAGACAGCCTGATTTAAACTTTATTCTTTACTGAACTTAATAAAGACATTTCAGAAAGATAGCAGCTTCATTCCAACTAATTTACAGGTGCAATTTTATTACTAAAGTGCTTGTCCAAATCCCGCACTCAGACACAACACTGGAGAATATTTTTTATAAAATGAAAAACGGTTATAAGCAAAGTACTGATAATTCGATATTTGTTTTAGACTTTAGATAAATAGATTTAAGATTGTGATTTGATAAAAATCCAAAATCTGGCACAGTTTGAATAATAAACTTGAGTTTAGCCACTACATATATGCGGCAATAAAAGTTCTGACAATGAAGTTATCACTATCTGGATGGACCATAAATAGGATTAGCAATTCATTATTATTCTTTTGTTTACTAGTTTTCTTTGCAGATTTGGGCATTGTACATCGTTATTCAAATTATAAATAGATACTAAATGGCCACACACATTACTTTCTTCGTTTATTATACAACTTAAAGATATAAATAAACAGAAATAAGATAATCACCAATTTACTGGAATAATCACAACTCCCTCTCCACCGAAATTGAATAAATAAGGAACCAATATGAATCATTAATTTGATTAATTGGTAGTGAAGAATTTATTTGTATCCTATTTGCTACTTTTGTATGAATACTTACCAAAAATACAAACGAAATAATGACAAACTTAACTTTAATTGCGTTGATAAAATAATATTAAAACAATTATTTAAAACTAATGGAAATTAGAAGGAAATCACGCGCTTGTTTCAGTTATCCAGTCCAATCCAATTTTTTCCATCTAACTTGACATGATATGGAACTCCTTATTTGCAAGCTGAAGCTACTGTAACTCCAACTGAACAGCTGATTGTCAATTTCAATACCTAACCAATGAATATTCAATGTACCTGACAACTGTTCTGTACATGAAAAACGTTAAAATATTAAACCTCATAAATGTCAATATAACTAATTTTCATCCTGGAAGACTGAAAGGTTGCTTATTATGTTTGTTGTTTTTATTTTTATTTAAAACCTATAAATACCTAGTATTTATCCAATATTATAAATCTTTTGATGAATATTTTTGGTGGAATTAGTTTTTAAATAATATTTTTGTGTCTTGGGTAAGTTTTCCTAATAGAAAATTGGTAATTTAGTAAATGGCTTTGGAAAGACGAATTAATTCTAATTAATTACAAAATACACAGCGTGAAAAATTACAAGTGCTTGGGAAAAAAACAGATTCCACTTTCTTATAGAAGTTTACTGATATGTTTCCAAAAATGTGTTTCTCTGGAAGTAATATGAAGTAATTTTGTTTTAAAGATGTGATTATGCGCGGAGTTTTTCAAAGCAGATGTTTTTCTTTTTTAGTTTATTTAATTTTCTATAATTCTAAGCAATACTGGTAAATATTGTACTATATCTTGACCAATCGTGCAGAACTTCGAATATGTTTCCCACAAAGTTTTTTAAAAGCAATTATAGCGAAGGTATAAGGAGCGCTTTCTTCTGCGAACATGCAATGTTAAGATTTATATGAAACTCAAGAACAATCGAAGTGTTTGGACGTCTGTAGAATTGCTTGAAAAGGGCTTTTAAATGGCTTTTCTTCTCCACATATATATATGGTATTGGTAAATGTATAAGTAGAATAAGCTCCAGCAGGAAAAAAAGGCTTCAGAAGTCCTTTTCAAGAGCTTCTGCCCACGGACTTGAAGGAGTATACTTATGAAACGCGGAAGGATTTAATTTTCAGACCAGTTGCATACATAAATCGAACATTCTAAGTTACTGTCAAAGATTCTTGCCTGACTTACTAGATGTAATTAATATTTTGTAGGCTTTATTATGCCTAATTGGTTGTCATTGTCAAAGCCTTGGTGATGATAACTAGAGACTTAAGCCCTCGAGAGTACAGACTTGGTACATGGGGGGTAG
The DNA here is from genome assembly GCA_963930735.1 of Dioctria linearis. NCBI lineage: Eukaryota > Metazoa > Arthropoda > Insecta > Diptera > Asilidae > Dioctria > Dioctria linearis. Next base: position 162,167,414 of record OZ005743.1, read on the forward strand.
ACTGTAACACCTTAGTTACAGATGTATAGAACAACACTATACAATTGTTTTTCCTAGGTCTTAGGTTAGGTTAAGTAAGAGGGGCGTTGTTAGACGATTAACCTGCATCACTTATACCTCTAATGGGTCCATTGTACCCCTAGACCTTATGGGATAATCTTTCAAACCGCCCCAGATCCATCCCATTGGAAACCCAGGATATATCTAAGACTCTACCTAGATGCATCCTTCTTCTCTCAGAAAACTCAGGATATATCAGAACTCTATACTTTGCAATTCCCACAGGCTTGAAAAGAAGTTGGACATGTTGGACGGACTCGATTTCCTCCGAGTCCTTACAGCTCATACAGAAATCGTTCGTCGCTATACCCAGTCTTCTAGCATGGTCCCCTATGGCCCAGTGACCCCCGCATTTGTCAGGCAGTCTATAAGACTCGTGCCACTGGAGATCACTGGAGTACACTCCAGCCCGTGCCCGCACTAGTCTTGGAATTATCCGTAAAAATAGAAATACGGGATGTTACAACCATCTTCTTCCCATATCCCATTCACTCTTGGTGGCGCTTCACTGCATTCACACCCCTACCAAAAGTAAAGATGGGTACTTGGTAGTCCGTTTCTTCCCTGCAAACACTACAGCCTATCTTCTGGAGTATATTGGACTGCCCAAGGCCTTTCTCTGTGGAGCCGTAGCAGAGGATTTTCTTGCTAAAATCTGTTTTTACAATTGTGATCTTTATTCTATTGTCTACTATTTTATAATCTCTTCAATACACATTTTCAGAAAAAGATAAAAAACAAATTGCAATCAAATTCCTTTGGATAGGGAAAGGATCAAAGCTTTTGATGAGAAATCTATTTTGATCAGATAAACATTTATTTGACTTTTTCTTCTAAATATCGCTTAATATAATACATTTACGAAATCCTACAGTAAAGTTCATTTTTATATTTTAAAAATTATGCCTAAAAGTTCATTGCGTTGTGCCAAAGGATAGGCCAATGCGCGAGTGATATTTTGCAAACTAAAGAGATCACATTTATTATTTGACTATGAATTACAGTTATTTGACTATATCTCATTACGGGGTTTGTTAAAAATTCTGTTTTTCATTTATTTATTATTAAATTTACCAAATTTCTGGCAACTTAAAAACACCGAATAACCTACACTTCCAATTTCGATATGAATTTTTTAATTCTACACACTTTTGTTCACTTTTGCTTGTGATTTTCACCTTCAATCGATACTTTATTTATAAATTAGTCACAAACAACTAAAATATGCAAGAAAATTCCTGAAAATCTATGTAGATTATACAAATTGTTATTACTTTCAAGCTCGAAATTACACATTTCTTTTTGTTGTTGGTTTTCTTATTTTTAATAATATTATCATCTAGACAATAAAGTACACAAAGGTCTACAAAGGAGTTACATACTTAAATCTAGAGAAAGTCTTAGACGGTATTGTCACCATTTAATCTGCCACACTTAGCCTCACATATCAATTTAAGCTAGCGAACTCAACTCGAAAATAGCACAGTGATTAGTTGCATTTTCGAGATCATATTTTCCCACGTGTTTCATCTGCTTCCAGATAGTTGTGTTATAAAATAAATATTAGTATATCCAGATACTTGCAACATGTACGTTAACAGTAATAGAACGTGAACGGTTTGCTTTCGACATATTCTTGGTCCACATATTGAAATTTCTATTTGAACACCACATCGTCCCAGTAAATTTTTTATTTTTGTTACTGCATTTTCGTCTGAATTTATTAAAACTTGATGAACTAACGGATCACTACTGAACTTCTCCAGTAACCATCTTTGCAAGTTGTTCGCAAATTCAAAAGTTAAAATACCGTTAAATTCCTGTAGAGGTCTACCCCTTGGAGCGGTTATTTGTCCCGATATAAAATGGAAATCCAATTTCGAAATAAATGTTCGTACAAGAGTGTCGGAATTCTGTAGAGAATGTGTTCTTGGTGGCCGATATACAAGTCTATCTCTACCCTGATTCGTTGCTCTTGAGAGATTAGTAACAGAAGTTATAAATTGTTGTTGTCTTGTTGACATGAAAGTTGATATTTCGGGAAGTTCATTTTCGTTACCTCCTAATGTTTGGAATGCTGGATCTCGTGAAGTTTTCACTAGCATTGGAACAACTCCATCGGTATCGCCCATAAATTGTACAAGGTACCCATCATCCCATTTTTTTGCAGACTTCGGAACAATTTGGTCATTTCTCTTTCCGAAAATTGGGACCTATAATAATTCATGAAAAATAATTTAATGCTTGTGGTCAGTGGTACATAAATAATGAATTTGATATCCTTACCGCATGTGAACTTCGCCAGTGTAGTGGATTTTCGAAAAGAGATGGCACTCTTTGATCCAGTGATATGTTCGGTTTTAAAAACAGAACTGATTCCAATTTTTTTCTTACCTCATTAGCGGTAAACCTTGTTTCCGGATTAACATCTAAAAGTCCTTTGATTAGTTCTGTCACGGCTGAAGAAACAGTCAAGCTTCTGCTAAGATATTTTTGTGCAATTGCAACAAATTAATTTTGAAAATAAAGTTCACATATAAATAAAATTTGGAAAGGTAAGGATTGAGGTGTTAAAACTAGAGCAAAAAATGTTCTAATTTTGCATGAGTATATCTAGGTTACACGGGGAGGGAAAACAGAAGCTGTAAAACAGTTTCACAATGTTTGCGTTAAGAAGCTACCACGATATTTCATAGTACAGCCGAAATTGTTTTGGATGAGTGCAGCTTGTGGCGCAAGTGTTTCGAGCCGGGATACTTCATTGTGATAGTATCCGTAATGATAGCGGTAGAAGTGCTTCGCATCAGGAGGTTAATGGTAGTTATTTATCGTGACACCGCTAATGGATCTAAAAGTCGTCGTTTAACGTCCTGCCCTGAACACACTCACGTCTTGTCGTGATAAAGTTTTTATAAAAAGAAGAATTTCTCGCATCGCTGAACGAATCCAAGGCACTTTATTGGGTTTTTCATAATAGTAAAGGTGTAGTTAGTTAGTCCAGCTAAGACTACTCGAAATGCTAATACACAGGATGTTCAAGAAGTGCGAAAGTTTAAAATGCGCCTTCAACCTCTCTACATTAACACCCGTTATTCAAGCATTAATACGGGTATAAAACTACGCTGATTCCTCATAATGCAAAGTCAACTGTTGTCAGAAAGTAGATATAGAGTAACTGATGCTCCCGCATCATAAAAAATAAATTCGAAACTGAGAAGGTACTAAGGTTGAAAAACTTTAAGTATAGCACACAAATAGCGTGAATTATTTCGCATATTGACATGTTCTGTCTGATCACGCTCTTTATATGTGATAATGCGATTTCTGGTGAACCTCCTCAACCACCCTCAGTTTCAAACCCTCATCAAATAAACGTTGAGTTGGAGGATAGTTGATTGAATTGAGTGTTATTTCACAGAACAGGCGACTTATCATGGAGGACGCGAGACGATGTTAAACGCTATATGTATGTAAAATCATATAGAGAAAGGTGTTTATTTTTTAGTTTCCTGTTCCTTTTCGTATTCGAGTCGATAAACATAACTATGATATGGCCCAGGCTTCGTTCAAAAGTAAGATTTGTTTTTATTTTCTAAGAGATACTGCACGATATATATCAAGTATATCCATATCTGTTACAAATAACAATAACTGTAGCAAAAATTTACCTTGGAGTTTCATAGTGTCCTGATAAAATTTGTTCGAATAGGGCTGATGAGCTTGCTTTGAAAAATGGAAAATTTCCATAGAGCATAATGTAAAAAACAACACCAAGGGCCCACATATCAGATGGCTTTCCTTTGTAAGCTTTGCCACGTACCACATCAGGAGATATATACGCTGGAGATCCTTTCTGATCATATAGAAGAGTATCTTCATTAACAAGATATTTCCCCAAGCCAAAGTTGATAATCGTCACTTTTCTGGAGCACTTGTTCAATATAATGTTACCAAGTTTTAGATCTCTGTGGATAACATTTCGCTGCAAGTTTGAAGAAAAAAAATGTTAAGAGAAGTACCTTGATGAGAACAGGATTTTTACTTGCCTTGTGCACGTTCTCAACAATCAAAATGGTGTCATAGAATATGCTTAAAGCCTCTTGTTCGGAAAGTTTTTTGAATTGCATTATGTACTCCTGTAAACTTATATACGATGATGATTTGTTGCTAAAATAAAACATCATTTCAGATTAATTTTAACTACTAAAGTACAAATATTACCAGTAAGGATGTTGAATGGGGCAGTCTAAGATCAGAACAACGCGTTTCTTCAGTTCACCTGTGTATTCTGGGGTACCTGAGGTAGATACTTCTTCTTCATATGCTAAGTCCTTAAAATGTATTTTTTTTAAAAAAATATGACTTTATATCAGAAAATCCTACGTACAGTGAAAAGGCCGTGTTGCTTAATGACACCGTCTTCGTTTTCCAAAAGTGACAATAGGGAGTACTCGGTGTGGATTAACATTTTTCCCTGACATTCATCGTTACTTTCATTCTTTCTTGTGGATAATTGCAGAATCTAATAGCAAAATAGTGCTGAATTATGACAATCCAATGAGAACTCCTATTACCTTTAGTTGATAAAATTCATCTGTGTTCTCTTTTCTTCCCAAATATTGTACAATACTTCGCACAGGTCGGTGACCAATAATTTCAGGACCTATTAGAAATTCACCAGCCTTACGGATTTTTCTTCTTTCCACAGGTGATCCTGGAGGAGGAATATTGTATATCGCAGGATAATAGAAACTATTCAGTAGCTCATCGTCGTCGTCAACGTCAGCTATATCTAATTTGATTTTTTTATTGGTTCTTCTAGCAGTACTACTTCCTTCTCCATTTGTTCTTCTGCCTTGAGTTTCGCAACTTAGGAACATTGTAATAAAAGCAAAGATCTCACTAAAAATTAAAAACAGCGTCTCCACCGTGGAGATTTTTACAATTTCTTTCCTTCTATTTTCTGTTCCGAAAATTGACGTTTTTCTGATGGTTTTGTGTCACCCACTTTATAACGAGTATGTAAACAATTCTGAACTTTCGGAACTAAAGTACACACATACATTAAAAGAGCACGTGCTTTATATATCGTCCGAAATGTTTAGTTTTGATTCCAATAGACGTCGCTTTACAAAGGGATGCTTTTTGAATTTTTCAGTAGAAATTTGCACAACGGAAATGGAAAACGTGAAAAATTAATAATTTCTTGCGAAAAATTCAACAATATGGAATTTCCTTAATTTTAATATAAGTTAGTGTGAAATAATTGTTATTGCAGGATAGAAAAATTTGCAAAGAGCCTAAAGAAAAAAAAAATTATAGAACATCCCTTCAGGGTAGAGCAGGAAGTATCTACAAAAGGAGTTTAAAGTTTATAATTTGTTTATTTTATTTATTTATTCCGTCTACAGATTAGAAATTGTTACAGACTAAAACGGAAAAATAATCCTTAACATGCATTAAAAAGTATATATAGGTACTACATGAATTACAAAATAGTTAAAATAAAAGAAAAAACTAAAACTTTAGAAAATTACATTAGGATCAATTTTTAAGGACACTCAATAATCTAAATGAATTCCAAATAATAATAATAAATACCAATAACAAATAACACCAAACAGCTTAATGATTTTGGATATTTGAAAGAATCAGGTAAAAGTTAATGTTACTAACAAGATATATTACAAGCAAATAAGATAATAATAATAATAATGCTAAACGATTGTGTTTGTTATACAAAATTTTAATTTTGGTTTCTTACCATTTGCGCTTTTTTAGGTAAAGATGGCTCTACGATATATTTTATTACTTACTTTATTTAAGGTGGTCATCCGGTGAAAGGTTCTTTTTTTTTGGTTTTTTTTTTTGCGAACTAAATAAACATACAACTGCGAAATTTTCACTACATATTTTTTCATATTTTGAGCATATTCTAAAATCTTTTCGGCCCGAAGTCGTCGCTCATCATTGCTGAAGAACACCAGAGTTGCCAATTGTATTCAATTGGATCCAAATGGATACAATTTATTTTTCTAACTAAATTTGTATATACCTTGATTCTTTTTGTTCTAAATGGATCCATTTTCAGATAACTACCTGACTAATTTCCTACCTACTTAAATACCTTAACGAAATCAATCAAAATTCGCACTTTTCCAACGCGACCATTACCAATTTCGTCCTTATTTTGCTGAAAGTTAAGTAGTTATATGAGATGAGAATACCATTCATTTTTTATTTGCTATGCATGCTGCCTGAATTAACGGACTTTGAAATTCTTATATTTCGCCTATTTTTGATATATTATTATTTTAATATTAAAATATACATGTATATATATATAATATTTAATATTATTTCATTATTGTTATATTAAAAAAATCATAACTTTGGTTCTAATTTTCACATGATATTTAGTTTATTTGAAAGAGGAAAGTACAATCTTTGAGGAAAATTACAAAAAAGATGCCTTTTAAAAGCAAAACACTAAGGATAATAAATATATCCTTTATTCTTGAATATCTCAAAATGAATCCTGTTTTTTTTCTTATTTTAATTTTAAATTAATGCTGATAATTGTTAGTTAAGTTGTTAAATATCCAAGTTAGGATTCTGTTATGGTCGCATGCGAATGCACCAATAATATTTATAGCAATCCTAACGACAGCTGCGTCCCAAAACGAAAGGCACATCTGTCAAAGGAATGAAGTGCCTTACGTGGCGAATAGAAAGAACGAGTCAGACGAAAATGCCGGAAGTAAGAGAGGAGGCCATTCTGCGGAGTTAAGTTCAAGTGACGAGTTGTCTAGAGCAAGGGCTTGGAGATTCAGAATATTATAGTCAGGATAGTTCACCGGCGTCTGGATAAATAGGATAGGTCAGTATACACGAAATATGTTCATTACGGTCAAGCATTTAGATAAAACGCGATTTTTTTTTATGGCAAGATAATTAAAAAAGAAACCTCATTGAAAGAAAAAGAAAATTGGAAAAAACCTCATTGAAAGAAATAGAAAATTGGAAAAAAACCTCATTGAAAGAAAAATGGAAAACCTCATTGAAAGAAATAGAAAATTGAGAAAAAAATTGAAAGAAAAAGAAGATTGGGAAAAGCTTCATTAAAAGTAAAAGAGAAGACGAACGGATCATTATACAACCAAGGTTAGTTTAAAATACGCGTGACCCACTGACTTATAACAATGGACTGAGCGTATTGTCATTTTCCTATTACAGCAAAGCATGGCACACGTTTTATAGTTCTCTCTTTCGCCCTATGGCAGAGTTGGAGCTACCAACACAAAATATTGCATTCTGGAGCGTTTGCTTATGCCATTTGAAGTTTTTATGTTGGGTACAGATGCAATCACCTCAGAAGGAATAAGGTAAAGATAGTGTTTACCATGCTCCGTCTCTCTTGCCCATAAGCAGGATTCAGTTAAGAATAACTTTTGAAAATTAAATTATAAGCGATTAAAATATTACTTGGGTACAAGAAAATATCTTTTCTTAATTAAATTCGATTTACGGGTGTAAAATTTCATCTGATTGGTTGAGTTTTACATGTTTTTTATGTAATCGTTTTAAAGGGTGCTCTAACGGTGATATACAGAAACACAATATTTTTTGTGCCACATGAAATAGCAAATCGCTCAGTCCATTGTTGTAAGTCAGTGGCATGACCCGATCGGAATAAATTACGAAGTTTTTTTTGTCTAGTAAAAGAAAAGCGATCAACGAGACCAGAGCGGGTCACGTTGAGGAAAATATTACTCAGAGACCCGCCTGGCGTGTTTTTAGTGAAGGATAGGGAACGCATCCTGAAATTTGCCGCCAAAGCAAAGGAGTAGAAACGGAACTCTTGGTGTCATCCACTCTCCGGACGGAGTCGCGCTATTGTTAAGCGAACAGTGAGCAACCCAGCGGAAAACCGGAATAGCAATATAGAAAAAAAAAACAAACAGGAAAAGTCCAGCGAGAAACATCAGATATAAAGCGACGTTAGATGGGTGTTTAGCGTAGTAAGAATTCTCCATAGGGATTTCACTTAATTTTGTTGTACCTACATACATAAAAATTTTCTTCACTAGCAACAACGCGGTGAGACATCTCGGAGACCTCAGCGATGGATTCCCCAGCGACCAACAAGTAAGTTGCAGTTTTTCTTCCTTTATATATATCGTAGACATTTGACGTAACTCAGCATTTCACGAAAAATCTATACACATCATGGAGAGTAGGCAGATAGTGTACCGGTTTTGACTTAGCCACTTTTTACATTATGTGGCTGAAATTTTTAGTCAATTCATGAAATGCTAAAAGCGTTTACGCCGATACTGTAATACCACCCTATATAACCAAATACTAGTAGTGGGAGAGGGTGGTGGAGGGGGAGGTCGCACCCAGGCCTGTGACACACACACCCACACCACACACATACACACCCACCCACATACACACACATACACGCGCCGTGGGTGGGTGTGTCGCAGGCCTGGGTGCGACCTCCCCCTCCACCACCCTTCTCCCACCTTCTGCGATGGCATAGATCAATTGCCCGTAGCTATCAGGCTCCATAAGGTACTTTCGAAGGATCACACGAATGGTATAGGCACACTTCAAAAGGAAGATGGGAACTACACCGAGAGTTGCGAGGAAACAGTCAGGCTCTTACTAGAAACTCATTTTCCCGACTCTCTCACTCCCGATCAAGGAATAATAGCTCCAGACCCGATTGAGGTGGACAAGCATGGAGTCTCTAACAGGAGCAAATGCCTTGCGGGAAGAATCTTCACTCCTAACAAGGTTAGATGGGCCATTGGCACATTTAAGCCCTTTAAATCTGCTGGAGAAGACGGAATTTTTCCCGCCTTACTACAACAAGGTGTTGAAGAAATACTCTTTCCACTACAAAACATTTTTCGAGCCAGTTACGCTCTAGGGTATGTTCCCCAATGTTGGAGAGACGTCAGGGTGGTATTTATACCTAAAGCAGGAAAAAGAGTTAGTTCTTTAGCTAAATCGTTCCGACCCATCAGCCTCTCTTCATTCTTGCTTAAGTCCATGGAAAAAATCCTAGACCTACACATTCGAAGTGAAATTCTGATTGAATCACCACTTCATTCTAAGCAGTTCGCTTATCAAGCTGGCAAGTCTACTCAGACTGCCATTCACACACTATTCAAAGACCTCGAAAAAGCGCTCGAAGCAAAAGAGGTGGCTTTATGTGCATTTGCGGACATAGAAGGAGCCTTCGATAATACGAAGGAGCAATTAAATCAGCTGTCGAGGATAAAGGCTTTGAGCCCTCCACGGTAAACTGGATAGACTCCATGCTTAGAAGCAGGAGGATAACCACATCTCTAGGGAACTGCTCAGTCACGATCACCGCAGCAAAAGGCTGCCCACTAGGAGGAGTTCTATCTCCACTCTTATGGTCGATCGTGATTGATGATCTGCTAGAGAAGTTGACCAGTTCGGGTTTTAATGTTCAAGGCTACGCGGATGACCTAGTAGTTACAATATGGGGCAAGCATGATCAAGTCATATCCGACCTCATGCAAATAGCCCTCTCCAAAGTCCGCACGTGGTGTTTAAACAAAGGCCTTAGCATAAACCCCAACACAATGGTAATCGTTCCGTTCACAAGAAGATCGAAGCTTTCACTAACGGCTCCTCTTCTTAATAATACGGAATTGATATTTTCAGACGAAGTCAAATATCTGGAAATAACCCTAGATAAGAAACTTACCTGGAATTCGCATCTGTCCAGAGTGACGGATAGAGCGATGCGATCTCTCTACACCTGTCGTCGCTTCATTGGCAGAACATGGGGTCTGAAGCCAAAAATGATGTACTGGACGTACACCACGGTTGTTTGACCCATGGTCACCTATGAAATTGCGGATTGCCTAGCCAAAAAGAGGAGCGGAAACTAAGTTTGTCGGACCAGAGCCATTTTGTGGCACTTCAAAGTGTTACCTCAAAGCTACCCTAAATAACTGGGAGAATAAGCAAAAATCCCTGTATTGGGAAAGGCTACAAGGACTTCGTCAGGCAAAAAAGTTTATCGACACCTCTGGCGGAAAAACTAAAGAACTCCTACTCCTTAAAAGAACAGAGCTCAAAATGATCACTGAGCTCTTCTCAGGCCATTGCCCCTTGAGGTATCACCTAAACAAACTGGGTTTGGCTGAGACTTCATCCTGTCGCTTCTGTCAGGATGCTCACGAAACCTCGGAGCACTTGCTCTGCAACTGCGAAGCATTGGCCAGGCGGAGATTACTCCACCTTGAACATGCTTTTCCTACACCAAGTTACGTATGGAACCTCAAGCCCAGAATGGTTCTAGACTTTATTAACAGTCTAAATCTATAAATGGAGCAAATTCAACGGGGACTCACAATAGATCTTTCAGGTCAAACAGCAAATTAATCTGTGAAATATGGATTATCTTGTGAGTTAGGATTATTAAAAAATATTGAAAGGTAAATTTTTGACATTTTGTTGAACATTTTTTCGTGAATTTTGGTAATTTTTCACGACTTCTTTAACATGAAAAAAACGGCTTAGTTTCCAAATTTCAAAGTAATTCGTTCGATAGATTTCCAGATATCATGGTCACCATTTTGAAAAATACAGTTTTGAGAAAACGCATTTAAACGCGAATATTGATACCGTTTATTTATTAAAACGTGTCACTACAGCGAGCTTGTGTTAAGCTGGTTCTGACAGTAAAGAAAAACAAACAAACAAAACATATGTTTTAATTTTAATAATAACAGTGTAATTCTATTAATTCTATCAATAAATAAGATTAGTTTAGAGTATAATATATAAACTATAAGTAGTTAATTCAGTATACCTCTAGTTTTTAACCGACTTGTAGAAGTAGGGTTCTTGTAAAGAAATCTGTGTCTGTAAAGGAATCTCAATCGTTGCACTGCTGATATTTGATTCTTTTGACTAATCTACCGAGCACAAATCTAGAATCTCGTAAGAATTAGTTCTAGACCAATTCTACCTTTTTTCCTTGTTTCATATCATTAATTCTTCACTAATGACTATAGTCGTTATTGAAATTTTTTTTTTTTCATTTTATACTATAAAAGTTGTGTATTGCATTTTGCTCAAATTTTCCATATACGCAAAAACTATATTAAAATTTAAACCTATTCGAAAAAAATTGTCAGAATGCTTAAATTGTGCATAGACCAAAGTGATAAGCAAAGTAACAAATTATTTCGCCTTTGAATTCTTTACGCTACACACACCATTCATTCTGCAAAATAAAAAACAAATCAAGTAGGTATACAAAAATGCAACCATAACTTGCAAAGCTCATCGTCACCGTCCAAATAGCTTTGATATGAAAATAAACTTTCTGAAATATGGTGGTCATTAGCCAAAGAGTCAGGATCCCTGTGCAAAATCTATAGATATAGCTCTACACACATATTTTGTATAGCTAGCAAGCCAACAATTCACCTATAAAAATCTTCTATCCGGACGTTTCTTTTATCGCAAGCCTTTCTCGAGTCCAACAATTAAAATCCTTGCCTTCGGGTCCATAGAGCTGCAACACCTGCAGGACATCATTTTGCCCTTCTGTAATGGGATCTACTTCAGAGACTGGAACGTCTATCTGTATCCATATATGCTATTTGTTTCTCAAACATGTTTCTGGTAAATTGAGAGTTTTTATATGGGATAACATTAAAACCGCATTCCCATCAGGATGGGGTTCACCGTTCGTCGTCCCTAAAGAATTATGTACATCCGCGAGCCAAGTAGTAGAGTAGTAGGTAGTAGTAGTAGATCCAGATGGGTAAAAATGTTGTATTTGCGTTGAGTTTTAAGCATCTAAAATTTTTGCAATATTTAATAACTCATGAGTGCATAACCATCATCTCTTATGAATGATGCTGGACGTTAGCATTTTTCATTAGTCATTCCATCATTATTGCAGGATTATTAAAAGGGCAGTTATGTGACAAAAAATTTGTTATTTTAAAGTTGCATGGTAAAAGGGATGAATCTTCGCAATAAATCCGTTCTTGTCAGCATATCTCGTAAATTGCATCCCCCAAACTTGCCTCAGAATTTCTAATCAATTAACATTCTGAGGACATTGTGCATTCACTTATTCAGTTGAATTGCATATGTTTAACTGTAGGGCAAATACTTTATAGCGTGGAGCAGTGTCCAATCAACTTTTCAACCCCCATTCAGGCCATCCTATTATCTGATGTACCTAAAGGCGATCACGTTTGCCCTCTTCCTAGTGTATTCGTCGCTCCTTTAAGGGTAGCGCAGCGGCTGCATATTTCCCCGAGCAGCTCTATTTTATCTATTGTATTTGCTAACGGCTGGATATTCGAATAGAATCATTCACTGCATTGTTCTCAGGCGAAAATAAAATAAAAGAAAAAAATCAAAGTCCACAAAATCCAATGGTTGGTGGTAGTGGTGGTGGTGGTGGCGGCGGCGAGATTGCTTGTCCAACGTACACACGTCCAGTGTGGTTGCCTGAATTGATTAAAAGCACCTCACACATTGTGGCATTGACCAGTGCCAGTTAAATTGATTGCTAAATGTACTCAAGTTTGCTGGCAAACAATGGTGGAAATTTTTAATCACATGGTAATCATAGGAGCGTCGGGTTCGACAATGGTTTGATTAATTATTGTGGAGTTTCTACTTCTTTCCAGTACTATTGTTTTAGAACTTCCGTATAACCAATAAGAACGGCAAGTGATCCATAAAACATAGTTGAGTATATTAGCTGGAAACTGGAAATTAAATTTTTTTGTTTTCTTCATCTTCATGAGGTCAGTTTTGATTATTTATCTTACTCTATTATTTATCTTATTTTTTATCTTACTCTAAAAAAAGTATGCCGGTGTTTTTGATTTTTTAGGTTAATCATTGACTTCTTTCAAAGTAATCTGTGAATAATTTAATTCCAATTTACGGATAAAAGATTAAACTACTTTATCGCAAAAATAATAATTATTTTTTCACTTCGTGTTGTAAGTAATAAACAACAATAAAATGATCAGAGCCATAAATACTATAGGATAAAGAAAATTACACTCATCGATTGAAACAATGTCACATGTTTGATCACGCTACTAAATTAACGGGCTCTAAGAATTTTGAAACTGCTTAACCTCCATGGAATTTAGAAAATTACCTCGATCGGTTAAATCGGTTAACCTGTAAGAATCTGCAACCGATTCACCGGATTTTGGATCATTTTGAAAACACAATTTGCATATATCGCATGCATTTCATTATTTAAAGCCAGATTATGGATGGCGGAAGCAAGGATTTTAACTTAATTTATAACGATATGCAAAAATATGTCTTCCTGAGTTTTACATGACTATATTTTAGCAAATAATTCCTCTCGTCCAGAGTAGTAAAAACTTGTATGGCAGGAGAGGGGGAGGGGCGGCAGCAAAATGTCACCTTAGCTAGTTATAGGGTGATTAGTAATATATGCTCTTTTTCATTAAACACCCTATATCTTAAAATGTGCAGGGTATACGATCTATTTTAAGACGGCATTGTATGCAGAACTTTAGATCTTCTCTATGAATGTTAAACCACCCCCGTACCCCTCCCCACTCCAGAGTTATGCCGCTTGAAAAATTTGGTTTTTTTTAATACAAAACTTCGAAAGTCCAGAGTCTCCTATTTAATTTAACCATACACTTATGTGCTATCTGCGATGGTTGAGGAGTCATTACATTTTAACCTATTCAGGTCACGGATAATTTGTTCCCTTAATGGCCGGTTTCACAGTCAAGGCTTAATAAATATTTCATTACAGTCAAGGCTTAAGTGATATCTCTGACTTAAGGCAAGCTTAACTTAAGCGCGTGATCTCGAAGGTTTAAGCCTCAGATGTTGCTGTGAAACACATAGGAAATTATTGCTATATATTGCCTAAATATTATAATTTCTGTTATTAAAGTTATACTTTAAGACTAAATTGAAATTTTCCAAGCGAAAAATAGTTATCTAGTTAGCAGTTTTGAGTACTATCTGGCAGCTAGTGTCAGCATTCCATTTGACGTTTTAGGAAGAAACCAAACAGTTTAAGTCAAAAATGGGTTATTTATATGATGCGGAGAATATAAGCAACGAGAAGGCAACCGCAACATTGCGAGAAATATGACGACGTTGATTTTTATGCCTAATCTACAATGCATGGTAAAACCACGTCGTCAAAACGATATCGTTTGCTGAAGAATGCATATATATTCACGAAATATGTAAGTAGTGGTAAGCTGCCAAATTATACAGCTGTTGACCTGTCAATTATTATGAATGTAATTGCTTTCTCGATTTCATTGCAGAATTACATCGAAGGAAGTATTTGGTCTCAATAATTTATACTATAAGATTATAACAAACTAAGAAGTTATGTAGAGTACAGTGTGACAAAACAATTAATATAAAACTTTGTTTGTTAATACTGAAAATGCAAGTTCCAGCTTACAGCTGTTTTGCTCTACATAAATTCCCCTACATTGTTCTAAATTATGCTGAATACACCCACACATAAGCTCGTGCTCATGTCGTCAAATGAATGAAAGAGAAGAAATATTTTTGCAGCATGAATTTTCAAATGCAAGAGTGGGAAGCAAACACAAAAATCCATGTCGTTTTACCACGCATTGTAGATTAGGCATTATTCTCGGTTCCGACTGTAGACACATTCGGCTATGATGGTTTACATTGTCGAAACATTCTGCAACAATGGTTTTTGGGTTTGATATCCTTCCAGATAAAAACCACAATAAACTGGTAAATAAAAAGTTCTTCTTTCGTTTGGTTTTTATTCCACAATGGCAAATTTCCTTTACAAAAATTCACAATTACAGCAGTGCTGACAACTTAAAAATTTTCATCTGCGGCTTAACTAAGCCTCAGCTTACCGAGTACTGTGAAACCGAATAGGCTTAAGTTTTGGGCTTGAGCCACATACGTGGCTTAGCTAAGCTCTGGCTTAAGCCTGGACTGTGAAACCGGCCATAGTAATTGAAAAAGTTATCCAGTCAAGTGACAAAAAATACTTCAAATAATTCGGAGAAGGTATTTTTTTAAATTCATTGTTTTAGAAAAATGTAAAGATGAGATGTATCAACACAAACAGAATATGATTTAGACGAAAAGGACTATTTTGCTTCACCCTTAAGCCGGGAGAGTTGCTTTGTTGGTTCTCAACCCAAAAAGCTTAGAATTGAGGAAAACATTCTTAAATCGGTAAATATTCTTTTTTTATAATATTAATTCTTTGCTTTTTAGAATGATTTTATTTCATCACTGCAATTGGGACACCAAAAGGATGCCCTCTGTAATAGTTATTTTTGTCAATTTATTTCAAATAAAATTTATATTTTTCTAATTGTTTTGATCGATGGATCTTAATCAATTAATTAAGCCGTTTTTCGTCCCATTATCCGTATCAAAATTCAAGTGTTTTTGTTTTGGATATTAGAATAATTTCCAATAAAGGAATAATTTATATTATTTCATCAGGAAAATAAGTTTTGTCATATATGGTCTTCTACAGAATTTTTTTTATGATTCTCAAACTCGAGGTGTTTTTTTTTTGGCTACCGCCTCAGAACAGTTAGAGAACAATTCTAAGTTGGAAAAATATTTTACAGCCGATGAGAATTCTGAAGCTATCGATTGTGATGATTATGGTGCAGATATTATCTGTATCATCATTAATGAATGTGACTGCAATGTTATTGAAATTAACTATCAATGTTAATTAAATATTTATTAACTCTTTACTTTTTTAAATATTAAGATTTTGTCAGATATTTCAATTTAACGCTGAAAATAGAAAACCCGAAATGGTGTTAAATGTTTGCACCGCCTGTTTGATATTTTTATATTTATAAGAATGAATCTAATATAGTTGAAAGCTTAATGCACAACAAGAATATCCCTTTGAATAATATCGTAAATCGTTCTATAGAATAAAATAGGAAAAATCAATGTGGGGTTAATTATCTTCATTAGTTAACTATTAATTTTATATTTACAAGTATACAACTTGTACAACTGAATGAATGAATATTGTAATCCCGAACGGAAAAATCCGATCGGATAACTATTTAAGTCCTGAATGAATCAAACTTCTTTTGGTAGCATTCTTAATAGGGCAACGTGGCGCACGAAGTCGTGTTACATTCCCATTTTGGTTGCTTTTTCAAATAGGCAGAGAATTAACACATAATTAGCACACAAATCCTGAATAAATCAAAACTATTTCGAAAGGATTTTATATGGCGGGGTGGTGGATAATGACGTCACCCTGCACCCCTTCCCACATTTGCGTTTTTAAAAAATCTATTAAATTTTTAGATTCGGCGAACACATAAATCCTATATGGATCAGAATTAATACTGAGGGGGGGGGGGCAGCTTGGCGTCGTCCTGCACTCCACATTTTCAATATTTAAAAAAACTATTCAGTTTTCGAGCACACAATGTTTCAGTTTGGCATATAAGTAGCACATAATTAGCACATAATTTTCTCATATTTTGTTCTCGCGGGTCATCTTGTTGGGGGTGTGTAGCTAGACGGAGCCGAGATTTTAGCACGTGCAATACTTCTGACTTGTGCCTATAGAAAATAAGATGTTGTTATTTTTGTTCGGGGTTGATTCTGATGAAATTACAAGTGACCGTAAGTGAAGTAAGAAAAATAATATTTTAATACATTTCGGGTTAATTAGTAGGACGAATGTATGCTTTTTTTTGTGAAGATCTATAGACGATGGACGTGATCTTTATAAAAAAAATTTAAATTTTAAAGGAATTGGGGACAATATTTAAAAAAATCTTATAAAGGGAAAAATTTGAAGATTGAGGTTAGCTCAATCGATTTACCGATTTGTATAAATTTTAATGTCATCAAACGTGTGATTTATTGGCCTGTTGAAAGAAGTATTTTTGCATGAAGGATCTATTTAAGGGTCTAGGAAAATTGATAGAAATTTAAGAAACCGAACAATAAACATTCCGTCTTTACATGTATAGATGCTTATAGATGCTTGTGTGATCCTCTGTTGTTATAAAGCCATTGAAATATCTTCTTTCGATTTTTGAGGCAATTGCCAATTACCAGATAACTTGTTCGTAAAGAATAAAAAAATTAATAGTGAATGCTCCATACTGGAGAAATGCTGATTCCTCTAATATGAATTGAATTTAAATCTATCACCAGGGAAATCAATATTGATAGGAGATTTATTATCAAGATACATCAATGGAAAAAAAATGTCCTGGAAATTGAAAACTTTAAAAACTTTAATGAGTAGTGCATTCCTTAAATGTTACTACACCGAACGACAAGAATTACATATTAGGATCGCAACAGCGATTGACTTGGTTGAATGGATTGAAGGAAGGCTGAGACCTCGATGGCGGGATCCCTGGATCGCAGGCCATAACAAGGAAAATTGTTTATCCTCCAGACTTATGAGCAACTGCTCATAAGTCCCAACCGGATGTTCTTACAAAGTTCAAATATTGACCCCAAAGCCTCCTTGCCGGCTTTATGCAGTGCGTACAGGTGGTGTGATTCAAGAAATCTGTATCTCTTTAATGATAAGGCCGGACCGTTTAGGTTTCTTCTCCTCAGGATCATCCACAAGTCCCATCCTGTGTAGGTGACCCCTGAGGAAAGAGTGAGAAGTGACTCCAGAGTTCTCAGGGTTGGCTTGTTTAGTCCCAATATCCGATATCGCTGTAACCTGGCACACAAAGGTCGAATATGTACCCTGTTATTCTGAGATGGGGAATTCAGGGTGGTTTCACACTGAAAAACAAGTTTGGATGTTTTAAAGCGTTTCTACAAGGCCTTGACTGCTGCTTGGCGATTGACTTGGTTCTAAGTCAACTGAAGGGGGTGTTACGAGAAGCCTGGACAAATAGTTTGCTGAAAAGGTGTTGTGATCCTTTAAAATTTGCAAACCTTTTAAAGCATAATTTTTTCACAGATCTTTTATGCGGACTGCCGATTTCTACTAACATTTCCTATTTGCATAATTAACACATTAAGATGCAAAATCTCTTTTGTGTAGAATTGGGGGTTTAGTTTCACGATTATCTCATAAAAAAAATTAAAAATAAATATATACTATATATAAATCAATAAGAGAAACACACTGAAATTACCGTCAACAAACCAATCAGCATCCTAATTTTCAACTCCTTCCATTTGTTAATAAAGAAATCGAATCAGAAAAAACCAAAACCAAGCCAACACAAATCATTGGAGCATGATTACAAGTTGAAAAGGAAAGGAAACTAATATAAATAAAACTTCAATTACTCAACAATTAATTTTCTTACAAAATCGGCCAACCATAAGGACAGCCATGTAATTCAATGAATCTCTCTTATCCTCTTCCTATTTCCGCTAAGGACAGTCCTTAGCTGAACGTGTCTCAGTCAGCCCATTTATAAAAGGCGACACGACTTGTTTCCTGTTGGTGTCGAGGCTGGCACAACTTTATAATAGATGCGCTCTATGGGGATAAACAAAAACATTTTGTATTCCCTCTCTAAGATTATATAGAAAGCCAAAGATAAAGATGCCGACCTGCCGACAAGGGAGATATTTCGTGTATAAGTTTCCAAAGTGTGGTTGGTCGTAAGAAGCTTACAAAATTTTCTTAAAGCTGAGAGGGACAACTCGAAAATCCATGGGGGTTTGCAATTACAACTTGTCATGTGTCAGAATGCCGTATCTAGAATGAGCACTCATTTAAGATGCCATGTTAATTGGAATTGAGGGTGCTGTTTTCAGATAGTATGCAATTAATACTGAAATGATTCGGCAGTACCCAAGGCGCCATACCATTCCTCAATGCATATATATACATATCTAGTCGACAATTACATTTAAGCATGCATTGCTATTGTGCACAGTAATTTGCATACCTGAGAGGATTGTAATGGTCAACTCTGAAGTACTCTTGCACTATGCATATCCTCAGATATTGCTTGCTGTTGTCAGAGTCTAATACCATTTGGATATTTATTTCCTTATCAATGGTTCTGCATCCGGTCAAACGAAGCTTTATTTCCTCCTCTGCCAGAAGTTATGATAACAACTTGCAACTTGCGGAAATCGAGAACGAAATAGAAAGGAAGAGTTTTTCTTTTGGTCGTTATGTTGCCTTCCGGTTACACACATCTCTGGATCCAGTGGATTTGAAGACAATGGCGAAGAAGATGTTGACGTAAGTGAGAAATAACATTAAGGAAAATCGTAAAATTTTATTTCATTAACTAAAGGACTTTACCACACCCAGGCAATACTGGCGGACATTAGTCTGAATCTGCTAACGTCGTTTTTGTCGAAGGAATTGGCATTGGTTGAGGAGTATACGGTCCACTTAAGAAGGAGCCATTCTTGATGTTTTCACTAAATGTGCAGTTGAGTGGAAGTGATGATTTCGTAAGGATTATTTTCAGAGGAGTTTACACCCACTTTGGCGACATTTAGCAGTTTGAAGACGACTATCATCTGTAAAGTGAATTTGTATTTGTATAGAACAAAATACTTTAAGTAAGGGTTAGTAACAATTTTTAGTAATTTTTTCTTTTTCATTTTTTATGGAGAGTATTTTGTGTGATTTTTGGGCGAAACATACCTCTTTTTGTAACGGCTCAGCGGGAAATATTGCGAACCCTTCTTGAGAGGGGCATATAAGGGAGCAATAATCTTAGAATAAAAATATGCAACGCTCACTTATCTGAAGAAGGCTAGGAGAGCAATAGATTATTCGAGTAAACATCTTACTACTTTTGCGTTTCGTAGCAGCAGGAACCAATACTCTTCAGTACGGCTACTTCCTGCCTGCCGTAGAGGCCAGAAGAAAAATGCTAAGCAGACCTCATTTATAATCTCAGTAAAAATTCTGAGTAAGAATCATATGAGGCGAAATACTAGCTATTTATTTTAGCGCTTAAAAATCTTAACAATAATAAATAATAAACACATTATAAAATACAATTACTTACTTCTTTGCATTGAACTTAAAAATCGTTTCATATCAAACCGTACCGTACGAACATACTAAATTTACGAAATTTTAAGACAAGCCATGATTCATCTAAGCACGCCGAACGTCGCACGAAACAAGATTTATGGCGCCTTCTTAAATTTGAAGTAAGATATGTTTACACTTACACTTTTGCGTGTACGTTTATATTTTTCATCCTAAGAAATGGCATTTAATTTCGTCAAATTAAAGGTTGATGTATACGCCCTGGATATATTGAGCGAAAGTCTGGAAGTCTGTAGGCTTATCGAAAAAGTCGGAAATTTCCATACAATTCCATGTTAAATGACAATAACAGGAGGGGGGGGGGGGAAACAGAGCACCCTTCACCTCCTTTAAGAGGCCTATCGGATGCATTACTATGTTTCTATGCGGAGTTCAACTCAGGGTGAACCGGAGCTATTGCTCATGGAAAGTCGAGTTGAGTTTCGTTAAATCCGTCAATTTCTAATCTCCACGAAACCAGTTGAGTTGAGTTGGATTATTTTTAAGCATTTGTTAGAATAGTGCGGATGTGGTTTTATCCAAGACAAATCCGACTACTTTACACCAAATATTTCAGTTGTCAACTCAAGTCAGAAGCCGCTCATCGAGTTACCTCAGCCAGTAAAACTTAACGCTAACTCAACTTCAATTTAACTCTGGAAACATAGTACATAAATATTATTATGCTCGCATATTACGCTGGAGATAATATACTGAATTTGCAAATATATTATGTTTCCCTTCGTATCCCTTCCCAGCGCGAAATGGGAGCATAATTACAAGCATTCGAGAGGCCTCTTAAAGGAGGCAAGGAGTGTTCTTTTCTGGATCACCCTTCATTATAATTTAACACTGCAATGTCATTAGAAAGGACGAGTAAAGCTTTTACTAAAATATTCTATTGCTCTCATAGCACTCTTCAAATAAGTATAAAGCGAGCATTGCATATTTTTATTCTAAGATTATTGCTCCCTCTCAGGAATATCGCAATATTTCCCGATGGGAAGTGCCTTACACATGTATGTAATACAGTAAACTGTGTAATAATTATCCTTTTTTTTTTGCAATGAATATTTTCAGAGTGAGCATTACAATATTATTAGTAAACCTACTAGATAGCGCTGTAGTTGGACCTGTATAGATGGCGCTGTAGTTTGACCGTAAATCCACCTTTGTGCTGTGTGCTGAATAATGTAATAGGTTTGTTCGATGAAAACACATTGTAAAGTATACTGGTGTAAATTTACCCTTACAATATGGGGGCTATTTACCCAGAGTCTTGTGCACTCATCGAACAAGTTATTTGAAGTTAGGGTAACCCTAGTGTAATCTGTCATTTCTCTTACACTTCTGAGTATAATTAATCTTCGAGTTTTTTGTGATTCGTGAACACTTATTTATAAAATGGGTGAAGAAATTAAAAATGTGTTCAGCTTTTTTCAATTTTCTCTCTCCAAATTTTTGTTAAGTTGTAAGAAGTATTTTTATATCCCACAATCACAAACAAACTCCAAGTGACAGTTCTCAAGTGAGAAATGTCAAATTCTTACTCCAAGAAATCTTTGGTGTAAATTGGGGGTACGAAAACAGAAACACTGGGATTTCATCGAATGCTCTGGTGTAGCCTCGTACAATCCTATGTAAAAAAAAAACAAATAAGGTGTAGCGCTAGGCGAGGATGCCTTAAGTTTACCCTAGCTTTTCATCGAACACACCTAATGTTTCTTATATATGGTGCCGTTTTTTTGTCCATTTAGTACTTCTTCGAAGTATTTATCTGTGCGATCAACATGCAAGGTTATTTTGATTTTAATATTCACTTTTGTTTTTCTTACCCTGTTTACCAGTTGGTACCACATCCGTCTATGTATCGTACTTATCATGAAATAAGTTTAATTAAAAATAATATAAAATCGCTTTTTCGAGAGAACATATATTGTAGAGCTTTCAATAGATGTAAAAACTGCACGAAAAGTTTTTAAATGTATTGCTGGTCCTCTATTACCACTTATAGTACCGCACTCCCTAAGTTTCTTTTGTAATAATAAACCCAGGATTTTGAAAACTATTTTAGTAATTATTCTGGTATTCCCCTTGAACTCTATTATTCCTCTTGAACTCTAATATATTTGGTCCCAATAGTTCTATCCAGTTTGTTATGGAAGCATAAAATGTGGAATGGGGTTTGGAGGAAGTCCTATCTATCATCCGATGCTAATAGCTCATTCCGTGGTGACTGTTGGTGCAGGGAAGGACGCTAGCATACCTCGACTAATGGCGGAGAGTGTGGGGTGGGTTATGAAGAAGTTGACCTGCGTCACCACGCACCATAGACATGAAAATATCGTGCCAAGGACGAAAAGCAAAAACTTAAAAAAAAATACAGATACAAATAAGTCCTGAAGGGACCTTACGCATCACTTAACTTATCTGTCGGTGGGAGTCAGATGGAATTGATCCTGTGCTGCTAAACCACGTCACCCATGGTACAGCTGGCACTTTTTGACGATACCCATATTAAAAACTCTGACAATTGCCGAAGGACCGGACCTATTCAACCTTCATTACCGAGATAATTACTAATTTTTTTACCAAGTGGCACATATAAAACATAGATCTAGAGTTCTTCATATTTATTGTTATTTATTTGTAATTGCCGTGTAATTAAAAAAAGAGATATCCGTAAAGTAGATAGGAAAATTTCTGCAGTAACTCGATGTCAATTATCTATCCAGTTGTATAGTTCGAATCCATGAGGCATACATAACGTATGCATCGAGAAGTTATTATATTGAATGATATTAGTTCGCCATTTAATTATATAATTCCATAACAGTAGGCATACAGAAGGTACGCATTTAAGATTTCTTAAATTTTCCAAGATTAATGAAATATTAGGTCCTATGCTCAAATATCAGTGGTATACCTTCTGTAAGTATGCATCTAGAACTCCCTTAAATTTACCTTAATTAATTCATTTTGAGACCGTATGTGCTACAGTCCGTGACGGACCTAAGTTAGGTACCCAAGATTTAGGGAACTCTTTACCAATAATTGGGTATTTACTGTATTATTTCCAAAGCCCGAGATATACCTACTTAAGGTAGGTATGTATCGTAAATTCCTTACGTTTATCACTATCAATATATTAAGAATTAATTTATGCGAATATATTCATTTTTGTTTTTAAAAAGAAATGTGATACTAGATCGTCAAGTGTACATGATTTGTTGTTAGTGGCGCACCGCAGAGACCTCCGTGGATGTCCGCTGTACTCTAGGTTCAGAAAAAATATAACTTTTTAATCAATAGGCCGCTGTCTAGGTCGAGACTAGGACTCGCAATGAAACCTTTCACTATTCTGCTTCAACTAGGCAAAAAACTTGCACATAGGCGTCATGATGTTGGACTAGATATTGGACCAAAATGTGAGGGATGTTATAAGATATATGGTCCTTACTAAACAGTCTTCCCGCACGACTTAGAATATAGACAGTACTGAAAGTGTGTTAAGGCAAATTTTAGGGTACTCAAAATCTGGTTGTGTTATTATATGTTGGAGCTGTAGTGAAAGCTGAGTACAGCCGTGTAGTAGAATCAATATAGAGAGCGGAAAAATACTGAAAATACTGCAGTTGATCCTACCTGAAATGCTCTTAGTCGCTGCCACTGCGCCAAGATACTCAGGGAGTTTCTCAGCTGTCACAAACATAAACAAATCTTCAATATTTCATCGTTTTTGCTATTAATTTCAATTTAATTCAATATAAAAATGTTTGTAAAGTACACAAAATAATATTTTATAACTATACTTGCCTAAAAAATGACTTCCCACGTATATTTTCAATAAATTCAAATTCTGTCAAATTAGGAAGCTTCGTTTGACAGCTGAAAATACATTTGTCTCTTTCTTCAATATAATTCTGAGCTACTTTTCGATATCCTGAAAAAAGCTAGGCTCATGCACACGCATTTTACAGGTATCAACACTTCCTGTTGTCTCTATATTCTAAGCCGCACTAAGAGCTCCGCTCTAGATTTGTGTCACTTAAAATACAAAAATGTTCAAAAGTCTCACTGTAGTAAGTACGCTCTGTGTTGCATGAATATTTTATCCGATGTATTTGGTGAACATTGGGCACGAACAATCTTGCTCAGCCGGGGCTGGATGTCACTTTATTGTGGGCAGCTGGGCCGTCGATCCGTTTGTGCCTTTTCACTTTTTATCATTTTTTGGGCTCCAGTTTGTTTCCCTCCTTTTTGGTAAGATCTTTGTTTATTCGTTTTTTTGGATTCCCTTCTTACTTGACTTTCACTCCGTACCGTCTTCTCTCTTCGACAGCTAACCAAAAACACGGCTTCTTTCCCTAGTTCCGGCATCTTGCCCAGTCTATTTTTTATTATTCCCGATCCTTTTCAGATAGTCCCAATGTCATTTGCCTTGTAAATTTCACTGACAGATGTCAGTGGCGCAGCTAAATATACTTACGTTGCGTTCATACGACTATAACAAGTTCTTTTCTTTGGAAGGTTTTTAAAATAGCTGATTACAACTTATGATTATGTAGATTCTATATCTCGATGGGGATGAAACATCCAATCATATCCTATGTGAATTCCAGGCAAATGCATGACTTAAATTTCAGATATTTAGCTTGTACATTCTAAAGCCAACCGAACTCGAGGAAATTTCATTAAAAACGATTGGGAGATTAGGACTAGTTCCCCTTATTAAAGCGATGTACAATAAGCCAGTAAATAGCTGTAATAAAAGGGCCCTTCATCCTGATTAACTAATATAAATCTAAAATATATCAATTTGGATTATACTATGATTATCTCTGCTTACTAGCCAATCGACAATAGAACCTTAATAGCATGTTAGCAAATTTTGAAGTAGAAATTAATCTATCTCGGTTGGAGACTTAAACTATGCAAAAGAAAAGAAATTTAGATAAACCCAAACTAAGCTTTTTTAACCTACATAAATAACCAGAGACTGGAAAAATGTAAAACTTCTGTTACCCCAATAGCAAAATTTTCCAATGGGGTGGTGAAGAGGACGACATCAATTCTCGTATCAATAAGTTAAGGAGTGCAAATTGTGTATAAGCTATCTCTTCTATGGAACTCTAGAGACTTGCAAATTTTCAACGCAATATAGCAATGCGAACAATATCTCTAGCATTCTTCGGCTATGTTTGACTAGTGTTTATATGTCATTCCAATCGGATACATAAGAAGACATGCGTGAGCTTTACGTATATTTTTGATTATGGCGGTGAGCCTAACTGTGGATATACTTTTCCGTGACCTTGATCTGCAATGGTTTTTTTTGTACGGGCTCTCCAGTGAAGACGATTGATCGTTACCCACATAACATGCTCCTAATTTTATTTACAACATGAAGCGGTAAAATCATGTTTTTTTATTAGGTTGTCAAAGCTCCAGGGAATACACTATAAAAAGTAGGGAGGTAAGGCTAGGGAAATGAGGATAGTGGAATGTTTTAAAACCGTAGGGGGTGAATTAACCTGAAATCAATAGGATAATTTAAATCAAGTATTGGTCATGTAGCAGAATTTACCTGACTGTATACAGGTTTTGTATTTTTCTCCCAGTATAAGAATTCAATGTTTCTGCAGAAATCTTTATCGTACAGGGTGGCGTAAGTGGTGTGAAACCCCAAACCTATGGATAAGTCATACTTGGGCGTGCAAATAATTGTAAGGGTATCGTGAGGGGGGAATCCTAACTGTTTCCGAGATAACGTTACTTAGAGATATTTGGGTATGTTTTCGTAGATCACCCTGTAACTTCTGCACATTACACTCTATGATGATGATTTAAACTTTGGTAGATAGATAATTGAGTACCTATGCCGAAAGTGATTTATAAACTTTGGTTAATCTTACCATTAGACGTTTGTCTACCTTCTTACAACGATTATCTATTATAACGTTCCAACGGTATATAACATTTTTCCTCTCTTCCGCTCCATTTTGAAGTTATGGCTCAACAAAGCTAAAATTTAGGAAATTTAGGAATTTTAACTCGGATTTTTTATTTAACTACTATTTTTATGAAAAAGCACGTCATCAAAATCAATTTTTCATATTAGAATTAAGAAGCCCAAAGACTACAAATCGACCTATTACACTCTGTACCCAAAAAGTGACCCTTTCCGCGTTTTCAGTAATTTAATTTATAGACCGTTGGAAAGGTCCAACGATTATCTATTTACTAAAGTTTAAATCATTATCATAGGGTGTAACATGGGCAATTTACAGGGTAATCTATGAAAACATATCAAATATCTTTAAGTCCCGTTATCTCGGAAACCGTTAGGATCCCCCTTTCCCCACCCATACAATTTTTTGCTCCCTTAAGTGTGACCTATCTATGGCCCTTAGATTTCACACCACTTACGGCACACCCTGTATATCAGTATAGTATCCTTGCATACTATCCATATCGGATTTACAAAGTGGATCTATATTATCCTTGAAGTTTTATCTGTAGTATATATATATATAGTCGGAGGAATACCTGCAAACAACTATGTCAGATACGGATTGAGATAACTTTCTGTTCATCGATGCTTTGCTGATTAGCTGTGTGATAGAGACCATCTTAAAATGACTGGATTTCATAAAGTATTTATGCGTTCAACTTGTTACACTTGGAATTAGTATTAAGTCGGGGTAAATTCACTATTTATGAACTAGTTAAATTTGCCCGCTCTTAGAACGGCATTCTCTCTTAATTTTGTAAATTTTCCTGTTTTGGAATTCGATTCGATACAGAAGAGCTTGGGCGTTTATTTAAATTCATTAACCTTTGTAAAGATATAAAGCAGGTACCGTGCGAAGTGTTCGTAGAGAGTCCTAAAAAATAAAAGAATGGTATTTATCGTATTCTAGAAATTTATTCTAATTAGAATAAAAAAAAAATTACCAGGTCCATTTTTCTCTTCTAATATGCCTCAAATGTAGATTGAAGTTTTCAGAAATATTACCCAATCAGAATTAGCCTATTTTTGCGAATATACCCTTTACATGTGTAGTACCATTGCTATCTTTATGTTCCAGGTCATGACACAAAGCAATTTTGATTTTTTTTTTACTTGCAAAAGTACGAAATCGTACTATTGTAGTACATGATGCTTTTTAGTCAAATTAGTATTGGTTTACATAGTAACTGTCCTTTGCGGAGCAAAAAACAATGTAAAACTGTGAGTAATTTCTACTAGGGAAGTATACGAAATCGTACTAGGTACACTAATACATTCAAAGAATTTGATGCCACGGCCTTAAGCATAAAGACGGCAATAGTAGTATACTTGTCTCGTTTTGACAGCATTTCTTTTTTTATACTATTAAGTAAAGCTCAGGCTATACTCTATGATGAAAAGCACAGCAGGCAGGAAGGAGATAGGGAAAGAAATTGGGGAACGTCGGAAGAAAGACAGAAGATGGTAGACTGTTCCACATTCGAACAGTTCGGGATAAAAAGCGGGTATCAGACTAGATATTTTATCAGAAGCTACGGTTTTAACATATCGATCGGTAGAGAAAAATGGATGCGACAGCCACGCATAAAATTAAAAGTTGTTTTGATTTTTGCATATCGATAACAGTTTTCTTTTTTCTCTTCAGCTTTGATTGTCTCTGAGAAGGGCTTAAGCTCCACTAGCCCCCCGTGAATGCGGACATGACCTAGATGTAGAAAGTAGAAAAATAACTTAGGCAAAACCCTCGAGAATATTCCTCAAGCCATGAAACCAAAATTTATATGTGTGCGTGTGAGTCCGTTCTCTAAAATGCTCTATATTGATACTTATGGAAAAATGACAATATTGATTTCATATAAGCTATGGAGCCTAAACTACTATCCATACAGGAAAATAGACTTTTAGTAATTTAAAGCTTAGTTCGTTACCTTCGCAATGGCTACACTTACTATAAACCTTACTTAACAAAATAATAAAATAGTTTTGATTAAAAAATAACCACAATAACTCTCAGCTGAGTAATAGTTACAATAGCGTATGTGCGGGCGGAATTCCAATCTGTAGGTAAAATGATTCGATTTCATCAGACCACGGTACAGCGGCATATGCATACAATTATTACTCAGCTGAGAGTTTTTGTTTGAGGAATCGTAATCATTTGGTTAAGATCGATTTTTGCAAATAATTTTGTTAGGAAAGGTATAAAACTCTTATTTCGGTTCGGATGATAAGAAAGCAAGCTTAAGATTATCACAACACCATTTTTCTGTATGAATAGTATTTTAGGGTGGAGGAGCTATTTAAATCAAACTTTTGTCAGTTTTACATATAAGAACACTGCAAAAATTTTAGAATGTTAGGACTCAGTTGTGGCTCTCATGTGGTAGTGAGGGAGTCTGTTTAATTGCTTCTGAAAATATTCTTGAGGGTTTTGACTTAGGATAAAATCGGTAAGGAATATGTTGAACAGGGTGATCGAGAACTTGAACAAAAACCAGTTTGACTGAAATAATATCGTTCTAGGCCTATAGTTTGCAATAAATGGACATGAATGCCATAATGGTAGATTTATTAAAAGGTCAGGAAAAAAAATGGTCAGGTTTTTGGCAATTATTGTAAATAAAATACGGAAAAAAAACGAACTTAAAATAATATCTTTATTCCGGCTGGAAGCACTCGGCACACATTGTAAGGGCAACATAGATACGTATATACAAATATATTCTGTCTACATACATACTCTATTGTTCTCACCGCAATCATCCGTTTTCCTCTATTTAGCATCATTTGAAAGCTCTTATTTCACTCGAGATATTCTCTATATTCCATAGATAACTATTGCAACTATTTCCAAGGAGAAATGTGCTGGCAGCTCCATCTAAATGGCAGCTTCCAGAATCCCATTGAAAACAATAATGTAAATGAAGTGAATTTAAATTTCGGTAGATCCTGAAATTTCAAGGTTTCCTGTTTGTCTGTTGAAACAAAGATACCACACTCCACCTAGATTGGTATTTGGTGGAAATATTGTGGGATGCTGTAAAGAGCCAGCAACAAACTTGTTATGGAGCTCATGAGCTCATCAAACGTTTGAAGGAAGCGCACATAAGTATTCAAGAAAGCCATGAAAGCGGTCTAACACGTGCCATTTGCATATTTCAGCAACCCTTTCGCATTCAGATGGAGCGTCATAAATGGATGATATGCTGCACCGTATCTGACATTTTATGATTATGATCATATCATCGTCGCAGGAAACATCATGGGGCTTGCGATATGAAGCGTACAGGATGGATGCAGTCAAAAACAATTGCAAGTGCAACGGACTAGTAAAATGTACTGACTGACGGAGCGCTGCTTTCCAAAGTGCATTTGGCTTTTTTGTTATGGGGGTGGGCAAGCTCCCAGAATTGGCCGTTTCGAGCAAGTCCATTCGGTTTTATGGACTTTGCATTTTGGCTGAATACACTCCATGAATGGTTGAATGCCAGAGGCTCATTGGTTTGGATATGCGCGTGTTTGTTGTGAGTGTATGTACATATATACGAAAAGGTGCAATCGGATAGAAAATTTGTCGGATTTAATTAAAAAAACGTTTTGATGACATTTTTCCTGTGCACTGACAACGGCAATGTATTTACGACTCAAAGTAATGAAACTATACCGAAGCTTGTCTGTCTGTTTTTCTTTGTTTTTTTTTCTTTTTTTTTACATGCACAACAGTTTTGATCCGTTCAAAAATAATTAAGTTTTTGCAATTTGAATGTTATTTACTACCTTTAGGCTAGGTTTATACGGGCGAACAAAATTCCGGTTAAAATTTGTTCGCTATTTGATGAGGTTGTTGTTTGGAAATTTCAAGATATTGCGGTAATTTAGCGTGTGAGAATTGCATAGCGATACGAATATGGAGAATGGAATAGACGCAGCTACCTAGTATGTAGTCCTTACTATGCCTGTTTCCCTTAGGGACAATAGAGATTAGTAGATTTTTCACTATACTTTGATATACCACCTCTGTTCAGAATGGACAGTTTTCTAGAACTTCTTTCTGGATATCATTAGTCACTTTTAGTCTACCCATACTTCTTATCGTCTACTGCTTGTTGGATGTATATTTATATAGGTCTTTGCCCTACCGCTTGGTTGTCCTTTATAAAAATATTTCGCTTATATCTAATCCTAAAACAATTACGTGTGGCCTCGGTAGCAGGGGTCGAGTCCCATTTCGACACAGTCCTACATTATATCCATATACCTAGTTTCCTGTCGACTTCTATAGCTTTATAGCTTCTCCTACTTAGAAAGTTAGCACAATGGGCCGGCTTGGCTTCCGTGCTTGAGATCTTTCGTCCCCCTACCTCGAAAAAAGGCAATTACGTAGAAATATAAAGGGCCTTGCTTATGCTAGCTTTCTAGTCAGGCTACATTTCATTCCTGTGTAACATATGATAACAAACAAGGATTGGATATTCCATATATTTTGTGAAAATATCAGACTCTTCAGAAAACCATTTATACTTTTCTCAGGCCATCGTCTAGTCGTATTTTGCTGGTTTATGAATCCTAATGAATGATATTTCCGCGGTATAGTTGATTTTCGTCCCCTTTGTTTTTATTATAGTATTGATGATGCGGTAATCTAGCTGGTGTTTGTAGTATTGTCGTGCTAACTCTAAAACTTCTTAACTAACTAGTATTACTACTTTGTTTTAAAAAGGTTTTTTATGATTTCAAATGTGAATATTTGGCACCAATACAATATAGACAAAATTTAAGAAACAGATGTAGGTAGTTCCCCGTTTGATTGGTATTAGGATACGACGGGTATTAAATGAAGGTAATGAGACCGCTGACTACTTAGCCAGATAAGGAAAAAGGAGTGAAATCTCCATTCATTGGACTCAAACCCATCTGTGGTCTTACAAAATGACAAACTTAGTATGCCCTATGATTTCATATACACTGTAAAAAATTTCCGTAAAGCAAAAGCCAACAATTTGTGCCACTAAGCTTAGCTATTTTTTGATAAGATTAGGCAAAGCTCCACCTTTGCAAAAGTGGAATAGGTTTTTATCCCTAAAATGTACGTATTTCCAAATGTAGAATAATATCTAATTTATTGAATGCTCTCCTCCTTTTATCCGAGAAAGCTTAACATATCGGGAATTTTATGTTCAATACTATATAGGTTTTCTGGTGCCAAATACCTACATCCATTGAATGTTCCATTGATTGGGGGAAATTAAATTGATTTTCCCTTTATATGAGAAAAAGACATTTATTTTTAAAAAACAAAAAAAAAGTGTCTGAAATTTAGAATTTAGGGACTGTCGTACATTTTTTATAGTGTAGGGTGTAAAAAGGTAAATACCCTTCTGGTAAATAATATCCTCAAATCATTTGGTTTCGTCGCTGAAAAAGTTTAGCTCTACGGAATGTTCCTCACCTGGTAAATATAGAATAATACACAGTTAGTAAGAAAAATAATGTCCAAAACAGAAAAGGCTCACCACAATGGCAGAACCTTCCTGAACTAAGCATGCAAAGAAATTCATTCACTTTCCATAAAAAGGCTTTAAAGAAGTCATCAACTGTGATAGGCACTAGAGCCTTAGGCCACTATGTAGAAATAAATCAACCATAGTGGAATTATGTTGTAGTAAAACCCTTAGAAATACTAGTGTTAAATATTTTAGAGTTAACCCAAAGAATATCAAAATAGGTCAAAATGTGAAGGAGGTAGATTATCTAAATACAGAAAGTAGGTGTGATTCCCGGGTCAAGAGCTATGTCCTGTGCCCATTGATTACAAACGTGAATCGGATGAAAATTTGCGAAAGTTTTTCCCACATGTGTTGTAATATAAAGAAAATACTTTCTCATACAGCTTCCATTTCAATATCCTTAATAAAGTTAAGAAGACATAAATTTATGCAAAATAATAAAGGCGTGACGGTAGTGCTGCGAAATTTTACACCTCTATAGAATAGACACTTTTAAACCCTTTTGAAATACAATATCATGCCGCCGTCTAATATTTCACGGTGGTAAAAACCCCTTCACAGTTGGATTGAATTATTTTGTTTTTAATTTCATTACTTTCCGTTTTTTTTTAAAAAATTAAGGGAATAAGTGAGTTTTGAAGATATTCAATATTAGGACTAATGGCAGCAACTCTTTATTCTCTATATACAAAGGCTCATAATAACAACTTATGAGAAGACAAGAAAATAAAGGGACAATTATAATTAGCAATACAGAAATTCATCAATTTAGCTAGATAAGTGGATGACTTTAGAGTTCTTGGGACTTAGTACTTGTAAGTGTTAGGTAAATCTATCTTGCCCACCAAATATTCGACAGTCTCTCCTAAGCCTAGGAGATATTAATACCACGAAATGTAGGAGCGGAGATGACAAAGTTTGCATTCAGAGTAATTTTTTTTATAAGCTGCGTATTTTATTTAGTAATGAGATTTAAGAATAATCTAGCGGTGGTTATACTCAACTTGTGCAATGTGCTTCTTATGGATCTAAATATATTTTAGATTATTTATGTTATATCTTAAAAAATTTTCGGAATGTCCGAGTTTCAAAGAATAATGTTAAAATGGACCTCATCGAAGAGATAATTTAAGAATGTCTTGGCAGGCTCTAGTCCGGACTCAATCCATGGAAACCCAGAACAATTTAGCTAGCCAAATATACTATTGGACCTTCATCGGGAAAATCTAAAAGGGCGCACCATCAGTACCATTGTTCTGCGTAACTATTTATGAATTATCCTGTACTGAAGTCCTGAGGAAGTCGATAAAATGTATATAAAACTGCTATTATAAAAACATTTGCTTTCGGAACGCTCTACAATATGTTATGGCCCAGTCCAGAATGCACTACCCATTTTACAATCTGTATACTGTGCCCTAGTATGGCATGCGATATCTAGTTCGTGTGCCATCTATGATATTTATTATTTTTTATTATACTAAGATAACTATGATCTATTACCGGGTAAACTTTATATTTGTTCAAGACACCCACTTTTTCGGATTCTAAGGTACAACAATAAAAGTGAAAGAAAAAATTTTTATTCGTTATATGCATTTCATCATACAACTTATTGATTTAATGCAGCAAGTTTCAAATCTTGGTTTGACTCATTGATAGATCCCAAGCGCTTACGGCATTCAGAAACCATGCCGTAATGATGAGTATAAGATTTCTGCTATACGAAACGCTTATTTTTCTTCTTTCTTTTGTTCGGTCCACTGTATTCTTACACAGTTATAATTTAGTAGAATAATCTGATTTTTTAACTCTTCCAACATTTTTGTTCGATTTGTCTCAATTTTTCCATTTCTATAATTTCTTTCCATCTTTCTATTTTCGTTTGTTTTTTCGAGTCACTCAATTTCACTTAAGCCAAGACTTAAAACTTGCTACCATAAATCAATAAGTTGTGTGCTGAAATAACGAATAACATTTTTTTTTAAATTTTACTGTTGTACCGGAGAATCCGAAAAATAAGGCATCTTGAACAAATTTATTATGCTAAAAAAAATGCTTACAATCGAAAAAGGAAAATTGGGGAGAGATGACTGGGGAAAATTTGAAGTAAGTACTGACTCTAAATTTATTTACTGAAGTTATACATACAATCCCTCACTGGTAGTGGGCAAGATATTCTTGAAATTTATCAATTACCTGATTTTTCTAATTCAGTAAACTTGTAATTGAAAAATTTATATTTAAATATATATACATAAATAAAATATTGAAGGCAGTAATATGTACATAAAACCTTCTATCCTCACTGTAAGTGATTTTGAGAAAAAAAAAACACTGTTTTTCATATCATGTCTGAAATAAAAATATTTTTGAATATTCTTCAGGAGATTTGGTGTTTATACTATAATAACTGTATAATTGTTCCTATTTTCACCAAAGCTATCAACTCCTTAAATAGAGTTCAGCACTTTTCGAATAGCCTGTATATATTATATATAATATTTATTACATAAAATAAGGTAGCGTATTTTATTCTCACACTTGTTAATTTTTAAACTTAATTTTTTAAAACAAAGCCTTTAATATTTTAAAATCATAGAGCAAAAAACTGTGTAGAAGATGTCGAAAAATAACGTTAACGAATGAGCTTGAACTATTAACAAAATGACTGAAACCTTTAGCAAATGTATTGAAACTCTTCATAAATTTATATTTAAAACATTTAAACCTTTTATTTCAACTTAAGTAAGCATTTCATACAATTTGTTTCGAATTTTAGATGCATATATAATCCGCAATACTTCTAACTTGTCAATGCAACGCTTGACCATCCTCTACGTTAGGAATAAGTGCAACCAAATCCATTATATAGTTTGAACAGTCATCAGGTATGATTTGTTGCAGGCTATCTTCAATCACTGAGAGAAGATTATGTTCTCTATTGATGTTACCTAAAAATGAACGTGCATGTGGCTTCATTAAAAAATCGTTTTCTAAAATGAAGGCACATACATATTCAGTTTTTTTAGTTGACATGAGTAGTGAACATAATCTTCTCTCAGTGATCGAAGATAGCCCGCAGAAAATCACACCTGTTCCGACTCTATAATGGATTTTATTTTACTTACTCCTAGGTAGTGGATGGTCAACCGTTGCACTAAAAGTCAGAAGTATTGCGGATTATATATGCAACCAAAATTTGAAAAAAATTAAATGAAATGCTCACTTAAGTTGAAATAAAATGTTTAAATGTTTTAAATATAAATTTGTTAAGAATTTAAATATATTTGCTAACGGTTTAAATCTTTTTTGTTAACAGTTGAAACTCATTCGTTAAGGGTTTAAATATATTTGTTAAGGGTTTAAAATGTCAAGGTTTAAATTTATTTGCTTAAAGTTTAAACTCATTTGTTAATGGTTTAAATAAACCTGAGAAAGCTATATTTAGTAATTTGGCTCTTGTAAAGGAAATCACTAATAGTACGGTCTGCTTTTTTTTAGACTTGTCGCCGACACCTCTCACAAACTTACATCATTATCGGTCCTCCTTGACTTAATTTAGGTTATTACTATTCCTGTTTGTTATATATTCTAAGAATACAACCGTATAAAAATGAATGCATCTCAGACTTAATCAACTCTGTTAACTAACACCCGACATTTTAGCGGTATTGGCCATTCGCTGAATGACCTAATTAAAGTGGCCACCAGCTCCTGAAAATGATTTAGAGGTTCCTAGTCTACCTGATGTGAGATTGGGGTTGGGCGCAAGCTCAACAAGTCGAACCAGTTAGGTTTTCAAATTCAGACTGTCCCTATGACACCCCAAACGGGTGTTCAGATCAAGTTTAACCTATGTTCTCTTGATGTCTGCAATCTGAGGAACTGAAACAAGGACGTGGCTTTCGGGCTAGTAGCTGATAGGTTAGCTAGGTTAACCTTATGTCGAAATGGCGGAAGCAGTACTAGTAGCTGTGATGTTGAACTACGAAGGGAAAGCCTCGCTTCTGCGATAGGTTGTAAATAATAAGGCTTTTTATTACAATATTTTTTATTTATTAGTATCCCGCGAATATAGATCTAATGTCCGGTAGCACTGAAGTCCAGAGTAATGCTAACTCGTCTCGTCCATAAAAGCCGGTTTTAGACGATCAACTGATATTATTGTTGCTTTTCCATTTTTACTTATTTCAAAATTTTTGCCATTTATTTTGTTGATTATTTTATATGGACCATCGTACGGATAAGTTAAAGAGGGTTTAGATTTGTCTATGCTCACGAAAACGTACTTTCAGTCGTGTAAGGTCTTTGGATAAAACAATTTTTTTGGCTTAACATTTTTCACATCTCGTCGAAGTAAATGGATAAAGTTGGATGAGTCTAGGTTGGTTGGTTGTTCAGGTATCAAATATTAACCGGAGGAATACGTAGGGTTTTGCCATATACTAATTCTGCTGGGGAGCTATCTAAATCAGTTCTAAAAGTAGTCCGAATACCTAATAGAATTGCTGGTAGTTGCAAGGACCAATTAATTGGATCTTCTTTTGTTCGAAGAGCAGTTTAAAGATGACGATGAAAACGTTCTATTATCCCTTTGGATTGTGGATGATAATCGATTTTGATGCGAACGTAAGAATTTTGGTTATTCAGAGAATAGTTTAGAGAGGAATTGGGCTCCTTGATCTATAGTGATTCTTAATGGTACACCAAATCGTGGAATGTATTGTACGTATAAAGTTTTACTAACGTTTGAGTTGTGATGTCTTTAAGAGGGTAGACTTCTGGTCAACGAGTAAAACGATCTATAACGGTTAAAAGATATATACATATATCCATTTCAAGGTGGTAGAGGACCTACCAGGTCTAAGTGAATATGTTTGAAACGTGAATGCGGAATTGGAATAATGCAGTTTCTGATTTTACATGAGTGTGAATTTTTGATTTTTTGGCAACTCAAGCAATTTTTAGCCCAATGGCTTATATCTTTGTTCATGTTAGGCCAAAAATATGGGAAAGATTATGAAGTGCATTGAATATGGTTTGTCACAATCCTTTTGGAATATATGGACGATTAACTGTAGTAGAAGTATCGTACCAAATAGAATTTTGGGAGCTTGGTATTTGCAGCGAAGCTCATTTGAAGTTTGTATTCGACTATGTTTGTCGAGGTTGAGGTTTTAATTCTTCATCAATTTTTTGTTCTTCTGCGATAATTTCTATATGAACTGCTTCGTTGTTTGTAGAAGAGATATACATTTCTATCAGGTGGGATTCTAGATGAAAAGTCAGCGATGTTATTAGATCTTCCTTTAATGTGTCTTATATCAGCAGTAAATAGGGTTATAAAGTCTAAATGTCTTGTTTGTCTAGGGTTTCTTTCAGTTTTAGAATTAATCGCAAAAATTAGAAGTTTGTTTGTTTAATTCTAGAAATATAGCAATTAATTCTCTGTCGAAAGTTGAGTATTTAATTTCGGTTAGTGATAATTTCTTCGAAAAGAAAGTCAATGGATCTTAGATTCTGTGATTTAATTGCTATTCTAAAACGGCTCCGACCGCGTAAGCTGAAGCATCTACCATTAAATTTAGGGTTGTGTTTGAAATGGCGTACACCAATAATGTGGACTTGGCTAACGATGTTTTAATTTTGTTAAAACAATTTTCGCAATCATCTGTCCAATTAAAATATTTGGTTGATTTTGATTTTTTTTAATAAAGCTGTTAAAGTAGCATGAAGAGGGTTTAAAAGTTCTGCTAAAGATAGAGCGATGGAAATAATTTACCATACCGATGAATCGTAATAGTTGTTTTATAGATTATGGTCCTGGAAAATAGTTAATTACTGAAAGTCTTTCTTCTGAAGGAAGTATTTCAATCGGTGTTATTTTGTGACTAAGACTAGTTCAGGTACGCCTAATATACATTGAGCTGGATTAATTGTAATACCAAATTCATCTAATCGTGAAAATATTTGTTCGAGGTGAAGTTTATGTTTGTCCTTCTTTGTACTAGCTAGAAATATTTCATCTATACTATAGATGAATACGAAATCTAGTCCTTTGAAAACTGGCTCCATAAATCTTTGAAAATTCTGGAGTGGTGCAATTTTTTCAATCTCATTTATAGCCATTAAAATTTGGTGATAGGTTCGAACCAAATAGATTTTAGAAAATATTGAGCAACTACGGAGATTCATTGAAAAATTTTGTATGTGTGGCAGAGGATATCTGTTTGGTGTTATTATAGTGTTTTGACATCTGTAATCTCCGCAGGTCTCCAATCCGGTGTATCCTTTTTGACTACGATGTGTAATGGAGATGATACTGAAGAAGCAGATGAACGACATAATCCTAAATTAACCATATGTTCAAACTCAAATTTGGCTACCTTGAATTTGTGCAAGTCTAGGCGTCTTGGTTTTGAAAAAGGTAATTGTCCATTAGTGAAAATTTCATGAACAATATTGTGCTTTACAGATAAGTGGCGAAGCAGTTAGACTAGGAAATTTGAGAGAAAAATTTTCCCGCATTTTCTATATATTGAGTGGAGACAAGATGTCGGAGCAATTAAACATTTACGGTGTTGTTTTTTCATCTAGTAATTTTTTATTTTTAAGTTTCGCTAATAAATTAAGTTTGGACAAGAAATTAACGCGAATAATACGTTTGTTGACTTTGGCTATGATGATTAGAAAAACTAAATTCCGACGAAGACCAAAATCTATCTTCAAAAGTTTTTTTCCAAATGTTTTAATTGTAGTGCCGTTTGCGGGTGTTAAGGTATTATCCGGATCGTATCTGTAACTGTGGAAATATGGTGTGGGAGAATAGACAAATCTGCGCAACTGTAGCGCACCTGTTATGTTCTGAATATACAGGAACTCTGAAAGGAAAAAGCATTAAATAAATCATTGATAGGACTTCTTGTTATTTAATAAATATGTCCGGCTGTGAGATCTAGTCTCAAATGACAAGCGAAGGGGTGGCGGTTGTTTGAAAGGATAGCTCAGCGTTTCGAACTGCAAATATAAAATTTTATTTACCACTAAAACTACTATCACAATCCATAGAAACTTAGACCCACTTATATAAACTAAAATTTAATATCAAAATTCAACTTAATCATATTAAGATAAAAAAATAAATTAATTAAAAAACAAACAAATTAAAATTCAAATCACAAATTCAGTGACGTTTGACTACCGTTGCTTCCTTCGTTCCTTAAGTTCTTCAATTCTGGAAAAAGAAGAAAAAGACCAGAGTAAATTGTCTGTAAATAGAACGAACTTTATTATTAGAAATGTTAGTGCTACTACTGCGTGTGGGCACGAGGGCAGCAAATTGCTTTTGTAAGGAAATAACGCAGATTTTAATATGGAATTATGCTGCTACTACGTGTAGGCAGCAGGGTAGTAACTGCTGTGTGGTGCTGAAGGGATGTAGCACAATAAAAGTGTTGCAGATTAATCATTGCTTCAGAATTATTCTTCTGTAGGTGTGGGCACGGGAGTTTGCAGATTAGTCTCTGCGTCAGAATTTCTCTTCTGCTTAGGTGTGGGCAGGAAGGTTGCAGATTAGTCTCTGCGGCAGAATTATCTTCTGCTTAGGTGTAGGCAGGAAGGTTGCAGATTAATTTCTGCGGCAGAATTAATCTTCTGCTTAGTTAGGTGTGGGCAGGAGAGTTGGAAATGTTAGGAATTTTCAGATTAGTCTCTGAAATATAGAATTAATCTACTATGTTGGAGATTGGGAATATTATTTTTGACTTTTAGATTAATCTCTAAACCAGATGAGCTCTGGACCAAGAATGATTTTCCGCTGCGGCTCGTCGGCTTTATATAGCCGCCGCATCCAGTTATGAGCTCTCGCCTCTCGGTGTTGCCCTAGCAACGTTTGTTGAATTTGCTTAAGCTTTGACTGAGGCGAGATCACCTGACTGTGTCGTGAGATGACATTTTGACTTGTCAAAATATAAATACACGGAGATAAGTAATACTTGGCGCATTTTAATGTTATTTATGTAATTTTTTTTGTATTTATTTTATGTTTTTAGATAAAATACGAGCCATGATGGAGGAAATTCAGCCTATAACGAGGTTGTGGAACTGCCATGGATAATTAGAATTTAGATAAGTATGCTTTTTTATAGCTTTTTTAAGGTTTAAGTTCTTTGTGGGTTCCTTTTTCTTCCTTTTTTGTTGTTCGAACCAAATCGGTTCGAATATATTTTGGTTTTACCGATTACTTTAAAAGGAAAACATCCTGAAAACAAGGCATCAAATTTTTAGGGAAATTAAATCAAATTTGATTACTCGTAATCAAAAGACAGGTACACAACCTAACAAAGCCATGTATTTGTCATCTACATAACATATTGCACAAATACAATACAACAATATAGCCTCATTGAGCAGATCAGATTAAAATTCTTATCATATGATTGAAGCAATTAGATTCGTGCTAAAAAACAATTGCTGAAAAAGAACATGTGCAAAAATACCATGCTAAAATTGAGTTCTAAAAACAAAACAAATTCAATCTAATTACAAATTTTCCCAAAAATAGGTACAGCATCTAACCAAAGCATGTGTTGTCATGTATAGCATACAATGCATGGCACAAGTACAATCAGATCAAGCAGATCAATTTGCAACTCTATCATCATTATAAATACTATCGAACGGGAATTTCTTCTGTACGTGATAGAGATAACATTTTTTGCAAATATACAGAATTCAATTTAACACAGCAGCATGGGTTGCTTTAAATTTCTTGTTACTATGCATTTTTGTTCGTTGCTATGCATATTTTATCTCTAGTACCGTAAAATTACAGAATCACGGGCAATTCTTGTGACCATGCGCCTCTGCTATTCCATCATTGGTGTCGTGTGCAAGCAAGGGCTATATAAACAGCAATTTGACTTGATTCGATCTCTTTTGTGATTTAGCAGTGCAGTGATTAACTTGGCGATTTTATTCCTTTGTGTTCTTTCCTAGTGATTTTTCCTAGTGTGTATTTTATTTCTAAATTAAATACTTGGTTTAATTGACAGCTAAAATAAAATATTCTTATTCTGGGTACCGACTGGATTAAGAAGTTTGTTTTAGATAGCGATTAAATTAAAGGTTTTTTATTGTGGGTAGCGACTGCAATAAAAAATATTACTAACAATACACTTTATTTCTGGTCTCGACGGAAATAAAGAATCTTTCTTCGGGTCTCGACTAAAGTTAAGATATATACTAACATTCACTTTAAGTCGGGTCTCGACTGACTTAAAGAATATTATCTCGGGTCTCGACTGAGATAATATATTACTAACAAATAACTTTATTGCGGGTCTCGACTGTAATAAAGTTTCTTATTGCGGGTCTCGACTGTAATAAGAAATCTACTAACTCACACCACTTTATTGCGGGTCTCGACTGTAATAAGACAATTACTAACAAAACCATTTTATTGCGGCTATCGACTGTAATAAAGAGTCTTACTGCGGGTATCGACTGTAGTAAGACAATTACTAACACAAAGCACTTTATTGCGGGTCTCGACTGTAATAAAGAGTCTTATTGCGGGTCTCGACTGTAATAAGGCAATTACTAACAAAACCACTTTATTGCGGGTATCGACTGTAATAAAGAGTCTTACTGCGGGTATCGACTGTAGTAAGACAACTACTAACACAAACACTTTATTGCGGGTCTCGACTGTAATAAAGATTCTTGCTGCGGGTCTCGACTGTAGTAAGAAAATCACTAACACAAAGCACTTTATTGCGGGTATCGACTGTAATAAAGAGTCTTATTGCGGGTTCCGACTGTAATAAGACAATTCCTAACAAATCTACTTTACTGCGGGTATCGACTGCAATAAAGAATATCCTCATCCCACACCTCAGTCAAATAAAAGGTCAAGTAAATCAGCTGCTATATATTGCTCAGGTGAGTACAAGTCAATTGCTACAGTTGTGTAAATCAAATTGATATATTAATCATTTAATAAACATTGCTTTCAGCTTTTTATATTATAACATTATACATATATATCTTACAGTTCTCAAGTTTCAGTATTTATTGAACTTGAAACATTTAGTGCAGTGAATAAACGAATAAAAACCACTAGCTTTATACCAGTGGCAAAAATTTCACTACACCTTTCATTTATTGCATGTACGCTCTAACTACGGGCAGTACAAATGTGTTTACATCGGGGGAATTAAAATACGTCGGTGGACTGAACACCTTATTAGAGGTTGGACATTAGTAATTATTTTTTTCAAACTTGAAATTGCAATTGTACAAATTTCCGACTTGCAGAATCGCCAGTTAACAGGATAATAAAAATGTTCTTATTTTTAATTCTAGCATGCAAATCACTCATGCAAATTCTCAAAGTCACTTTCGAATTAGATTTACGAAACCCTATAAATTCGTCTAGGCTATCCATGACCATTGACCACATGCAGATAACTCTGTCAAGCCGCCGGAGTAGGAACTATAATTAAAGCCCGACAGGTGGACTTACTATCATAGATCAAGTTTATATTTTAAGATTAGGCGCCTTATTAAGTAATTTAATAAATTCATGAATTTTAAAATCTAAATGTGAATTATTGAAAGCGATAATTGTAAAGTTTTTTTTCCAAGTAAAAAACAGTAATTCATCAAAATCCATAAACTCTCAAATGAATATTTATTAGATCAACAAAAATTAATTAATTGCTCAGCAACTCGGGCAAGAGCCCGAAGATGAAACTCCTATGCCTGGTATAGAGTTAAAACAGCACGCCCTTTAATAACGAATGCAAAGTTGCTAAAGAGTTTTGAAAGTTTCGTTATTTCTCTAGAGATTTCCATACTTTCTGGAGCATACATATATTATATAAGTTCATATTTACATAATAGCATGATTGGGAAATTATATTATTTTATTCATCACAGGAGACCTCAGCTTTCTGTTACCGGCAGAGGGAATATAAAAAATATCATTTTAACGCAGAATTACCTACGTTTTGAAAGAAATATCGATCATTAAATTTCACATGTTATGGTTTGGATAGGAAACAAAATCTTGAGTTAACTCTCATGGATTATAGTTACTGTTAAGGCAAATACGAAACAATTAATAAAAGTTGGTATACCCATTGAGAAAAAGAGCGCTCTAAGAAACTTCCTGAAGCAACTCCCATTGGAAACTCGGAACGTTTCTTTTCCCTGGAAAGGCCATGAAGTTCTACATCTACATACAATGACTCTTAACAATGACCGTACGCCCTGTAGTTTTTAATATACAAGGTGTCTGTGAAAAACTGGCATAATTTCTTAATCACCTTGTGTCTCCGAAACGGTTTATGTGGAACCCGACCCCCCTCTCCCCTTTTACAATTTTTTGGATTACCTAGCCATAAAGCAGGAGGTAACAGTACTCACCTAGCCGAAGAAGAAATTGTAAACAACCTACATTAAAATACAATATGGTGAAATCAAGTGGGGTACGATATCGTGGTAAGCCATGGAACAAACGTGACTACAGAAAAAATATCGTGGAATACCAAAATAAAATCAAGTTTGTAATACAAAATTTTTAGATTTCCTAAATAATTAACATATATGTAAATCCTAAATGAATAAACATTTTATTGGTAGCATTTTTACCAGGGCAACGTG
The DNA here is from genome assembly GCA_963930735.1 of Dioctria linearis. Taxonomy (NCBI): domain Eukaryota; kingdom Metazoa; phylum Arthropoda; class Insecta; order Diptera; family Asilidae; genus Dioctria; species Dioctria linearis. The sequence goes on from OZ005743.1 coordinate 162,210,753, forward strand.
GCAGAAGAGGCTTGAAAACCCATTAGATTTTCGAGTATTACATTTTTCAGAGAATTAGCACATAATTAGTACATAAATCCGGAGTGAATCAAAACTATTATGACAGCAGTTTCAATATGGTGGGCTAGAAGAACGCCGTCATCCTGCATTTCTCAAATTTTTGAGTCAACAATTTTTAGATTTGGCGAAGAATTATCACATAATTAGCAAATAAATCCTGTGCGAATCAAAACTTTGTTGGCAGAGCTAATACTAGGGACGGGTGCAGCTTGATGCCGCTGCACCCCTCATTTTGAATAATTCAAAAAACTAATAAATTTTCGAGCACAACATTTTTTAGTTAGGCACATAATTTTCTCATATATGGTTTTCCCAGGTTTAGTGTGTATGTGTGTGTGGGGGGGGGGGGGGGAGGGGGGGGGGTGCTAGATGGAGCCATATATTGCCTCGCATGTTTCTGGTACATATAACCTAGAACTGGAGCAGATATTTCTGCCCGAAAACTTTAAGATTGTCCATGTAGCTAAAATCGTAGAATCCCTAAAAGCCTTTCATGAGAACTAATTCTTTTTTCACATCCTTGCCTTTTACATTTAAATAACTTTTATCAACTCACAAATCCCTGACTAAAAATTTTGTATCTGAGGCCCTGAGAGTCCCGTTCGTGACGAAAGAGTTTTAGGGTAGTAAATGTGGATGGGCTTACATGGAGTTTTTTGATTTAGAATGCGTGAATGGGGAGTTTTCCGATGGGGTAATATTTTCTTACGTTTTGGGGGGTTTCGGGGTAGAGGTGGTAAGTATCACCCTCCAATTTGGGCTTTGTTTGATGTGAGTGGAGATTTGAGAGTCGATATTCGAGATTCAAGAGTCGAGATTCGAGAATCGATATTCGAAAGTAGAGTTTCGAGAGTCGAGATTAAAGAGTCTAGATTCGAGAGTCGAGATTCGACAGTCGGGGCTCGAGAATCGAGAGAGTGTATAGAACTTATAACTAAAAATTAGAAAATAAAAATATTAAAATTTTTTTAAAAAAAATAACTTTTGTAAATAAAATGCACTAAAGTAAAAATAATTTATTGTCTTTTCAGTGGTATACATAACAAAATTTTAATTGCAAAATAAGAAACGTTATAACTCAGATTAAATCTTAGAAGTTTGGGCATGAGTTGCAGTTAGACAATTGTTATACAATAGTTCTGGATGCCCAAACTTTTAAGATTTGATTTCAGCTGTAGCATTTCTTATTTTGTAATGATACTTTTCTTGTGTATATCACTGAGAAAGAAAAAAATTATTTTTTACTCTTTAGTGCAATTTATTTACACAAAAGTTATTTATTTTAAAGGTTTTTTTAATATATGTTATTCAATGATTGGTTTTACAAGGTTTAAATAAATACATACAACTGTATTCGTCCATATGAAGGAAATTCCGCCAATCATTGAACATGTGATAACATTCTGTGGTCTCCAAAGCTTGCAAGAAAATGTAACGGTTATCAGGCATTTTGGCGGGCAAATCGTTAAATAAAAATCAAAAAACAGGATTTTTTTCCAATATTTTTAATTTGACATTCACTTGAAAGTCCATAAAATTTCTGGATGAACCATTTGTCCTTAACAACAGTCGAATTATCAATTTTCCATATCTTATTTTTTTCAAATAATTCTTAACTTGTTTTTTTTTTGTTGTTCATTTACTGCAAATTTAAGAATGATTGAATTGTTAATCTTTAACTTCGTTTTAAATAATTTCATATGATACACGTTCTGGTCTTCCTATTGTCATTAAGTTTTCCATAGTTTAACTACATAAATTTAACCAAAAATTAGATAAAATCTCAAGTAATCAATCTAGTTCAGCTTTAAATTGAAGTCAACTTTAATTGAATGGATGCGTTGGCCAGCAATAAACCGCAAGGGTTACATAACTAAATGGCTACATACAAGGATCCCCCTGGTTTTCGTGTCTATACAAATATACCCTGGAGAGCCTGGAGATGGAGTAGGTTCATCTACTACATACCTATAACAATCGTGTATGCATACATAACCCACCACAATACGCATTTAACTCTAGCGTGAAGGAACATTTATCAAGTTCGAATGTCCGATAGTATCGACAAGTTGTCAGGGAACTGTCACACACCCTACAGCTTCGAAAGGCGTAATTTGCAATAGAATTTGCTGGTGAATGCAAGCCAGGCCAGGCCAGGGCACCTAAAATCCACCATGTTTCATTTGTTGCTCTATCTATATCTGCTCTACCGAATATGGGAATATGTGAAGCAAAAATGAGTGCCTATTAAAGGGCGTTATTATCCATTGTATAGGAAGGACATTTGCCGGGCGAATATGAAAAGCTCTTGACTTGAGATATGTCATATGCAGCATTCCATAGATAGTTGGGTCTGAAGTGGACTGGATGGTTCTCATCCCCAAAAATTTTCTATTTAAGTTCCCCTTTCCAATTGAAATGGTTTTTCTTTTCAACTTCCTTTAAAGCAGTTTGCAATCACTTCTGACAGTCTAAGTTAATTGCCCCTATTGCGGTCATAAATCATAAATGTCAGAGCAGCTTTATGTTTATGCTTTTGAATAAATTAACTCGCTCTCTGTTCCCTGACGATTACCCAAAAGACACATTATAAATCAGTCAGGCTGTCCATGGGCAATCACTTGTAGAAGATAAATGGGCCAAGTCACCATGCCTAGGTGTTACTTGTAGCACTAAAGACATATATAACTCTCCTTTTGTCCTGTTTGCCCTGCAGCAGCTTCTTAAAATTTAACCATGCAACCAAAAGCAATTGAGTTCAAGGGATACAATTCTGGTTCGCTTATATTTGTACATATATGGCTGCGTCTATTGTTGGTATTATAAGAGCATTGCCACTTCAATTGTGTTTATGTAAGTATGTATGCAAATGAATGAGAAATTTTCAGTTTTGTTGCTTTAATAAAATATAGTGATTACCTGTACCTGAAGATATTATGCAGGAGTACGGTAAGTGTAGGTGTGAAACTAAATGTTTTGGCTTTATTGTCTTAATAGGGACTATACATGTTTGATTTATTAGAATAATATTATACGGTCAGGCATAGGTAAGCTTACAGTGCAGATAGAGATTGCAGCTTAGCTGATCGTGTCATTGAAGGACATAGAAATAATGAATCCTTAACTGCGTGAGCAGAGTTTCATTGAACATTTGATTTCGTGATGTGGTACTACAACGAAAATGTAGAAAATTCACCAGAATCTGCTACTGCTGCTACACTAAGTCTGTGTATCTTAATTATTGCTCAGAGTATTTTAATAAATCGTAGGTAAACCTCTGACCATTTGCAGCAATCCGTAAGTAATACCAATAGAGCGGAAAAAAAGTTTTTAGTAGGTGACATTAATGTTCAATTAAAAAAGGAAAACAAACAATGGAAACTTCAGCGGCTAATAAAAATGCAATTAAAACTTTTTGACTACCTTTTTAATTAAATAATATATTATAGTAGGAAGAGACCGTCGGCGTTGCCCGGCGATAATATAGATACCTAAATGGTTGGGATGGGCTGGGGTGGTTAGAGATAAATAATATCTAAGCTATTATTTGACTCGATCGCGCTATTCCGTACTCTACACAGAGAAAAATGAATATGTCAAATTGAACGAAATCATTGTTTAAACCAAACGATTTCAAATTTAAAACGGCGCCAATGGGGCTTAACGTGTGTTTTAACAATTTGCAAACGTTCGTATTGAACGCATATATGCTGATTGTAAAAATCTTCACATCAAACAACCTTGCGTTCATTTCAAACATAAAATGTTCAAGAAATGGAACATTTTTTCATGCAAATTGAAACGTTTGAAAATATTCACATCAAATAACCCTGCGTTCGTTTCAACAATATAAAGTTTTAAAAAAATTGAAAATTTTGGAGTTTTAATTGAAAACTTGTTTATTTATGATAAAAATTTCACTTATAAAACTTATGTACATTATACGTCATATACTTCTGTATAAGTATTTCACTAAAAATATTTTTTATTTTGATGGTAACTGATTAAATCAACTAATGGCAGAGCCACACCCGGTATCATCACTTCGAACATCTGGCTGTAATTTTTTGACGAAGAAACACACAATATTATTTAATATCTAAGTTCCAAAAAATCACATTCATACTCACAACTGGACCAAGTTTTGTTTCTGCCAGAATTTCAATTTTGCCTGAAATTTTGCTATAATTCTTATGATAACTGGGAAAAATTTCGACAGTGTGTTCTTTGTTAATGTACTCAATTCCAAATTCAGCTTCGAGAAAGGTATTCAAATAAGTGAACATAGGATAGGCGAAATACGAAAATTAAAAGAAAGGCTTTAAGTTGCGAAAAGCAGAGTCCTGACTCGAACTGAAGTAAAGCTACAAAAATAATACTAAATTTAACTCTGTTGACGATCAAAGTGTTTTCAAAACGAACAACAGACAGGTTAATGAGAATCCAAATGCATTTAGCTATCATATTGAACGTCAAAATATTCAATACGAATTATTTTCTCATTTCATAGTGAATTGTTCAATTGAAAGCCTTTTTTAAACGCGCAGACGTTTACGCGTTTTAGGAAAATATTTAAATTTCAATATGTTTTCATTTAATTTGATAGAAAAGTAGTAGAATGAAACGAATTCGATCGAATATGCATTTTAAATGCGACGTGCGAAGGAGTTTCCCGATTGGTCTCATTTTTGAACTTATTTTAAATTTTTTTAAAGAAAGTCTCGTGTACAAAATTTCAGCACTCTACGTCAACGCGTGAGGCAGTGTCCAAATATATAGTGAAAGCCTAAAGTTTTGTATGGGAACACCAAAAACGGGTCGCCCGATTTGGCCAATTCTTATACTTGTATTTGGATTTTTCATGAAAATGGCGTGTGTAAAATTTCAGCCCGCCATGACGACGCGTTCTCAGACAGTTTCGAAATATATAGTGAAAAACCATAATTCTGTATGGCAACACTAGGTTACCCGATTTAGCCCATTTTTTCAATTTTATTTACTATTACTATGAAAACACCATGTACAAAATTTCAGCTCTCTACGTGTACTCGTTGTCAGGAAGTGTCCAAATATATACTAAAAAACGAAATATTTGTATGGCAACCTTACGAAGCAGTTGTACGATTTAAATCATTTTTTAACTTGTATTTGCAATTTTTATGATAACGCCCTGTACAAAATTTCAGTTGTTCAAGTCGAAGCGTTCTGAGCCAGTTTTCTAGACCTCGCAACAGCGCCATCTATCTTGTCCAAAACTATCCTACACAACCTACCAAACACATTCTCAAAATTTCACTGATATCGGTACCCCAGTAGAAATTGCTCACAGTTTTACCTTGTCTCCTGCCCTACAAGGGGCTAGTAATTATGTAAACCAATACTAATTTGACTGAAAAGTATCAAGGTGTTTGCAGTTCATAAAGAAGCATATAAAAAATTAAGTCCCGATGAGTCTCCTGATGAGCATTCATTAAATCTCATCGAAGGGCTCATTGGATAGCATGAAACTGCTCCCTATATACTAAACCAGCAATAAATAAATATTTATTATTGTCATCACCTTGTCAGATGACATTTCTACTCCATGGAAAACCCGGAAAAGCGAGAAAATCATCGGACAAATTTTCATCGATATGATTAGTGATAAATATGTTTCAGGAAAAATGCAGAATTTTCCAATTTTTCTGGAAATTTCCAGAATTTTCCGACTTTTCCGGAAAATCATTTTTTTTCCGTCCTATACTGGCATCAATACTATCTCTTCAACAATCATGAAAACTTGCATGAAAAATCGAGGAAAATTCATGTAAATTTTTAAAAAAATTTCATAGTAATATGAAAAGTCTGTGGAAAACATGGAAAATCGGCAAAATTCATGTTATATGGGATCAACGATTTGATACTCGAAAAATTTTTGTTTTCGGATCGGCACTAAACATGACTTAAAAATTGTTTTAAAATATCTCCATGCAGCACGTAATAACAATTTAGTTAACGTGAAAAAGGCAGAAAATAAAATAAGTAAAAATCGAGTTTTCAAACAAAACTGAGGCCAAGCCGCATCAAAAAGTAGAAAATAAACTTTTCTTCACACACAAAGGTGGACTCAGATTTTATTCGCTGACAATCACCGATATATTTCAGTATGATCACTCAGAGGTAATAAGTGATTTGATTCATGAAGAGAAAGAATAGTCAAGAAAAATGTCACAATCAAAAAATCTGAGTCCACCTCTGTGTGTGAAGAAAAGTTTATTTTCTACTTTTTCATGCGGCTTGGCTCAGTTTTGTTTGAAAACTCGTTTTTTACTTATTTTATTCATGTTTTGTTTATTTTATTCAAGTCCATATTTATTTCTTTGTATTTTAGTTAAATTTACATAGAACTTTATATAAACAAAACTTATTGTTCCACGAAAAACAGTACCTACTAAAAGGAGTTTAAAATAAAAGATACTATCGGAATGTTCATATTTCCTGCGTTATTTTTTTATATCATATACATATGTATAGATGCGAAAGAATTGATATAAGTATATCAAATTTTCTGATAACTCTTTTTCTCTTTTTTTTTCTTCGTGGGACCGTTTTTTGTGCCTGTACTACACAAATCACAGTCATCATAAGTCAGCATTGGGCGCGGAGGGGGGGGGGCAACCCCATCCTACCCCTATATACGACATACTTACGCCAATGCCTCCTACTACTTCCCTTCTTGGCATGCAATTTAATGAATCAAAGAGTATCATTGGTAATCTTTCAAAAAACAGAAAAAGACAACTCTGTGTGAAATTATAGATCCGCGGTTAGGCCTAATTGCATATCTAATTTAATGCACTCACTCACAGTAAGTTAGTAGACTCTGAGTAGGCGCTAGAATAGTGGTGAGATACTAAATCTTACAGAGTCACCGATAACCCCTTTATTTTGCAACAAAAATAGATGTAAAAACGTCAAATATTTGAGGAAAGTTAATTAAAAAAAAAAAAATAACAAAAACTCTTTCACTCTAAATTTGTTTAAAAACGAAAAATCCCTGAATAACTTTTCGTATTTAATTTTCCATCGTCCAAAATCCTCCTCACATGGGGGACGATTCCTAAATAGAACCAGATTACTTGAAGCGTATGATTTTAATTCCCGTACAGGCTAATTTGTTTGTGAGCGTCTAATGAGCGAGATATTGGATTCGTCCTCTGGTTATCACTGACCATAGCTGGGACGGACGCAGTCATCTTCAGGGTGACTAATTTAGATTATTGTAAAATTTATCCACATCTGGTTGGGTTTTGTGTGGACAGCAGCGGTTGTTGGAGTACATGTTGGAGATGTAGGTACCTACATACATACATAAATTTGTCCCTGGTCACAGATGACTTTTATATCTGCAATGTGGAGATGAATTTAGTCCTTTCTGTCTCTGAACATACAATAGAGAATTATTGCAAGTAGGAAATTGTTTTATATATGTAAACCCCTCGAGATTCAACTTTTTCCAACTTTTTCATTCATGACTTGCACAGACAGAAAAGTATAATTAGTTTCCTTTAATATGCCAATAAAAAGACTCGTCACTTCAAACAGGATGAGATTACAAACATATACACAATATTCCAGCAAAGTATGAAAGACTCTCAGACTATAATAGCAGTAGTGTGAAAATTTAATTGAATTCTTGACAAAAAAAAAAACAGACAAAAAACACAATAATGTCGCGCTCAACTTTTTATGACTTCAATTGTCTTGAATGGAATTTTTCGTTGAAAAGTGGAAAAGAAAAAATTTTCAGAGAAGGTAAAAGCTGGATATAAAATTCAGTTGTAAAATTCTTCTCCTGCATCACAGGAAAAATAAATTCGTCATAAAAGGACATTCCTCTGTTCCATGTTCTGCATCCGTTAAAATGAATGTCCCTTGTCTATTGCAGGGGGGATGATGATATATCCGGTTCATTCCTTTGTAATTTGCCTACTGCTCTATGGCGACATATGTTTACGCGTCGTCGGCCAGTTTAATTAATCTTTGGCCGGGCGATTAAAAAATTTCCGCGAACATCAGAGTCCAGAGTAGAGTCTAAGTCGAACTTAATTGAAATATACGTGGCGTGATGGTGACATTAAACCTATGTTGAAAGGGTGAATGTTGAATGTTTCCAGTACCACAAAAGACTGGCGAAATTGTACATACATACATATGTGCGTTTGATATCCTCTATATTCGTCCGTAAATAAACATACACACGAGCCATACATACATACATACATAAATAGCAGCCTAAGTGCCAGCCTCACATGCGTAAAGTGTAAAATGGGTCTTAATTGCACTCAATTTAGTTTAATTTCGCCATGATTAATCGCATGTGAATTACGATATGATTTACCTTCCCAGTGAGCAGATGGGCTTAGTGTTTTATGACTTATGGTGCGGCAACGCTCGTAGGAGTCATTTAGATAATTGCTGGTAGTAGTTATGAGTGCTGCCACGCCACTATGTATATATGTATGTCGAAATGCTGTTATTTTGGGTAATATCTAAATTAAACTCAGGTAAGTATGTGGCGTGCTTAAAGTATGGTTTTGGTCCCTATATTTAGGTACCTATTTATTTTGGTGTAGAAGAAAATTGAATAATTTTCATTTATTTATTTTTTTGTGGAAACAAATTTTGGCGGATCTGGATTTGGGGTAAGTAAAACCGGAAGTTGAATTACCAGTCATCGAGGAAAGGAAATAATTCTTTATTATTCCTTAAATTAGTCCTTCAAAGTAGTACCTAAATGTGGTTAATTATTAGGGAAAATAATAGCTGTGTTCCATTGGGCTGCGTAAAATATTCGCGAGCAATTTCCGAATAGAAAGCTAATTTATGTTGTCCAGAGTAAAACATAACCTCCAATTTCTGACATTTCTGTTTTGTTTTTGTTGTCCTCCGTATATCAAGCTTGTTATGAAAATGGTAAGGATTATTAACTATATTTTTTCTCCAATTACTCAAATTAATGTCATTAAAGGCTACTGGCAATAATATTATGAAAAACTGGACCTATAATGATGGAAAGCATTCATTCACGCTTAGAAAACTAGGAAAGATAAGTACTTCCGCCCATGAAATAAAAAACACTTCTGGTATAATGTTTTAACAGATTTGGAAGCGTTAGATATATTTGTAAGTTACTTGGAATATGTTATATCAAAATTTATATAGATGAATTATAAAAAATTTTAGGTTTTAGCAACTACGGCCGATCAAATTGAGGTTAAATGGAGGTTTCTGTATAGAGCTTACAAAAATGCAAAGGATCGGGGTATAGGGTCGAGTAATTCGAAATTTTTAATTTTTAAGGAAATGGATGAATTATTTCAAAACAAGCCCATTATCAGTTCTCCTCGTGAGCGTTGGAATTGTTAACGATCCCAAACTAGCACCAATGGCTTCTAAGTAAAAAACTATAAAATCGAAAAGTGAAGGAAACATCTCTCGAATTAAAAAGAAGCTACTATAATCAATTAGTCACACATATTTTGACATTTCACCTCAGATTTGCCCTACTTTCCAATTTTGATTTATCTTAGGAGCGGCGCTTTATCACCAACTTCTTTCGGTTGGTCAAATACGACTTGGAAGTGACTCGTATATTTTGCTTTTGGTTGGGTAGCTCCAGGAACAACACTTTAACTTGTGGCATTTCTACAGTCGAAAATATCAATTTAGAGCCATTGGAAGAGGCATAATCAGCTTCTCCTTAACTCACTGCATGATTTTAATGTGTTATGGATGCTTTGTTTCGAGTGAGGGATGGAGGGCGTGAAGTCTTATCTGCTAGCACGAACTGACAGCTCACTCTGTGCACGATACCCAGAGTAACAAGGTATGATTGTCCGTGCTCTCAAGTGCGTGTGACGTCACACGAATCGATTCTTAAAACGGGAAAAATAAAGTGATAATATTTATGTAAATTTATTCCACTGGATCCATTGAAAATGTTGCAATAAATATCAGATCAGCTTCTTATCATAAAAATACATTGAATTTGTTAGTTTAAACCTCATTTGAGGTAAATCAGTTCGAATCAAAACAAAATGCCAGGAAAGTTTTATTGATAAAAAATGCAAAATAAGACTGAAATACTTGTGATTTACACTCCTAATTGATTATTTAAGATATTTTTATTATTTCTATAGTAAAATTAGTTAGTGGTAATCGTAATTTTCTCAAATAGAAGGCAAATTTGCAATGCATCATAATGAAATATAAAAAGTGGGGCTAGTGGCAAATTAAAATGTGGAATACAACTTTAATAATCTTACTTCAAATTATGTTTCTGTTTCGAAAGTAAAATGGTACTTATTTAAAGATTTTAAATGGATCCAGTTGAATAAATTTACATAAATATTAAACTTTATATTTTTTACTTTTTAAGAAATGCGTCATGCGAATTGATTAACAGAGAAAATGGCGAATCTATGGTGCCGAATAGTCATACCTTGTTAGTATGTATAGCGTGACTCCTTTTTCATGCGGGTGGGTACGTTAGTACACCTCAGCTATTGGCGGAGAGTATGGAGTGGATAAAACAAAATCACGTGTTATCACGTCACGTGCCATAATCAAAAGAAATTCGTACCTAGGAGAAGTACAAATAAAAATATAAAAACAAAACACATCATGTCCTGAAGGGACTTTGATTTGCCTCACCTGATGAAGAGGACTAACTGTTAGCAATACCTGGGTGCTGTACGCCATCCTCCCTTTGACACCAGCTGACACATTTTTGGCTGATGTCCCTTGTTATCTACCTGTGGGGAAGAGGAAACTTCAAAAGAAGGAAAGGGGCAACTCCTTCGGACTCACTTCATATTTGGCATTTTATTTTGACTTTATAATTGATTACAAAACTTTTGTTGTTTATCTTATAATTACCAACGAAGCTCAAATGATGTGCTGGTTTTGGTGCTTGGTCCATGACTACAATGAGATCGACCTAATAGGATTTCCTCATTAGTCCGTGATTATAACTATTTTGAATTAACAATCGTTCGTTTTGCCACTATCGATTTTCTAAAAGGCCTTCTGGAGAACTAGTGTTCGCAAATTTTATCGAAGCAAATGCGTCCGAGTAAGGGGACCCATTTTTGGACGATATTGTCCTTGCAGCCGGCCGCGCTTGGAGTCAATGTAATGCCGCATTTGGAGTTAATGTATACTCAACTAAGAGACACCACGACTCTGCGACACTTGAAGCATACGTCGCTTATTTAAAAGCTACATAGTTATGACAGCACTTGGTAGGGTGGATAACTCTATTATAACTCACTCAACGAAAATACGGGCGCCGATGTTAATGTCCTTGAACACAAACAGCGGAAAAGAAAACGTTACTCTTCGTTGTATTTCAAGAGATCTTGCGATAGAATGTCTCTCGGTAAGTTCTATATTAACTTTGACCAAAATAATCTGCACAGATATTTTATTTTATTTCCTTTAAGTGCTCCTCTGATAGGATAACACTCGGTAAGTTCAATATCTAAGTATATCTTATTCGACGAAACTAATACACAATTAATTCTTTCAGATGCTCCTGCGATGCAGTGCGCAGTGCAAGTGGTGCCCGAACGTGCGTGTGCGAAGTTATGCGGTATCCTTGCATGCAATTTGTGAGTTTCGGTCCCTTCGCCGACAATTCTAACTATAAATTTACAAAATAGTTGACCTAATACTTCACGGATTGCCATGATTTATCTTATGGCTATAATTACTTATATTTTTCTCTTTTTTTTTCTTTCAAGTGCGCCTCACGTTGGATTACTTATTGATGTTGTGCATTGAATTAGGGGTGATTTTCACCTTTTTCGTTGTAGAATTACTTTTTACTTTGTTGCTTTTTGCTTGTCAGTTTTTTTTATTTTAATAAAAGAACTCTTCACTATTCGTGGATGCTTTCTCTTTTTGCAACCTCACCACCTCATGTCTAACCACTGAATGAATTCCAATATGTCCGACTGTATTCTGTTGTCATCACCTTCTGACATTTTCCTCGGTCCGATTTCGTAATTCCCGTCGTGCACATGGCATGCTTCGTTCCTCTGACAGCAATTGGGTTATAGATGTCAGAACTATCACATAAGATATTAATGTCATGCTTACATGGAACCCTAACAGATGGAGCGTTTAAAATCCGTCTTGATAAAATTTCTGAATTTGAAGAAAATTAAGTAATGTTTTCTATGAACAATAATGCCAAAAAGAGCTCACAAAGCATTTAGTTCAGGCAATGGGTAGATTCTCTGACTTACAAAAGGTCAAGGAGAGATGAAATTTTGTAGATTTGTACAGTTCGGTGTCCTAATTAATATTCCGAGTTTGAGATCTTGTGTGATGTGAATTTGAATATATAAAAAAAGCCAACAAACTACAAACCAATTGAAAATGGAAGAATGCACATTTTGCATTATTGCAATATTCAATTGACCCGAAATCCATTGCTCAATTAATCGATCACAATAAATGCGATCGATAACATTATTGCAATTAAGCAAAACATGCGTTCAATAAAATGTATGTTACAACCATAAGAAGTGACTACAATTGTTTACAAGCATTTTGTTTACATGTTTTGCAACCAGCGTAATACGAGTCAAGCTAGTTGGGTCACATCTTTCTACCGAAGTAGACGGGCATGTATGTAGGTAGCTATCAAAAGGTAATGTACTAACCATAATTAAGTTTAGGTTAGCATATTTAATTTATAAGCTAGAATAGTTCAATAAAGAAGAGTTGTTAGTTAGTCTTATAAAAAAAAGACCTTTTATTTCAAGTGTCTGCTAGCCTTAGCTGCGCTCCCCTTTTCTTAGGCATCTGCTAGTATAGTTGCGCCTATAAAGATATCTGCACACTGAGCTTCTCTTAGGAGATCTGCTTTATTAAGCTTCTACATAGGAGATCTGTCTTATGGTTGCCTCCCATTATCGCCTCATCAGTGCACGAGCATTTTAATTACTACACTTGGGCGACTCCCGTTCGCCCCGCCATATTAGAAAAACGGTACCGGAAACGTGTTTTTCGAGAATATTCTCTCTTCAGCGCCACATAGGTTAAAAATACCTATTACAAAAATGTTTCAATCAGATGAATACATAGTTCACCAGTTACAGCGGAGTCAAGCTCAACAAATGCTACAATTCGCAAAATCGCTGCTATGGAGACGCGTCTTTAAACAGCTCAGAGATTTTGTGAATTGTAGAATTTGCAGAGCTTGACTCCAGTGTAACTGGGGAACTATGTATTCATCTGATTGAAAGATTTTTCCTACAAAAGTTGCAGGAAATTTCCTGCTCTATAATTTTTGTAAAATTTATTTGTAACTTAGGTGGAGAGAAGATATTCTCGAAGAACTGGTTTTCGGTACGATTTTTCCAATATGACTGGCACCAGTGGCGGTTGCTCAACGTCGCAACTAGGAATATTAATTAGGACACTGAACTGTACAAATCTACCAAATTTCAACTCTCCTTGTCCTTTTGTACCGAAAACCCGTTTTTATGTCTTTAATGCCTGGATTAATATAAATAAATGCTGTTTTATATTATGTTTGTTTTTACTTTTATTTACTTTTAATTATTAATTTTTTACTTTATATCCAAATTTGTTAAGGATACTTTATACTTTTGACCAAGGATGTATGAGTGAATTACATTGTATCAGAAAATAATAAGGTATCTATTTACAATATTTAGATATAATTTTCCCATTTGAAATTTTCATTATTATTTGAAAACAAAACCGTAGATCTGACTAACCCTAAAGGACTAAGTTTCCTAATTCCATTTTAGAATGAGCTCCCGGTTTGTATAGATATTTAAAGTAAAACAAATTCCACAACAGAGGAACGAACAATGGATACTACTACTTACCTCCACGAATACAATGTTTTCACAAATTGAATTCAGTTAAAACTGCATTAAACTTTATCACGAAAACACATTTGTCGAAATGTGTTCGTACAATTAAACGTAACATGTAATGTTGCCTTTTCCTCACGTTCATTGGTGGGGAGTTCTCCACCAAACACCCGCAACTCAGTCGAACACCTGCTTTGACAGGATGTAGGTACATAAAACGTGATGACGAATTTAATGCACTTTTGACTACCGCAATTCAATGCATTTCCGAGATACGCACAAACTACTTGCATTAAGGTTGGTCTGGATGTGTTCACATATTGACGTGACTGGGTTGGGATTGGGTGTCCTTTGGATGGGGACAACATTGGATGCATTTTATAGGAGAGGGAGGAGGATCTGTGATATGGATAAATGCATTTCCGGTAATGTACTGCAGGCGATATTGTGTGGCCAGTAACCGACGTAAAATTTGATTTGGCTTTGCACTGTGCAAGCATGAAAGCCCCCGTACAGCTTATAGGAAGATGATGGCATTATGGAAAATATCCGTATCTAGTCCCCGGAGCATTCACTTAACAATATAAACATGAGCCGGCAAAATGTTTTTGGTTTTAACAATTTTATGCAACTGCAAGGAATATAATGTCCGACCATCCCCAACCTACCTCCGTCAAATAACTTTAACTTTTGATGGCTTTTTATGGGTCCATTTTATTCGAAATAGCTTTTGGATTTTCATGGGAATGAATGCTTTTATAGGAAGAGAGATATGATTTTTATCTTGGAAACTCAATCAGATAAATCACCACTGCTAGACTAATATCCATCAAACAACATTGTTTTAATCTCATACCTCAAAAGTATTATAAATGATAATCTTCAGTTGGGGAAAGTAAGTAATACTTTAGCTACTAAGTAGTGTGCTTTGAATGATTTCGTTAATCCCGCATTGAATATCCATTGATGAGAGATAGAACAAATTGTGTGATATTGAACTTTTGGAACTATTGTTCAATTTATTAAAAATAAAAATAATTTTGTTTTGACTACTACCAAAAGATAGAAAAGAAAATAAAACGTACTCTACTACTATCTGAAATCACCATTTGCTTCTCCACGAAAGCTTCTTGAGGCTCATTGGAGCTCATCAGGGGTATCTGGAATTTATTAAATTTTGGTTACTATATATTCTAATTAATAGAGAACCTTAAGAGGTTCTATTCACACTTGACTACAGAACATTTCAGTTTTCATCCTTTTTCTTCAGGTTAGGTAAGACGGGTGCTGTTAGAGACGTCCGGCCTGCTTTACTTAGACCTCTAGCGCGTCTATTTTAAAACCGCCCTAGATCCATCCTGTTTGTCTCAGGAATCTCAGAAGAATACTTCAGAGATCCTTACTTTACAGCTCCCAAGATTTCAAAAGTAGCTACCCAATAGCCTACCTCTTTTATTCATCAGAACGAGGCTGTTGAAAAGTACTTTTTGGGCGGATTCGATTTCTTCCAAATCCTTACAGCTCCTGCAGAAATCGTTCGCCGCCATAACGAGCCCACTCGCTCTGTCTCCCATACTAATACCCTTTCGTATACCTTCATTATTCTTACTTGAGATGGTTTAGGCTCTAAGATAATAGTCATATTTAATAATAATTACCCTACAAACTCTATAACGTAATAATTTAGACGATATTCATTCAAGATGTGAAGCTTACCTGAGACGAGACGATCCTTGAGATGAAGATTCCTGCTAGACGATATCCATCCAAGTTGCAAACCTAACCCGCGACGAAGCAAAGCTGCCAACAGCTAGAGACGGTACGAGTGTATTTTGCTAAATAAAGACTTTCTCGAATATTATAAAGCGATAATTTTAATTTCTTCTCACAGAGAATAGAGTTTCATACAGAAACAAAACAGTGGTAGAGAAGGACATCAAAGTGACGTGAAATAGAGAATTGGAATTGAAAACTTCTCTATTTGATAGTTACAGTAACGAGCTGCTGCTGCATATAAGGAGCTCTCTATTATATTCTCTATTAAGCCTAATACTATCCACCATATGAATAGACATCTAGAAGTGTTTCTGTAACGTTGCGAGTAGGGTTTCGCTTGTCTATCAGTTAAAAATATTCTCGGTGAAATTCTTGTCATTGAGTATGTAAACGACAGTGGAGAAAATTTGAAAATTTACGGAAAATAATTTGAACCAGGAAACTGAAGCATGTGTTGGGTAAAATGTGTTTATTTATTTTTACGTATTGCAAAATATTTACATAATTATTAACCTTTTGAATGGCGGTATTGAAAAATTATCTGTAAAGTTGGATGTAACTTTTATGGCGGCTTAATCTCACAGTAGAGTCACTTTTACATTAAAAGCATTTCATAAAGGGTTGGTACATATCAATACCTATACAGGTAGAAAACTATTCACAGTTTTGTATTTTCAGAAAAAATTAACAGATAGGATAACCAAGCAACAAAAACTGATGGATTTAAGGGGGGTTACCACCAAAAAAGTTCATGATTTCTGTTCTTAAAAGCACAGTGGAACATAAACGCATAAAAGTATGCAATTCTAAAATTGAAACAAATCAATATGCATGCAAAGCTATATGATGAGGTGGTATTTGTGTGCATTGTTCTCCAAAGCATTTCGGCCATCTGCACAGCAGTAGGATTGTATAAGCATGGCGAGATTTTAAATTTGCTGTCGGATTTTTCATAGATTTTTTGGCACTTATAAAACGTTTTGCGTGAGGAGCTAGCAAGGGGCGAACGAAATATGTGGCTCTGTGCTGTTGGTCAGACATTTTTGCTTGTAATCAAGCAATAACTGAACTTGGGAAAATTTTATTTTACTGAAGCCGCTCGTCAAATAAAACTCTTCCGAGAACTCTGAATAGAAATGTTTCATATAATTTTGGCAATGTTCACACTGTCAGTTTTACCATTTTATTAACTAGATAACCAAAGAACTACTTTAAAAAGTTAGAATTGACTATACCAACAACCATTTTCTCCTTCCTACAGCTTCATTAAAACCCATTAGGGATTAAGATCCATACAATAAAATAAAAATATCGGGACTGCACATTATGAGATATTCAAGGATAACCGAAATATCCATTATTTTTAAAAGCAAATTTTCAGAAAAAGGACTTTGATAAATTTTTCTCGGAAACCTCAAAGCTTCTCAAAATAAATAACGTTTATTTCATGGAGATACGATGATAACGTTACATCTGCTCAGCAAAATTTCCCACATTTTTCACATTTTTCAAATTTCAAAAGACCGTAACTCGATCATATCTGGATAGGAAATTTCATCAAAATAAAAAAAAAAAATTACACAAAATTGGTCAATTTTCTGTGTAACGGCTTATAGGATTATATATTGCATATACACAAGTGTACATACTTATTGGACTGAATTTTACTAACACGTCCCATGATTAAATAATAGTTACTCACAATTAGAAACAAATATGTTATAAATAGAACCGCCAAAATAATTTCTCGCCTCCCAAGCAAAAATAACGAATTACCAATGATAAGACTTAAAATATTGCGCGAAATCTACACTCATATACCTTTTGCAGAAAACGGCGGCATACACTTTTCGAGCCTTCACACTACAGCCCGCCGCAGAGCTTTCAAAACAACTGAATGCTTTCCGAAAGCACATCATTCCATCTGACGGCGATGAACAGAATTAAAAACGCCAAATTGTATGCAAAATATATAAAAACTAGGAATTTTTGTCGTTGCCATGGTTAACATTATTGACTTTATTTTCTTTATCATTGCACTAAAGAATTTGAGTTTTTCAAAATAAATAGAAAAAGGTTCGATCTTTGTTACAAATTGAGCTTTCTTTCCAATAATATTATAATTGTGATAGCTATTCGTCTCTGAAAATAGCAACTTTTAAACGAAAATATATTAATAATAACCAAAATTTTTTACTAGTTTTCTCTCCGTCACTTTCTCTTCCACTTCAAGGCCTTCCATACTTAAGAACAAATTTATCTATTTGATGTACCATTATTACGTTATTAAAAGTATCTAGTTCTTTGCCTTAAGAAAAAGTAAGTGCGACACAAAAGTTGGTGTCAAGGAGATTCCCGACAGTTTTCTGACGTCAGTTCCTAAACGTCGAGCTGCGTGAACCATAAACGGCAATTCAAGTGTTGTTTTCGTTGGACGTCGATTTTCGTGAACTGGCCCCACCTAGTATAACGCCTAAATTACGAAATTTGTTCTCATCTTAAGGACGCGAAGTGCAGTTCAAAGTTATTGTAGTAACTCCAACTATATATAGAACTATCAAAAAATTTGCTTACCTTATGTGGAGGCTACATATGAAGGACACCGTTGATAGAAAATTTTTTGCCTTATTTTTGGAATCTATGAAAATATTGAAAGAATTTATAGTTTAAAGTGAAATATTGATTTTTGAAATTTATAAGAAAGATATGTATTTCATCCAGACGAACTAAAGAAGTATAAAAAAAAAATTACAACAAAATCCATACAAATCGTTTGATCGTCGCAACATCCCTCCATTCCATTGTCTGTCTACATTTGAATTCCAATTACAGATGAGGGAGAGCTTTTCATCACATCAATTACTCCCCCGGTAATAAGTTTTGATTTTCCACCATATTCGAACTGAATTTAAGTGGAATATTGCGAGAATATATCGCCCAGAGAACGGTACTTATAATTGGCATTCATCACGGGACAATGGTATCAAATGGAATTTTTGTTACCATAACCTTGTTACCTGTTCCAATTAAGAAGACAAAGTAGGTCCTCGTGATGGCGTTTCAAATTTCAATTAGTCCCTCTCTCATATACATATATACACATACACCTACACTACATGGATTTACATTATTAGGCACGTATTTATGGTTGGACCAAAGTAATCACTTTACCCGCCTAGCGGTGTCTCCGGGCGACAGTGGATATTTTCGAATTTCCTACGTTGAAATGTACATAAATAAGGGATCCATTAGCGAAAACCATCACGCTAAATGAAGTTTACATATGTTTTAATTACACCTATCAGCCGCACACTGTCCATAGATGACGGGCCATATTTAGTATTACTTTTAGCGTATACTATAGAGTGGAGAGAAATTGTGTCCCAGTGCCATCAGGACATACTGGGATGAGGGATGATGGGAGCAGGGCTATTTTGGACATTATACATAGATCCTCCTGTCCTCCTCTACCAGTCCTTGTGATACTAATGGAGACAGTAATGTTGCCACTGATGTGGAGCTGTTTTTATTTAGCCGCTGCACCTGCAGATAATCATAACTGAATGGCTAACTGGGGTATCTGTACTCAACGTTGAAGTAATGTGATCATAATCAGTGGATAAATACCGGTAACCGCTGTACATTTGGCAAAATAAACCTTTCATCAATGTTTATCGAACTAATGCGTTGTGAAATGTTATTAATTAGCCCTGCAGGTAATTCTACTCTGAACACTCCTAATTAGCAAAATTCCAGTACAGATGATAACCACAAAACTGATTAATTTCGTCATTACTTGCATAGCTCGAATCCTTGTTATTGTTTCATAGGTGGAATACCAAAATGGAATTTATGCAGTTATAGGAATCGATAAAGATAATTCTTATCATCTAACAAACTTTACTTGTCTTCCAAAATTAATACTTATTATGTACAAATTTTAGTAGATACTAAAAGGGGTGAAGTATAGTCCTGTTTTTTTCATCTTAAGTTTGTGCGTTGATACATAATGAATTATTTTGGGAGGGTGAGGCTCGGGGGTATTTAATATTTTTTTTGTTTTAATAAGTAGTAAAATGAGATAGTGAGTGCGTCGTTCATTTTTACCGTTTAAAGAAGTCACCGTTAAGGAAAATCCTCATAAATCGAGGAATTTTTAAGCAGTTCTTTAAAGAAAATATTCTTTGACAATTGTCTAGAGAAGCGTACGAATATTATTTTCAATATATAGGGTGTTTCCTCCATGCTTTTCAGTAGACCAAGAGGTAATATTACTCACCTAGACAAACAAGAAATTGGGAGGGGGGGGGCATATCAACCGTTTCTTAGTTAGAGAGTAATAAGGAAAAAATATAGTTTATGACAAAATATCCTGTATCTTAAAAAGTACAGGGTGTACGGTCACAGTTAAGTTGAGAACTCATACGGAAATTAGCTGATATTTTTTTAAAATGACGTGTTTTCAGTCACTACGGGAACAAATTATCTTTGAGAAGAGGTTAAAAGCTAAAAACTCTTTAACAGCTAAAGGGTGTAATACGACAAATGAAAGAGAAGAGTCTACAGTTTATAGTTTTTATAAAAAAAATGTTATGTTAATGACCTTTTTGCAAAAGAATAGAAGTCAAAGTAAAAAAAATGTAAGAAAATCCGAAATTTTTAGTTTAGACCACAATTGCTCCTGAAATGAGAGCAGTACCGGGCTGGTTGATCAGTTGTTTGAAAGCCTTAAAGTTTTGCATACAATGAGCTCTGTGCACTCTGTACTTTTTGAAAAACTTGCCTTTTTTCTTAATTACAATGTAACTCGAAACGGTTGATACCCCCCCCCCCCCCCCCGCGACTTGAAAGATCGATTATACATAAGCAGTTTCCGTTCTTATTTTGGCTAGGCCGTCTTCATTTTATTGCCATTATAGATATCATGTACCGGTACCCACATGAGGATACATTTATTTCTCCTTGATAAATTGTTAAGGGTTTTCAAATACTTCAAGATTATTCTTGACTTATAGGAAGGAATTTAAAGCCTTGAGAGCGGCTTGACTATCCGAGAGGATATTGATGACTGAGCCATTCATGGCTCTTTTAATACAGGTATTGGCGCATTTTTTTGTGGCGACACTTTTGTGTCGCTGTAATCGCTTTAATTAAATTCCAGTTAAAGTACTTTGAGATAAAATTAAATTTTATGAATACGAGAGGTAGTTACTTGATACGACAGATAAATAAATACAAGCACAAGACACTAAAAAAACAAAACTAAAGACTTTGATTCACCAGCAACATCCCTGGATGTCTTTTTACATGAACTAAGTAAATTTTCAATAGCAGAGATTTCCTTATCTAGCGTGCTCTCACGGGTGGACTGCAAGTGCTTAGTGAGTGCATCCATACAAGACTGCAGCTACTCACATAGTCGCCTCAAGTCGACATTGGTTCTTCTTGAGCTTTCACTAGGATGATAGTCATTTCTGCGATTTGCGTCACAAATAGACATAGGGTCGGCTTGATCATTCTGCGACTTTAACTGAAACAGTTTTATGCAGCTTTATTAACTAGACGTCAGGCTCACACACCCCCACATTAGAAACAAGACCAAGTCATTTAAGGACCACAGACCGCTAGTCTGTCAAGCACTATAGGTTTAGTCTGGGAACTATATGAAGTTTCAGTATCAGTCCTATTATGATTACTGAAGAGCTTTTCACATTTAACCGGTTTCAGTGAAAGTAAATGCTATAAGTTCACGGTACGTTAGTTAACCATTCACGAACTGCAGCCACAGTCAGCCCAGGCTTACCCTGATGCGGGGAACGCATTCACCACGCCAGAAGATGTGCAATATTGCTCAAGGACGAATCCGTCTTCTACCGAAGCAACTTCTATACTACAACAACAAGCAAACTGTTTACTTGTATCGCACCGCATCTACGAACGGTATAGTTCAGAAGACAACTGTTGGTAGCCTTGCCTCTATATTATAGCTACAACATCAACCTCAAGTTATACTATTTAAACTAGTACTACACAAAAACTATTGGCTCAAAGCTAAACTTCTATGGCTAATACTGCATCTCGAAATACGGTTGGGATAGAGGTAGAGCCCAGGTCCTTTGAGATATGGCATTTCGGGCTGTATACAGCCAGTTTGACTCCACTGTTCGTTTTTGAACCGCTTGTAGACCACACCATTGATCCTTGCTGGAAGGACGGCTTAGTGCAACGTCATTATTATCGGTCTCCCAAAACCACGTCGAAGGGTCTTACAAAAGCCACAGCTTTAAGGCTGAGAATATTGGAATAGTTCATATCATGTTCCTGACATAACCAACATGGCGGCAGTTTACCAATTACCACTAGTACAGGATGATAATCATATTCTATCATTACTTCCTTGAATTGGATCCGATATCGATAAAAATTGTTCCAAATGTATCTAATTGCTTACGTTTTGGATTTTTGACAAGCCTCTTATACTTAGTTTCTCTACGTCTCGTAATACTTCCTTCAAGTTTTCTTAAATTCTGCCGACACTTATTAAGACTGCTTCTTCGCCAAGGCAAACACCGGCTTACTTCTAATGTCTTTAGAGATGGGGAATAAAAATTCAAAAGTGTTAACAGTAATAGCTTTCAGTGTTTTCTAAACAGAAGTGATCTCTTAGTATACCCAGCCTTAGACGCTAGACGCAAGTGTGGAACTTCTTTTTATATGGATTTTGTTTTAATCCAATTGGGATTTTCATATGCTAAGTTTTACTGTCCTTATTCAAAACGATCAGCTCTGTCGACGAATTGAGCCTTAACATCCGCTCTTTCGATGATTGACTTCTGAGCGTTGCCAGACCAAATGGTTAGCATACTGGCATTACATCAAACCAGTAAGGGGAATATTAAGTAATTTTTGCGTCAAAAAGGGTGAATCTATCGTTTTTGGAGGAGATAAAGCAACTCAGTTAGGGGTTATGAGGTTATTATTAGATAAAAAAAAACTCATTTAAGACGTATTTATGAAGTAAAACTGAATTTTGATGAAATGAGGTGAATTTGCCGTTTTCGGCTGAGAGAAAATGATTTTGATAAATCTCGATTTTAAGATATCAACTTCAGCAGGTATTTACAGAGGATTTTGGGATTTTGTGGAATACAAAAAAATTGTGGAGGGGAAGGGGGGCTTTGGTTGCAAGTAATTTTTCGCAGGCACTCCACTACGTACAGTACAAATTTAATTTTCTCAAATAAAAATCAAATAAACAAATTGGACCGGAAATTAAATTTTATTCGTCAGCCAACACACATTTGTGTTTCGTATAAGGCAGGTAATTATCTTTACATACAACAAATTTGAACATGGTCTTCGTTAATGGAAGATTTGCAGCAGTGTCGATGATGGAAGGTTTGCAGCAGCAAAAAAAAGGACAATTTTTTATTTCGGTTATGCTCAATTTTGTTATACAAAATTTAAAGTATTTTTGATTTTATTTGACTACTGAATCGCAAATATCGAAGCGTCCAGGAAATGCTTGTTTGCAAATGGCGATTCATTGTAAAATCATGATATTTCATGACCCCCCCCCCCCCCCCCCCACCTGGAGCGTGGTGGTTGAAATCGGGGATGTGTAATTGGTTTTCTATCAAATGGTTAATATAAATGGAATATAACTGAATGCGGTTGAAGTTGACAGGATTTGACTACAATTTTAGGAAGCTTATATGATCAAGTTTCCAAAACTGAATCATCCTATTAAGTAGGTAGTATATAGCAAAGCTTCCAGCGTTGTGTGTAGTAATGAATTTCACCATAAGCCACGAGGCAAAAATAGAAATCTTAAAAAAAAAACATATTACGTGAGAGTTAATATTAATATTTTTCTAATTGCCAACGTTCAACGAACCTACCTATATTTCTTGCTCAAAATTTTAACTTTATTTTTGATTTCTTGGATATCTCAGAACAGAAGTGAAAACTTTGGCACCTCTTTATTCATCCATTTGTTTCTTGTTTTAGTTTTTAAGGTTATTTTGAACTTGTAATATTGAAAAATTAACATCAGTTAAGAAACATACGATATTCTTTTCACGGTAGAGAGAGTCCAAGATATATTCTCATTATACGAACCACGTTCCGCCATTAATGGACGAAATGTCATATAATGTATAGGAAAGCACGGTGAGAACACTCTCTTCTCTCTCTGTCTTTTCAATAGAAATGTATATACATTAGTGAACGAAATTTCGTCACAGCTCATCTGTCAAAATTTAATGAGAATATCTTGTAGTATTCTCTGTACGTGACTCTTCCTACATTTTCTCCTTCTTCTTCTTTTGATTTATGACCCGTTCAGATACGCATGTTTGATAAATATTGGTGCCATAATATGATACCAGGAGCATTGTTATCATAGTTCGGCCCATCCTCTGTTACGGCTTCATGGTCTGGTGGACGAGGAACTGTAACCTGGAGGTGCTGTCAAAAATCCAGAGGGCTGCCTGCATGGGTATAACTGGGTGTCCATGCCCACGGCTGTACTGGGGTCATGCTTGACGTACTGCCGCTGGAACCTTGTTGTAGAGGTGTAGCGGCAATTATTGCTGTCAGACTAATGGCAGGGGGATGGTGGATGGAGAGGAGTGTTGGGTACTCCAATATACTCCAGAAGATAGACTGTAGTTATTACAGGGAAGAAACAGACTAGAAAATACCTATCTTGACTTTTGGTGGGGGTGTCAATGCTATGATGCCCACCAGGAGTGACTGGGATGGGAAAGAGTTGGTCGTAGCATCCGATCTTTCTATTTTTACGGATGGTTCTAAGATAAGTGCAGGCACAGGGGCTGGAGTGTACTCCAGAGATCTACAGTAGCACGAGTCTTATAGGCTGCCTGACAAATGCAGTGTTTTTCAGGCAGAACTTGCAGCAATTTATCAGGCGGCAACATTGGTATCTATGTGCAGAGCGCCCTCACGGCACATATGTATATATACTGATAGCCAGGCAGCCATCAAGGCACTGGATGCTGCGCTGGTAAAAACAAAATTGTTGCAGTTATACAAGACTAGCCGTGAGGTATTGGCTACAAGGCACATGGTTACTCTATGCTGGGTCCCTGACCATAAGGATATCTCAGGCAATGAGATGGCTGATGAGTTGGCCAAAAATGGCTCTGAATTGGATAGTTCAGCGGCGGTAATTTTTGTGAGGATCCTAATCGGAGCAATAAAAGAGGAAATCATCAGGGTCGCCTATCAAAAGGCAAGCCGTCGATGGACCAACAGGGATACCTGCCATATTGCGAGGCACATTACAGAAAAAGGACAAGGGAGCTGCTTAATGGCAGCAGAACAACCACCATAAATCTAGTAGGGGTCCTTACGGGTCACTGGGCCATAGCTGACCATGCTAGAAGACTGGATATAGCGAAAGATTTCTGCAGGAGCTGTAAGGACTCGGAGGAAATCGAGTCCGTCCAACACGTGCTATGTGAATGCCCCGCTCTGATGAATAAAAGAAGTAGGCTACTGGGTAGCTACTTTCTTTCAAGTCTGGGGGAACTGCAAACCAAGGAATTTAGATGTGTGCTGAGTTTTCTGAGAGAAGCAGGATGGATCTAGGTAAAGAGTCTTGGATATATCTTGAGGTCGCCAAGGGAAGCAGGATTGATCTGGGGCGGCTTGGAAAGGTTATCCTATGGGGCCTAGGGGCACAATGGACCCACTAGACGTCTAAGTGATGCAGGCTAGTTATATTGCGGCACCCCTCTTACCTAACCTATCAATATGGTCGATTAAAATTTTAATAAATATAGGTATTGAACAAATTTTTACATTGAAAAAATGTTGGTTCGTGCCCATGATATATATTTAGTCCGGTGTCACACGATGTTACACACTCGATACATTGTATTAAAAACTGGTTTTTAGCGCTCTTTAAGACCATTTTCGTGTATAACCCAATTTAGAGCAGAGGTTTAGGCTTGGATGATACTTCAGTGTTTTATTACATATGTATACGTGTACTCAGTTTGCGTGCGTATAGATCACATGGAAATAATGAATTTTCTTTGCTGCCTCAAGAACGTGAATCAACCGTGTATAAACTACGTGTACCATGGGCTGATACACACTGAATACAAAAACCGGGGTTTACATTGTGTCTAGTCTCAAGTGCGTATCATCGTGTGTCAGGGAACTTAGCCAAGATCAGTGAATTATTGAGGTTTGCTACGAGCTCTTCTCATACATCACTTTGTTAGTACAGCTATCGATATATGGGTTACTTTTCCATTAAACTGGCAAAGGGCCGGATTCACGAACGACGGAGAATTTGGAAATTTGGGAGATGAAAATATTCCTTTTCTCCGATTAAACTCCCTAATTCTCCATTCCCAATTCACGAACATGGTTTGAGAATTAGGGAAAATGTGAGAGAAATGCGAAAAGAGAGATTGCAATTCGCACCGGTTAATTTGAAAATTCGTAGGTTACTCAGGTTACCTACCTTCTCAAAATACAACATAAATAAAAAATATGCTCAGTTGGGAATTCTTCTTCTTATTTTTCCACAACTCAAACACTCGTTTCAAATTTTGGGACCTGTTGATGAGTCAAAACCAATACTTGAAGCTTGTCACCCAAAATCAAATGGGTTGTGTGATGACATAACAAATAAAAAATATTTTTTTTTGGCATACCGGAGAATCCAAAAAAATGCCTTCTTGAACAAATATAAGTTTGCCCCAGTAAAAAAGAGTAATCTCTAATATTGTTTATTATAAATAACGTTATTTCTGAGCCCTGCAAAAAACTGATATGGAATAGAATTTTTCGGAAAATGGGCACATGCAGATATATATATATATTTCAGGCACTTTAAGAGAAAAGAAAATGAACTCTCCCATATGAATACAGGTAATCTAATTAATTATTATTAAACTTAAGCAAATATACTTGCTGACTTTACAAGCACCACATGTAAACCTGTATAACTATACTATGTAGATCTAGTATTTAGGAAAACACATTTCCACCAATCATTAGTTAGAGAAGAGTCCTTATTCATTATCCCTTTTTGCCTTTTAATACCCCACACCTTTACCACAGGTGTATACATCTTCTAACTAACAACAGATAAAAATATATTTAAAAGGAGCACCAATGTTTAAAAAAAAAACTGCTCATTTCAACAAACCTCCACCTTCCGAATGCCCACGTATTTCTTTGAGAATGCAATGCAAATATGGAAACTGCTTTTATTATAATTGCATCTGTAACAAAGGAAAAAGCGACATCATAAAAGGAGCCTCCCCTACATATGAAAAAGCTGTTTGTTGCACACCTTCACTTTATACTCGTATACGTAGTAGTAGTTAGGTAGCTGTAAGTAATATCCCATGTGCAAGTAGCAGCAAGCTTTGGCTGTAAAATTTTATGGCATGCAATTTAATGTAAGCTTTTCAATCTATTTCCCATAAAATTTATGCACATAAACTACTCCCACAGAACTGGAAAAGTTTTGCAAAAAAATAGCTGGAAAAAAAAAAATCAGCGGAAAGACGGTGAATTATTTCTGAAAATTATCCTAAAACAACAGGATACACCCGTTCAGTGCACTTTCTAGTGGTTTGGTGCGAAATTACTTCCCATTACCGTTACATGCAGATTGTGATCGTAAAATATGATGCAAATATTAATGCACTGTGCAAAATCATTTCATTTAATGACATCATATATAAACGTGGCGGCCGGGCCCTTCCATGCTCCATATACTGGGGGTGGATTGGGGTCTGGGGTACCCATAGCAAAGTGCTATTTGTTAGACGAATATGTTTCGGAAGCGTGTTTCCTTCCCTTTGTTTGCACTACCTGCAGTAGTAGTATGCACTCATTTGTCCCATCTCTAAATGTGTTGGTTGGAAGTTGGGTGATTTTTATTTTTTAGTATTCATTTTAATAGGTTTGCTAAAATGCAGGTATGGTTGTAGATCGGTACTCGGATGTGTTTTATATCTAAAAGTTGCATACCTATATGAACAGACAGTCTTGTAAATAATTGATTATATTTGAAAGGAACTGTAGCATGTAGCAAAAAAAGAAGAAGTTACGACAGTATTTGCTGCGAATTTTAATTTCATTTCGAAAGGTATAAAAAATAATGTGCAAATTTGGGGATGCCAAAGGCAAATCGTCCCAATTAATATATCCTTGTAGCTGCTCTAATGAAATCGCTTGAACCGGTAGTTGCTGCGCTGTAATTGCTTCGTGAGTGTTCTAGCCTATAGCCTAGTCGTTCCTATGACGACTTGACGGCTGAGAGAGGTCTGTTGTTTAAATGAAACAACTTAAAGTGGTATCTCTGAAGATGTTAGAGTTGTTTGACACAGGAACTGAGGGTTTGAGAACCTGATATACTTAGTTTAGAACCTAGTCGTACCTATGACAAATTGGCGGCCGCGAGGGCTCTGCAGTCGGTTTTTTCAGCCCAAGCTGGAATCGTTGATCCTGGGTATACTTCTTGGCCAATTTTACTGCTTAGCGAAGCTGACGAATGTCTTGCATAACTCTGATTTGGTTGACGAGCTTATTGAATATAATTTGTGCCAACCTCTTGAAATAGGTTGTCCATAAATAAATGTCGCCGTACTTAATGGTATCTTTTTGACAGAGATTACTCACACAGTGCTAGCTTTTCGAACCGTGACCTCAGAATATCTTTCAGATCCTCAAACTGGTGAGACTTGCAAACTTTTGCAACTCACAATACGAGTTTTGACAACTTCTGTATGATAGCAGTTAATTGGGCTGTTGGCTTGAAAATTCAAATTATTTTATAATAATTTACAACAGCGGCACTAACTTTTGACCGTAAAGATGTTTTCCAAATATTTTTTCAACAATTTTCCTATATACATTTTTCTATAAACAATGCTGCTATTAAATAATAACAAAAATTTGCTGTCAAAGCTGACTGTATTGTAGACCTGCTCGAGTTCAACCGCAACCTGGCCGGCCCCACCAACCTTGCCATTGGGGGCTAGATAACCTGATTTCATATATTCCACAGAACTCTCAGAATTGGTGAGCCCGTCCAGGTTGTCCGTCCTCACAAGGTAACTCTTTCATAGGATTGCCACACAAAAATTTCCTTTTTCACCACTACATATGTATATGGACACTGCCTGAGAACGTGTCAACGTAGAGAGCTGAAATTTTATACACAGTCTTTTTATAAAAATAATAAATGTAATTTAAAAAATGGGCTAGATCGGGTGTTGCCATATAAAAATTTAGGATCTTTAAGTATATTATGAAAATGATTCTACTCCTAGATGTTTTTATTGTACTAAAAAGTTCTTCAGAATATGAAATCCTATGAAATTGGTTATAATCATTTTTACTATTCGACGAACCGTTCTAGAAAGATATGTGAAAACCACATCAAAAATCAAACTTGCACAGATTGGTGACCATACGAAATTATATATGGGCATTTATCTAGGGCAGGAATTCTTAAACTATTTTCATTCACGACCGCATTTATGATTGTAATTTTTTTAGCAACCCAAAAAGAATAAAATAAAGATAAGGAAACAATATATAAACATATGAAAAATATCATTATAGAATTTGTAAAAATTGAACAAAAAGTTGTAAAATGGTGTTAATTAAACCCGAAAGATGTCGCTAAGCGATCCCATTTGGAGGTCGCGATCGCGACCCATAGTTTAAGAAGCCCTTATCTAGGGTATCATAAGAATTCGCCCTTTAGACCAGTTCTAGCTTTTTTATGTGTTTTTTTAAGAGATAGGAAAATTCTACAGTGAACCATTGGCATACATATATAACAAGGTTTGCTTGATATGCTATTTCAAGGGGCAAAACAGTGTATCAAAAAGTGTGCTTATATTCATGCCAACATTGAAAAATACCATTATCGGGAAGTTAAAAAAGTGAGTGCGAAGCTAGGAAAATGATGCTAATAAAACCTTTTGAATTCCTACTGCATATTTAATGAATATATTGTCTTCGGTAAAAGACTTATTATCAGTAATAACTCTAAATAATTAATTTAAAAACATTTATTTCGATTTATTTTTGCCGGACGGGAATCGAACCCACACTTGGTAGAATCGGTCAAAGATGGAGAATAGAAGAATTTTAAGAACTTTTATTTTTAACGCTTAGCGCAGCGGAATTTTGATGTTCCGCACTTTTTTAGATATGAGGCTATACAGAAGAAAAAACAAAATCCTGACAGATTGGTACAGCAAACCCATGGCATCGGGGCGACTATTAAATTTCCTGTCAGCACACCCCCACAAAATGAAATATAATGTGGCGCTTTCTTTTGCAAAAAGGGTAATTGCTCTGAGCAATGCCAAGTTCCATATTAACAATTATAACCGAATACATCGGGTTTTGTCCTCGAACAACTACCCTAACAGCATTATAAACAAAATCATTAAACATATTAAGCACGATCATGCCAACAATAATACAACAACCGATAACATACGCAGCCAAAATACACAAATTCCTATATACAAAAAACTTACATACATACCACACATTAGCAACAAAATTATTCCGGCCCTACAAAATAATAACACCAACATTAGACTGAGGCTTCAGCCACAAAACAAATTAAGATCATCTCTTTATACAGACACAAAAACGAAAATTGCTAAACCAATAAAGGGTGCTATATATGAAGTAAAATGCCAAACGAATAACTGCAGTCAGATCTACATCGGAGAAACAGGAAGAGACATAAGGATACGCATGCGTGAACACATGAATGATTACAATAGAATATCCAAACTCACACAGAATCACAGTCAACAACGAAAGGATGAACGTAATTATAGTACAGGCTGTCTATCGCATGCAATAAAAAACGCACACTTTTTCGATTTCGAAGCCCCCACAATCCTACATAAAGAGCTGAATTGGAGAAAGAGGAAAAACATAGAGGCTCTTTACATACAGTCAAAGAAGCCTAATACAACAAATTTTAAGGCTGACACGCAGTACATTCACGCACAATATAAAAACTTAATTAACGCATGCGCAAACTGATATTTGGCTTCATTAGCGGGATAAACGTATTTCTCCATACCATATGTCTCTTGGTCGCTTAAGCTCCGTGTTGTTTGAAGTTTTAATTCGCTAGTCATCAAATTAATTTAATTTATTTATTTAGTCTCTTTGTTAATTTATTTATTTAATTTCAGAATGTGTTTTTTGTTAGTTTTTTATTTACTTATAGTGCTTTGTTTTTTCAAATCTCTCAAAGAACTTTAAGATTTTAATTATTATTTTTTGACGAGGATTTTCAACAATCCATTGATGGTTTTCCTTTTTTGACATACCAAATCCTCAGGTATAAAGTAACTTTTGATCATATTGGTTTCGGTTGTGTGTAATATCAATTTTGATTTATGGTATTTTCCCTTTGTTTTTTAGCCTTGATAATGGTCTACACCCGAGACCGAAATATTGGATTGTTTTGAGGAAATATATTAAAAATATGCACTAAAAGCAGCATGAGTTTTCTTTGAAACCAGCTGGAACACCGGGTCATTAATCCCACTTACACCGTTTTCTACATGAAATCTATTTTAATTTATTAACAATGTATTTTATTTTATTTTTATTTTAATGTAATCAGTTCTTCTATTCTGTGTAAATGTTATTTATTATTACTACTTTTAAGAAAATCATTTATACTCGTAGACAAAAAATGTATGTCAAAAATGTTTGTACGAATCTCAAGAAAACTGACTTATGTGCAATTTTATTTATGTAGAGCTCCTGAAGAAGGGCCGCACCTGGACCCGAAACGTCGAGCAAATGAAATAAAAAAATTTATCTTCAAAACAAAAACGATCGGTGTTTTCCTGAAAAAATACCTAAAAATCCATCTTTCAGCTACTAAAATTCTTATTTCTGTCGAAAACCAAGGACAGCGATAT
This sequence comes from Dioctria linearis, assembly GCA_963930735.1. Taxonomy (NCBI): domain Eukaryota; kingdom Metazoa; phylum Arthropoda; class Insecta; order Diptera; family Asilidae; genus Dioctria; species Dioctria linearis. Next base: position 162,242,461 of record OZ005743.1, read on the forward strand.
TTAGGGTAAATTTGATGTGACTGCAAAGGAGCATGCCTATTTAGTAAATAATGTAAGTTGGTATTTAAAATATCCACTTGTTCGTCAACATTTGTACAGTGGTATATTGCTTCCTATACGGCAAGGATGTTAGGTTAGAAACAATATATCGCGGTCCAAATAACTCGGCGGACTTAATTGGTTGTGAAAAAGTACTGAGTGTAAATCATTTACTAAAATTAGATCTAATTGCGAGGGTTGTGTTGTATTGTAGTAAGTAGGTAAAGCATTTATTGTTTTAAGATCCATAGATTGAAACATGTGTAAGAAGGCGTCGCTCAAGCCAGAATATCATAAGAAGTTAACATTAAAGTCTGTAAAATAATTTAATATATTTTTTTGTTCCCTTTTAGAGAATGGGCGAACGATTTTGAATTCAGCTATCCAGCGTTTAACCATTATTGTTGACAGGAAAAAACTCCACTTACAATGAACTCAGCTAATTTCTAATAACGATTCCCGCCAATAGTTAAAAAAAAGGACTGCACCATTTTAAAATGCTTAAGACGTTTACTCTAGCGAGACGGCAAACTAGCTAAGTCATTGAAGAATGAAGTAATTTTTTTTCTGCTTTTACTTATCTAGAAATCATCGGCCTTCGACATAGCTTCTCCTCCATTCAAGACCCAACTCAATTATCCGTCTGCTTCAGTTACTTGACTCGTTTTTTGTTCGCTATGACCTTGTTTAGACGAGTTAGTATAGGATGCCTCAAATGCCCTTCATGATTACAATAGTCAACTTGCTGCCCTTGCTGCCTTACAGACGGTGGAACACATAACACATACACACACTACAATGATTGAAACTTGAATGATCACGTGACTCATAATGTTCAGTATAGCCAGTATAGACATGTTCCTCAATCAGTCATTCTACTCATAAGTTTCGTGCGCCAAAAGCAGAATACTCACCCGTCTAAACTAGGTCTAAGAGCCTGATGAGATGGGTCAGTATGACCCAGTTTAGATGGGTCACTATGACCCAGTTTAGATGGGTCACTATAACCCAGTTTAGACAGGACAGTATGCTACCTGTGCTGGACGAAAGCTTTTGGGTAAAAAGATGGCTGGGGGAGGAATGAAACATCTCCCAATCTACAAATTTAGTGCGACAGAGGCAGCATACTGATCCATTTAAACAGGCTCTTAGACCCAGTTTAGACGGGTGAATATGATGCCTCTGGCGCACGTAACTTGTGAGTAGAATGAATCTGTTTGTTGCGTCAGTATGCTTCCTATATTACGTGCGTAGCTTGGTGGTTGGGGGCAAGAATGAAATGCAACTTAAAATTCGAAAGGAGAACTGGTAGCTCTTGAAATAGTAGCACGTATTTTTATTGGCTGTTATGAATCATGTGATCATTCCAGTGTCAATCATTACAATGTGTCTCTGTTATTTGTTCCGTTCCCTATAAGGCAATAAAGGCGGCATTTTGACGCATTTCTACTGATGGGGGTGCCATCTAGCTTCTTACGAGAAACTCAATGTATTGGGGAAAGTTTTTTAGTTGTTGCCATAGATGTTCAAAACCTCGAAAATATGTTTCCACTTCTCTGGATTACTATTTTATCTCGCTAGAAGGAATGGGTGAATGAAAATTTAATAAGTAGCATAGTTCATAATATGGGACAAGAGAAGCTATAAAAGTCGAAAGGAAGTTAGGACAGTATCGAAGTGGAATTCAAAACTGCGACCGGTAGTCAACGTACTTACCAACCGAGCTATCGAGAGGCCACATGAAATCCTTTAATGCATTCAATATAGTTTGCAAATTTTTGTCATACTTGAAAATGTTGAGCTCGGGGAAAATACTGGTGCACTATTTGTGACGACTTTTGACCATATTCAAGGCATGCATCCGTATAATGAAAACAGCAACATACAAAAAAATAGCCCGCTACTAGTGAACCGTTTTTTTGTTTTCAATTGTATAAAATTTAACCAGCACGTTATTAGAAAGCCGAGTAAAAAAGGGTAGGTATTACCTTTTATATTCTCATCTTCATTAATCAAATGCAGGATAATTTGTAATCTTGCATGTCCCTCATTGTTTGAGCGTCATTTATTGTTGGAGCACAGCAAGAGTGGTGCACATGTAACAGAATTATTCTCGACTTTAATTACTTATCCCCATGGACTGGGCATGTTGTTGTGGTACTTAGTAATTTCTCAGGAAAACGCCCTTTTTACCCGGCACCCAGACTTACAGTGCGGCTATGACTCAATCGATACGTTACATGCTGCTGTGGAAAATATTGTATCTCGCCTGGCTGACCTTAGACAATAGCAAGGATTTATGTATAGAGTCTCGTGTGCTTATAAGAAGAAATCGAATTAAGCTTATTAAACCGTTAAAAGCCAATGATTTAATAAAGAACAATGCACATCTCTGCATGTTCCCGGATTACTCTAGAACCAGGACTTGAAACAAGAATTAGTCGACTCAACGCGAATTGAGTTGCATTAAGCAGACGACAACGCTAGAGGACATACATACTACTATGTATTTATATATGTATGTATAGCTTGGATGCTGTTTGTGGTAGTGATGCTGGATAGGTTGAATGAAATCTCAAAATCTCGTCTCCTCCTAATGAAATCTGCACATGCATGCAACTTACGTCAGTTCAATGGTGCAATTTTGTCGCCATTCTCTTGTAAATTGGCGCATCGTCGATAATCTCGTTAAGCCTCCATCTATTCCAGGACATTTGCATGCAATTCGGGACTAGGGGAAATTGAAAATATTTCCCTTGGGAGAACTAAGAACCAAATAGTAAGCACTTGCTTGCTTGCTAGCTTGCTATATTATCTGTACATACTACATATATTCTGGATATAATAGCGCAAGAGCATACATATTTATGGATAGCTATATAGCTACCTGGGGATACATGTCACATCTATATGAGCACGTATTAGTCTAGTGAAGGTTGCAAATATGTAAGCAAGCATAGAGATGATGGCGCACTGTAAAGAGCCCCCGCATTGCTTCTGGGTGTTTTAATTAAAAGTGCACACACAGGATAATATTACTTTCAATAATTTAAATTGGAGCAAATGCATTCACAGTCAGCTCGTAGTTAATTTAATTATGTTCCGTGATGCCTGATGCCCCATTCAGGATCAGTTTCGTGTTGAGGGAATTGTAATAAGGCATCAAGCTTTCAGATATCACATACAAGCAGCCCAGTCTCATATTACTTCAAATGTAATTGATTTTATCACAGAAAACTAATTTGGCGCCTCTGTTTTGAATAAAAGATAATGACTTTGAGGATAAAGGATCCAAAATTACTGCACGTATAGGTATTTAAATTGAAACGATGCATGTGACGTACTAGAGTTATTAAAAGTGTCATGCTGATTTTTATATTGAAATATTTTTAATTAAAGTCCAAAGTTTTTCTTTTCATTTTAATATTTCAAAAAGCAAAAATCTGTCATAATACTCTCTGCATAAATATTATGTCCCGAATTGTGCGTATGTGGAACAATCTGCCATCTTATGTTTTTCCTCCAGCTTACAATCTGGGAACGTGCAAGAGTCACATAGATGAGCACCTTCACCGCTCTCCTCATGTACCCTAATCCATTCCATATCTCCTTCTGGACAGTCGCTTTGCATTGTAGGGTATCTGCTTAGCTTGGTTTAATAATACAGGGTGTTTCCCACTAGGAGGTCAATAGAGCGGGAGGTGATAGTACTCACTTAGACGAACCAAAAATTGTATGGCAGGGGGGACATATCAACCGTTTAGGAGTTACAGGGTAATTAAGAAAAAAAGCTAGTTTTTTCACAAAACACCATGTATCTTAAAAACTACAGGGCGCGGCAACAGTTAAGAGCTTATTGTATGCAGAGCTTCATGGCGTTTCCAACGGCTGCTCAATCAGCCCCATAACCCTATCCCATAAATCATTATGGTTGTTTAAACTAAAAATTTAGGATTTTCTTACCTTTTTTTTTATATTTAACCTCTATTATTTTTGCAAAAAGGTCGTTAAAATAACTTTTTTTTATAAAAACTATAAACTGTAGACTCTCCTCTTTAAGTTGATCTATTATACCCAATGTGCTTTCTGAAGCCCTTTAAGAGTTATCCGAAATTTTTAGTTTAGAAAACCATAATTCTTGATGGGAGAGGGTTATATGGCTGATTGAGCAGTCGTTGGAAGGGCCCTGAAGTTCTACATACAATAGCTCTTAACTGTGACCGTACGCCCTGTAGTTTGTAAGATACAGGGTATTTTGTGAAAAACTAGCTGTTTTTCTTAATCATCCTGTAACTCATAAACGGTTTATATGGCCCCCTGCCATAAAATTTTTGGTTCGTCTAAGTGAGTACTATCACCTCCCGCTCTATTGACCTCCTAGTGGAAAACACCCTAATATACATATATATAAAAATAAAATCGAGACTAGGTACTCTCACATAAATTTTAATGTGATGAGAATATTATAAGCTAGTAATATTATTTTATTAAAAAAATCATTTGTTTGCTTGAATGTTACCTCGAATGTGGGAAAGATAACCGTATCCTTGAAATAAATTACTAGTCCTGTCGAGGAAACTGTTGCTGTTTAAGCTAAGCTTAATCGTTAAATTAAATTTTGGTGTGAAAATTGAAATACGAGGCCGTTAGGGGTTCTATCACCACTCAAAATTTCTGTATGGGTGGGGGTACGATTGCGATAGACAGAATATAGGCAGAAATAATTGGGATTACCATTTTATACACTCCGCAACCAAAAGATGATCAACCCATAAATTTTACCTGTTTCTTGAAAAAGAGCGGGTACAGACGTACATTTTATTGCCTGTTGTAAAGCCAATTTTTGAAAAATGCTAGTATAATCGTTTTATCTTTTAAATTAATTTTCAGTAATTATCTGGTGTGTTGTATTAAAATGGTGCCCCAAAATGATGACCTATTCAGTCAAAAACTCTCTATAATTTTCAATCACTGTTTCAACCTAGGATACTTTCCCACGAGTTGGAATAAAGCGTATATAATCCCCATCCTCAAAAGTAAGAAACCCCCAAAGTTGTATGCTAGCTATAGACCGATATTTCTACTTCCAGCATTAGGAAAAATATTCGAATGCTTCCTAAAGATAAAATCCTAGATCACTGTACAGATAACAACATTATTCCAGTCAATCAATTTGGCTTCAAGCAATTCTGCTCAACAACACACGTTCTCCTTAAACTGAAGACGGACTTCAGTCACCATCTCAACCAACAAACACAAACAATTGCCTGTCTATTAGACATGGAGAAAGCCTTCGATTTGGTCTGAATCGAAGTTCTGATTCCCAAAATGCTGCACACCTGAGTAAAACCATCCACAGCTTCCACACCAACAGATCGTTCAAAGTAAAAGTTGTCCGCGAGCTTTCCAGAGAATTTTGACCGAAAATTGGGTTCCCCCAAGGATCAATTCTTTCACCCATTTTATATAACATCTTCACCTCTGAATTCCCATGCCCCGAGCGGATCGGTCCCAACATCAATTATCCTCTATTATAGCATAAAAAATCCACCAACAGCCATAGTCAAAATAAATGTGAATCAATCGCCTTCACTGGTGTCAAATTTTCCACTCGGCGTCAAAAGCAACTCCTCCAACATATGGATATTCCCATTGGCAATTCAACAATAGCCCTACAAGAGATAGTCAAATATCTTGGACTCCAACTAACTTCCAACCTTAAATTTTACCACCACATAGACAGAATCATCAATAAGGCTACCGTGGCCTTTCTTACTCTCAATCAATCAATCGTCAGGCCCGCACTAAATCTGAAAATTAAAAGAATTTGCTACAAGAAATTAATCAGACTTATAGTCATATATGCATCCTTTATCTGGACAAACATCTTTTCTGCACAAATAGAAAGGATCCGGGTGTTAGAAAGATCCATCCAAATCCAAATTCATACCACTACATCAACAACAAAGTTCTATACGAAAAAACAAATACCTCTAGAATTGACAGAGAAATCATAAAACAAACCATAAGCTTTTTCAATAGATTAGGCAGCTCTGATAACACGTTACTTGCTGAATGCATCAGCTACCCTACTGAATACCTCGAAAGCAATAATTGGTGCCAGCTACTTGCCCTCGATTAACACCTCCACAACAAAAACGCACTCTTTAACAATGCAAATGAGTTAATCTTCTTCCACAAGCGAAGAAACCCAAATACCCTATCCCAGGTATACAACACAGGACAATAACCCGACAAACTTTACACACGCAGTCTTGCACTAAAGGTTCCGTTGGTACTAATAAAACCATACTTTTCTTATTAAATTTATCTATAGTAAAATACTGTAAAATAATAGTTAAAACGTCAGGAAATAAAATTCATCCTTACCTACACCGTAAAAAATATCTATTGAAAATTCCGCTACTATAATAGGCAACAAATTGCCAACAATGGTAGCGGAAATTTACACAACTTTATGCGCACTGCATATCCTTATGTAAAGCAATTTCGCACTGTATGTAATTTTACATTGTTTATGCATTTTTCAATTTCCGATGTAAAATGCGATATGTAAATTTACATAATGCTGTGGAACTAAGTTACATAAGTTTAATGTAATTTTACATTATTTATGAATTCTTCAAATCGGTATGTAAAGTACACAATATGTAAATTTACCAATAGTTATGTAATTTATTTCAATTGCCAATATAATGTTTCGTACAGAAATTAATTAATTACATACATAAACAAGTAAAAAAAGCTAGAATTGGTCTAAGACCAATTCTTATGACCATGGCACTAATATGTAAGTATAGATTAACAATCAACACGTAAAAAAAGTAATACTAGTTTCAATGCTAACAGCTACCTAAGAAATCATAACTTTAAAAATCAATAAATGTTTGTAAGTATGCAGTATTTCCATTATTGAGTTTTTTTTAGCGAAATTCAATTATAAAAATACTGCGTACCTAAAAATATTTTTTGATTTTTAAAACTGTTTTTAAGGTAACTGTTAGGATCGAAACTAGTAACATTTCTTTACATGTTTTATGATTATTAATCTATCTCCAACTCACTCCACAAAATCAAACTATACACTGACCGGCGACCGCATTCTGATATAATTTCCCGTATAATGATTCATAGTAACGCATCCTGATTAACGTATGAGCAGAGTACTGAAGGACAGAATAGAGATAAATGCAAACGTCATTACTTATGTTATATTGAAATTTAAATATTTAAAATATGGGGAATTCAATGCAAATTACAGTATTGTATGGAATTTCACGCAAATTTACATTATGACACAAAAGTTTTGTGTAAAATCACAGTACTGTATGTAATTTTACACAAATTTACAGTACGATGCAAAATGTTTATTTAATTAAATGTAAAATCACATAAAATATCTAAAAAATTACTTACTTTACTTATTTTTGCAATTAAAAGTAGGAAGTTTGCAGATTACGTAAAAAGTATTTAATTTCTTAATGATTATGTGTATATACATGTATATATATATACATATATATATATATATACATTTTAAGCGGTAGTGACTATTTTAACCATAGTAATTTTCCACAAAGTTAGTTCATGATTTTTTACGGTGTATCTTAGCTTAAAGAAGGTATAGCGAGTTTTTTTCTCATCGCCCTATTCTCGCACTTTGTCACTGACATATATATAAATGGACTGACTGATTTCCTGTTTCATGTGGGACCAGTTTTGATTTCAGAAAGTATAACTGTCAATGCTAACAACTCTCGTAAACTGGCGCTATATTCAAATTATTTGGGAATTTACTTATATGCGTGTCAGTGGGATTTACCGAACTTACCCCAAAAGTATTTGGCACTATTTTTATTGTTAAATTTTAATTATGAGCCGAAGGAAGTGTTTTTTAAGGCTGTTTTGGTAGCAAAGTTTTGATTACCAAGTTGCCAGTTGTAGAAATACCGCTGAACTTCAAACAATTTCTCGTTCCCAATCGTTACAGTTCCGTGGGAAAGCATGCTCTCACGGAAAGAGACAGGAATATGAAAGTGGTGACGTTTGCTTTCATTCATTTTTGGTTCAACGCACAGTCAATTTATTTACATGTCAGTGCACTTTATAGTCAGTAGAGATAAGAAAAATTTGTCATATACATATGTAAGTAGTCATAAATATAAATTAGGGTAAAGACTATTATGGATGCGTCTAATTTTAAGGAAATCCAGAATTACCGTAGGAAGTAATTTAAAATTGTCAGTTAGGTCAATAACGAAATTGTTGAAAATTGTTGAATCAATTATCACTGTCTTTTTGAAAGTCAGTACGTCATCACCAGTAATAATGGGCAGTGGAAAGCAATTAAACGAGTCCGAAAGAAAAATACTTTTAAATTAAAACAAGTGAAAAAGCTAGAATTGGTTTAAGACCAATTCTTATGATACCCTAAATGAATGCACGTATGAAATTTCGTATGGTCACCCATTTAAGCAATTTTGATTTTTTGCATTGGTTTCTCGCATATATTTATAGAATGGCTCGTCGGACAGAAGAAATGATTATAACCAATTTTATAGGATTTCTTATTCTGATGAAGTTTTTAGTACAATAAAAATGTTTAGGACTGATTGTTTTCAAGTATATGTAAAAAACCAAAAATTTTATATGGCAACACCAAGAAGGGGTTGCCTGATTTAGTCCATTTTTGAAATTTTATTTGCTATTACTATGAAAACACAATGTACAAAATTTCAGCTTTCTATGTCGACGTGTTCTCAGGTAGTGTCCAAATATATCGTGGAAAAGGAAATTTTTGTATGGCAACCCCACGAAGGCGTTGCCCGATTTGTCTCATTTTCGAACTTAATTTTACTTTTTTTGTTTAATGTCCGTGTACAAAATTTCAGCTTTCTAAGTGAACGCGTTCTCGAGTTATCGTGCGCTCGGACGGACGGACAGACGGACATGCAAAAATTAAAATAACTTTTAATTTTATGCGGAGGTGTCCAATCCATTTTGCTCTACCATCATTATTTCTGTGCGTTACAAATGGAAGTTCAAACTTAGTATACCCTATAGATTTCATCTAGGGTATAAAAAGAGAAGCAAAGTATTTCTCATATCGTGAGAATTTTGAAGAGAAGTCGTTGAGTCATTGGAAATTTTCTGAAAGATCATGGAAAAATCTTGGCCGTCCTCAACCTCAAGAGAGGGGCGAGCAATTCTGAGAGTGGCATCAAACAATACGTTTACAGCTAGAGAGCAACCAGAGCTGGTGTGTCAACAAACGTAAGGAGTGTCCAGAAAATTTTCCAGAAACGTGAAAATATCCAACGAAAAAACTGAATGGAAAGCCACTTTTAACGGCAAAACATAAGCAGGAACATTTAGAGTTTGCTCGTGAACGTTACAGGTGGAAGAAAAGATGGAGGAAAATACTTGTTACCGATGAAAAGAGGTTTAATTTGGATGTACCAAATGGGTGGTGGTATTATTTTCATAATTTAAGGAAAACGAAGTTGTTTCGGAAAGCGCGACAAATGGTAGGAGGAGCAATAATGATTTGAGCAAGATTAAACTATAAAAGGAAGACGAATTTACGAATCATTTCTGGAAAAATGGACAGGAATTTTTATATACAGCTAATCGGCGAAGAAATAAGGAGCTCAGCAAACTCACTCGATAGCAAGAGAAAACTTCATTTTTCAACAATATAATGCTGCAGTTCATACCGCCAGAAGAGTGAAAGATTGTGTTCAAGAAAATGATATAGAGCTTCTGCAATGGCCATCAAGGTTTCCAGATCTTAATATTATAGAAAATATTTGGGGTCATCTTGCACGAACAATTTATCAAGGAAATAGTTAACTCTCAACCATAAATGAATTAGAAAATGCTTTTTAGGAGGTTTGGAATTTTATTCCAAAACTAATGGAAGAGGCACCTAATAGAAGTAAGAGGGAGCTGCACCTATTATTAAAAAAAGTAATAAAAGTCTTTTAAAAAGAGAACTGTCCTTTTTATTTACCGTGCTTATTATTATTGCTTTTGCTGCTGATATATTCTCGTCCAAAATGTTTTCGATGGAGGTTCGCGGCTGTGTTTAACAATCGCATCTAGCTACTGTCTTTTAGAGAGTTCTTATGAGAATATTCTGTCAAAATATCTGAATACTCAAAATTCCTTAAATAACATTCCAGAACCTAAATATCTTATGTACCAAACAAAATCCAATAAATAAGGAAATCAATTTCTAAAATATTTTGGATGTATATACCTCGCTATTTATTATTAAATCTGGCCCAATAATTGCGTTGCATCTTTTTAAACTTGCAACCTTGGCATTTGATGACAAATTGTTGCAATCGTCTATTACCAACATAAAAGTAAGTTTCGATCACAGAATTGTCGTGGTTTTTGATGACAAACGTCTCAATAGGCATACTCTCAAACTGTGATAAAACTAAAGGAACTTTGCAGTAAAAACACATAACAAATCTAATGCAATAACCACTTACTGATAACTAAACAATCGTTTGATGTAATAACACCTTCTGCATTTGGATATATGTAAACGTACTTCATCACATCGTTCTTCATTACTTTTATAAATATACTTTCTATAACATCCATGCTAATACGATTATGGCCTTCCGCTGACTAAAACGTAACCATTATTCCTCTTTAGCACAGCACAAGAGTATTACATCAGAATGAACTTGTCGACTTATATCGCCCGACTTTTATCGCTCGGCTTAAATTCTAAGTATTACTGGTGCTTCCAGTCAGGTATTTTAATATATTAGTAATATTTTTTAATGTAATTTATGTTAGAAAAACAAATTAAAATTTATGGAGTTAAACTGTGTCAGTTAAGTATTAAATTTAAAACCCAAACTTTATTCCAATATAATTAACACTTTATTGGAGAATAATCTTTCCAAATAAATTGTATTAGAATAGTTTGCAATAATTTATGGTTTTTAATATAAATGTTAATATATTTTAATCCAATAATACTTAGAAATTTACCTAATAAATTCCACAGTTTATAAATTATCATAAAAAATATTATTTTGCTGTATTCCTCTGAAAGGTATAAAAATACTCCAGGATTTTTAACCGTGATATATATAATTTCTATTTGCAGAAAATTATGATTTTTAGTCGTTTCTAATAATTTCTTTACAAAAAGGGCTTAGTAAATTATTATTTATTTCAGTCAGTGGTGCATTAAATTTGTAAGTCTATTTTAATATTTCAAATCCTTACAAATCCTACGAAATCTCGGTAGTTCATATAATATAATTTATTATTTACATTTAAAATTAAAAAGAAATTAAGCATACAATTATTATGTTTTTACTTCGTTTTAATTTTTTATTATCAATTGATCTATTTTCAATTGGTGTAATTAATTTTTTCCAAAAAGTTCCAAAAAACATAATCTTGATGAACTGATTTTAAATTTTGTTAACACACAATGTAAAATAGTTTTTTTGTGAAATATTTGTTTAAAAATATATATTGTGGTATTTCGAAAAGTTTCTGCTGATATTGAATAATAAATGTGTTGACGGAGCAATTGAAATCCCCAATTGCTGACGTAGAATAGAAAAGTACTGTCAAGCAGTGGCAGCCCGTTTTTGTGGTTAAGAATGGAGAGCAATATGGCAACCCTCATAAAGATCTCATTTTAAAGCAATATATTCAATCTTGTCGGGCAGTTGGTCTCAGGTAATGAGTGAAGGCAGTACCTAGAGATCCTTTTAATATTTAAGAGCCAACACATTGCACTCCAGGTCTTGACAAGGGACGCAACAACGGGTTAGCCTAGCTAGGACAGCACAATAGTCTAAGTGTAGTGTGTTGAGATATTTAAAATGAGTTAGTGAGTTAACAAATGTAATTAATTATTTACATATTACCGAGAAATATAAGGTTTGGAAATCACGTTTATGTTAGAATTAGAAGATTAAATAGTCAATTTTATAGTAGAAAATATATTCAGAGCAAGTCAATGATTAGGGTTCCACGATAAACAGATAAGAGAAGTTCTGGAAATAAATGTTGCGTGCGGTCATAAGATTTGTAAGAGGGATGATTTTGAAAATGATAATCGTCTAAGGTACCTGCGGCAAATAAAGCCCGAAGGGTAATAAAAGGCCCTCATTTAAAAATTCCTACTAAAATGAACCGCAGGAACCTCATTTTTTATGCGCAAGCATTAAGTCGGCACGAACGCCGTCGCGAGGGGCGTCCGGCAGCTCGCGCCGCCATTTTGCCAGTACCGAACGGTACATCACCGAGAGGAGTATGGTTGCTTGGAATTACAATTTTCGCCTAAGTTACGTTGTTTAATTGATATTTCCACATGTAGTAACTTGTTTAGTTTGAACATTAGGTAATGTAGTTTATGATTTCGGTGTTTATTTTCGCCCAGCATTGTGTTTATTTGATTAATGAGTAATTTTGTAAAATCTTGTCACAGGTCTAATAAGGCCCACTGAAGTAGACCGTGGGCCTTATTACCTTACTTAACCTAAATTCTCAATGAAACTAATGTCTCTATATAGGATTATGATTGTGACATTATTTTTGTTCCAAAGAATAAGGACTGTTTGGATTTGTTAAGAAATTTATAACTAGAGCTATGTTACGCCACCGTCATCGTACGTCTTGGATCTCTGATTTCCTCTACAAGTCCTACATTAGACCTAGAATGGAATACAACTCCCATATATGGGCCGGGACTGGTCGCACAGCCTTAGCTTCGTTGGATATTGTCCAAAAGAGAGCCTTCAAGCTCATTGACGATTTGGCAATAACTTGTCATATCGACTCACTCGAGCACCGCCGCAATGTTGGATGCCTTTCGCTCCTTTATCGCTATATGCATGGTCAATGTTCTGATGAAATATCTAGTCTAATCCCTTGTAGAATGATTCCCGCACGCAATACTCGCGCTGCAAACCGCGCACATCCTCTAACCCTTCAAATTACTTTCGGCCGTACAGTAAAATTCCGTGATGCTTTTTTATCCCGAACAGTGCGAATGTGGAACAGCTTACCATCTTCTGTTTTTCCTCCGGCATACAAGCGGCGGAAGTTTAAGGGCGACATACATCGGCACCTCCGCCACTCTCCTCATATCCCCTAATCCTTTCCCTATCTCCTTCCTGCCATGCTGTGCTTTGCATCATTGGGTATCCCCTGAGCTTGGCTTAATAATATAAAAAAAAAAAACGTTATAATTCCACGACTAGCAATGGAGAAAGCGGAGGATTTGCACAATTCCTTTAAAGATCGCTAAATATGACCAAAACACCTTTTGGGTGCTACGCGGTTTTTGAGTCCACGAACTCGAGGAAAACGAGAAATTTCCAAACGTTAAAACTTTAATGAAAAACTAAAATTAAAGCAAAGATCACTTCATGAATTCAACTTAAATCTAAAGGTCATTAACTTGGCGTAGCAAGGTCACACACGAATAGCACCAAAGTCAAAAGGTCACGTATGTATGAGTATATATATGAATCTACCTAATCTTTATTAAAAGCAAAATGCAGTACTTAACTTTCTTGGGTATTACAATTTCTTTTGGTCCCTTTTAAATCCTCTTTACAATCATCTTTTTGTTTAGTCTCCTTAAGCCACTTTTCTTCGTTTTACCTTTCCTTTTTACTCAAAAAAATAAACTTGCTCTCTACTCAGTACGCGTACTGATCATCACTCCGAAATCAAAGGTCGGGAGCTGTCCGTCTCGCCTACCAAAGCGCTTTCATTTCTTAGAAAAATGACCCCTTTTTTGGAATTTCCGGTCCATATTTCCAATAGATTTCCCAATTGGGACAACCATGTCCAGTCGGTGGAAAATGTTTTAATGATAATTTTTTTTCATCTTTTTTTTCTACCTTTTTTCAAGATATTCTTTATGGTTTATATTTTCTTTGATATTTATCTGGAAATTTGAGTTTCGACTCTAAAGTGGAAAAATTTGTATCTAATTTACCATTTTGACAGGAGTCTCAAATCATTTAGATTTTCTTGTTGGCCTTTCCCGCGAGGCTAAATATTTTCTCATTTTAAGCTTTCGGCTGCAGACGGCCCAATTCATCTCCTTCTGTACTGCGGAGAATGAAAACCAGTAGGAAAATCGATCGTTTTCTGGTCGGTGTTCAGGTTAGGCTGTGGTTTTTTTTTCAGGTGAATCGAGGAGAAAACTGGACCAGGTAAATATATTTTTAATTAATTAAATTTTAATAAGTACTGAATTTTTTTTTGTTCGTAGATAATTTAGTGATGGACTCACTATTCGTGTAGTTCCCTGTACGCTCCCATCATCTTTACACTTACAATTTTCAGTTCATTAGATTTCCTTTTCTATTTCATTAATTTAATTCACTCGCAGATAGGTACATATTTCGCTTGTCGGATAAAAGCTTGATGGTATTTGAAGCTATTCCGTCTCCCAAGTATTAGGAATAAACGCCGTGGGAATATATTTATGGTGTCCTAGTATAGGCCAAATAGGATGATGCCCTCAAGACCAAATCGGAGTTGTATCTATACATATATGCTCTGTACCGCAAATGATGCCTCAGGGACTAATCTCGGGTAGGAAAATTAGCCCGCTTTGTATGATCCGTGAGTATCCGTTAATTATCTCATTTATGCCTGATCATCTGAAAAATAAATTACTTTGAAGAATTATTTCTGTTACTGAGGTATGAGGACATCCACATAACAAAAAAAAAGGTATAAATATAGGTGCTGACGATATTTTCCTTGATACATTCGCTTTTATTGCAGGTCACCACATCCCCTTAACTCTGGATGGATTTTTTTTTCTTTGTAACAGCTATTAAGGGCCTTATTATCCCCCCCGGGGGTAAAAAGGCCCATTTTTATTTTTATTCGAAATTATTAAAAATAACCAAAATTTGTTGATTTTCTTAGTTTTAGGAAGTTTAAAGAGAATCATTCCGCTGATCAGGATTTTGAAAAAGTTAATTTTTGATTTGGGCCTTATTATACTGTTCCAGTTTAATAAGGCCCTTGGAAATGGTTTTATAAAACTGAATTATTTTTTCAAATACTCACTTCTATTACAGTTTTTCTATTTTTTTAGTTGTGCACATAAATAAACTTCATGGGAAACTTGTTTTTGTAGTTCTATATAATCAAATACTTGATTTATTGCATTTTCAAATGGGCCTTATTTGCCGCAGGTAAATACCTTATTAAGAAAAAAAAAAACAAAAAACGAAACTGTGAAAAATTTGTGAACATATTTGGTGAAATAAATAATTATTTTCACATGCACCATGTTACACAAATTCTTGGCGGCGCCGATGATTATAGTAGAAGTAACGTAATTTATTGTAAAAACATGTGTAAATATGATAACTCACTTCTAAGCTCCTCTGCTACAAATTATGAAAATTCTAAATATGCACAAACATTCTACATATAGTTGAAGCAGAAATACAGCGAAGCAATGTTATTTTGTTGTCTCTAGACAGCAGCTGGAGACTAGTTTCGGGACTCAAAAAGTTGTTGAGAGGATACAGCCAGGAGAGTAGCTTGTCTGTTTGAGTAAATGCAGATGTTGGAGTTCTTGCAGCCCCTGTTTAGGTTTTTCTGAACCCTAATGTCTACAGCACAGACTTCCGCCTGAGAAATGGAAGGTGACATACCAAGTGGAATGGAGTGTTTCACTTCAGGACTCTCAGTTTACTAGACATGAGCCTATTGTGGGAAAGTTAGAAATTTCTTTAAGTACTACGATTTTTTTAAAACCTGATTGACGGAATGAGAATAACAATTTTCCTATACATAAGTCTAGCACAAGGTATTACTGTAGCACGATTTCAGGATGTAATATAATCGATTAGCGTACACGATTTAAAATATATATCTCTGGCGACTGTTTTGTTACAGGTTTTCTAACTGTGATGGTTGTTAATAATTGGTTGAAATCAGTCAGTAGCTTTGTCAACAAGTTTATCAAACGAGAGGTCATGGATTCAAATCACAGCGAAATTTAATAAAGCCAAAGATCTCACAAGTAGAAAAAATAGGTACTCTGAAGAAAGCAAGAACATGATTACCACATTGTTTGGCATTATTCATATATATATATAAAAAAAAAAGATGAACTCGTCCTTATTTCTCCCAAATATCCTCAAGGTAAGAATTTTCTTTTCTATGGTTTGTTGCCAGAACTTATCAACTTCAACCGGTTGAATTTGCTGAACTACTCTCGAGGAGTTATTGCAGCTCTCATTTGTTGGTTAGATTCAAGATAGAATTTTTATCTGAATTATACTCCCTTCCGTCCATAAAGTCTATAAAGCTACAAAAATTCATGGTCAGTACTGACTTCCATACAAGATTATCGATTAAAGAACTTTAGATTAAATTTTCTATATCTACAACTTAGCATTTCACATTTTGTTTTTCCATTTTTTTTTATCTTCGTTCAATAAAAGCAGAGAAATGCAACTCTGTCAGCGCCAATCCTTAATTAAAGTTTTTTTTTTATTTTATTTGATTAATAAAAATGTTCTTGTGCTATTGCTATTGCTTTCATTATTAGTGTGCTCCAGGGAACAGGGATTCAACTTGCCTTGTCAACATATTTTTTGGATGATATCATCTTCCTTCGAAATGTGCAATGGTTACAATCTCTTACTCTTTGTGAGCCACCATTACTGCAAAAGAAGAAATTTAATAAAAAGTTTCCCATTTCCCAGGGCATGCCCTACTGGCTGCCGTGTGCGTGTGTATGTGTAGGTGTGTAATGTGAGTCGTCACTTGTGTTGTTGATACACTTGCATTTGGAAATTTTCATCTCTAACCTGTAAATGTTTTTCATTTTGTGCATGTGCAAGCTCAGATCCCAGTAAAAAGGATTATAAACGGCATTATCCCAGCAGAGTTCATGTATATTTCAGTTAGCAAGCAGCAAGTTATAGTCCTTCCTGCTCCTCTCCTCTCCGCACCGCTTTCCCAAGAAAATTTCTCTTCCCGTTGCATTCCTCATCAACCCGCCCCCGTTTATATATGTATATCCATATGTGATATGAAACGTTAATCCTTCTGTGACTTCGTTTACTTTTGAGGGATGGTAACCAGTTGTTGCATACTTTGAAGACGCATTCGAGATCTGTTTCTAAGGGTAGTAGACACTTGATCTAAAGCCAACATTCAAGGGGTGAATGTGATGAGTGTTTGCGGATTTCGTTTACGACTCAGTGTTGGTAGTTTCATATTCTGGATAGGATAGGATATATATCTATAGGGACACTATTCTATTATATATATATATATATATATGCGCATATATTTACCAATGATGGTTGGTACAAACCTTCTTGCATAGCAAGAGATATGTTCGTTCATACATCCATATGCATTCGTATGCAAATCTCCATACCCCATAACTGTACACAGCTGAAGTATGAAAGGCTTATGGGCTTAGCGTGTTTAAGATAAAGGGATGAAAATTTGTGCATGAATGCATTTCGTATGCAAATATAATGAAGGCTTCCCAGATATTTACACGTCCTGATACATTCAGAAAAGCAGCTAAATGCTACTAATGTGGGGCCAACATTCAGCTAAATGAAATCGTAAATTGGCCAGAAAGAGGAACCATGAGACTACCTACTTCTGTAATGGTTTCTAACAATTTTATATTAAAACTGATTATTCTTCTTAATAGCAGTGAGATGTTTATAAATTTATTAACACCAAATAAAACGGGAGTTAATTGAGAGAGGTTAGAGCAAGGATTAAAATAATTATTAAAAGATTTTTAGTTGAAGTGGAGGGAATCTATTTGTTTCTAAATTTTTAGAGTATGCATGTGGAAAGCAAGTTCAGTTTTTAAGAGTAAAAATAATTTTCAAGAACATAGAAAATGCGAGTTTCTAAGTTTGAATCAATTCCGTGAAGTTTTTGGTTTTAACCGTTCTGTAGACGCTTAGTTCAACCACTTGTAATAGGTATACACCTACTCATTACAGATACTTTTAAGCAGGTAAAAAAGTTTTCGGTAGTCCATTTGTCATACCATATCTTGTAAGCACGTTATCTCAAACCTCTCGATGAACTCAAAAATAACGGTAAAGAATTTTCCATTGCCACATAGGAATTTCAAAAGAATTTCAAAATTTCGATTTTTATTCTATTATTGAAGTTTCGCTACGTGAAATCTTCCTTCATTTTTGTTTGTTTGTAAAAGTTATGCACCAGACCTAAAGGCCCACTTAAGGGTTAAATACTCACAGTGCAGTCAAGCCAGTCATAATAATAATAATAAAAAAAGCTCTACCAATACTACCTTTTTCCCGAACTTAAATAGCATAGGTACTTACTTTCTTAAACGCCAGTCGTAGTGGTCAATCGCCCAACTACCACTTCACCCTTCATAAATCTTCAACAAGTGACTTGGTGCAATTTGACCTCCTTTTGAGAAGGTATATTGACTGGCTCACGGATATCCTTTGATGCAAAGCACAGCATGGCAGGGAGGAGATAGGGAAAGGATTAGGGGATATGAGGAAAGTGGCGGAGGTGCCGATGAATGGCGCCTTAAACCTTCCCAGATTCTAAGCCGGAGAAAAGACAGAAGCTGGTAAACTGTTCCACATTCGCACAGTTCGGGATAAGAAAGCATACCGGAATTTTACTGTTTGGTCGAGTCTATTTTGAAGGGTGAAGGGATGTGAGCGGCTTGCACCGCGAGTATTGCATGCAGGAATTAATCTACAGGGATCAGACTAGAAATTTCATCGGAACATTGGACATGCGTCTAGCGATAAAGTAGCGAAAGACATCCAACATTGCGGCGGTGCACGAGTTTGGCCAATTTCCCCAGGAGCTTAAAGGCTCTCTTATCCACTGAAGCTAAGGCTGTACGACCAGCCCCAGCCCAGATGTGAGAATTGTATTCCACTCTGGGTCTGATATAGGACTTTTAGAGAAGGGTTAGAATTGATGGGCTGAAATATTTCTTACACCTTCTCAGAAATCCAAGACATTTCAATGCTTCTTTGGGAACACAGAAGATGTGGTCTGTCCAGCTTAATTTACTGGAAATGCCAAGAATGCTTACTGTTGGTGAATCTGAAATTAAGGCTCCATCAAATGAAATGATGGAAGTGATTAGATGCTGTTCGTGTTTCAAAGAGATTCCCTTTGCCCCAAGCGAGGATAATATCAAGATCGTTATTGTTATGTTATATTCCAAACAGCCGCCATACCGCTGCAAAAACGCAGATTTTTTTAATTATGCAAATCGTTTCGCATAATTAAAAAAAAATCTTTGTAGCGTTATGGCGGTTATTTGGAACCGTCGGAATGGTATGGCATTGTGATTCTCGTAAATTTTTACTTGAATATTGTCATTTAAAAAAAAAATTATCCTGTAACAAATGTTAAAAAAAAAAATATTAATGCGTTTTAATTAGTATGGCAGACCAACCCCACCAAAAAAGTATGGCATTGCGCTACCGCCATGTTTATTTTCATGGACTACAAAAAAATGTAAGAATTTTTGTGTAGCAAATCGTTTGAATACTGTAATTTTTCCGACAAGTTTAATTAATTAGCCTGTAATTACGGAGCGCCAGCAAGACCTAAAATTATGATTTTCGTTTCTTAAATCACCTAATTTGACCCCTTTAAGGGTCTGAGGATTTTTACAACTATAGATTCTTATCATTCTTTTATGTTCTTTTTTAAAGTGTCAACACAGTTGATTTCAAAAATTGTTCCTGTAGTAGCTGAGGCATTATTAGTTGTATTGCAATCTTATATGTATGTCGGCAGATCCAGACTGGTAGTACGGGCAATCGGGCGCTAGCCCGATGGGCCGGTGGTCGTTGGGCCGGTAATCTCCACATTAACGCAAACTCTGGACGAATGTTGCGGCTGCGATGGGAGGAGAGCTATGAAATTAAATTAAAATTGAAAAATACTTTATTGCATTACCTAAAAGCCCAGGGCAACGAGGCCATCTGGGCAGAGGAGAGTTGTGTGTTAAAAATACTCAGAACTGTCCCACATCTTATAAACACTGGCAAGACGCGGAGCCAAGAGGGTGTTGCCAATATAGCATTATACATATATGCCAAATTTGGCAATCTCGTGGCCTCAAAAGCATTCACTTTTTTGTAGAGCATTTTATATTATTTTTTGCATCATATCATTTTTAATTCGAAAAATGCTAAATGTATTTTTTATCAGGTTTGCTATAGCTATGTGTACTTTTAAAGCACATTCGAAATTGAAGAACAAATATAAAAACAGTTTTTAAATTTTGTTTTCATTTTCTAATTAAAAAAAAACAGTAATTTCATTTCATGTAAATCAATTTTGAAGCAGAGTATATACATGGTCATGGTATAATATACTCAGCTTTTACTTGCCCAAGTATTAGAAACACTCTGAATTTTCCCACATTTGGTGAAGCATTGGCATTGTTTTTGTTACTATATTCGGCCATACAGGTAAGTGAAGGAGCCATTGAATTTCTAAGCGGTTACAAAAAGATTCCAAAAACAAAGATTAGAGGAAAGGATTAAGAGCTTACTTCTTTCCTCAGTTCCTTCACACAGAGCCATAACACCTCGTTTTGGCGCCTGAGGCAAAAATCCTCAACATAACCTTATATAATGTGACGTGGTATATCAATTGTCTGTACAAAGCTGAGCAACAATTGATCATGAGAAGAATAGTAAATAATATTATTATTGTACATAAAATTATTATTTGATATTCATTTTTTGCGAGTAGTGGGCTGAATCCGTTTGATAGAAAAATTTGCAAGATTTTACAGATAGACTTTTCTATGGTTTCTCGCTGTGAACTAGTTTCTAATATTCTCAAAATGACAAGAACTCCTATCATTTCTTTTTCGATTTACAAAACAGCCACATTTGATCACAAGTGATTTTTTATTAACTTCCATTTGCTGAAACTTCATTCACATGGAGCTATCATCAGTTACAAAAACTCTGAATGCGACCTCGACATTTAGATAAGATTCTTGGACTATAGTCGTGAATTCATTGAAGCAATTCCAAAAGCGGCTTTTCTCAGACTATCGGTGTACATTTTGCTACGTATATCGCCAGAAAGGAATCCAAAATCTTCTGAAACTTGTTCCAGAATTTCGTGCCTCCTCGTCAGTTAGAATAAAAGAATATCAATCGATTCAAAAATTGGTGTACGAAGCTCTTGTTTTGTGTCAATTTTGGGATCACTCATAATTTTGCAATTCAAAAAAGGTCGAGTCGCTGCTTTTTTGAGGCCATTTCCTTTAACTCGTACACGAATGTCTGTCTATTTATTTATATATTTCTTTTTTACTATTTTCGACACTCTCGTAGACCCACTTTTCGTCATCACAGCGAGCTGAAATTTGGCACACAGGTTCATGTCGCGTGACAATTGAATCTATCAAAATTTGAACCGGTAATTTTCATGGAAAACCCGGAAAATCGGGAAAAATCATTTGAAAATTTGGTACAAATTTGATTTGTGATAAATCCGTTTCAGGAAAAATTCAGAGTTTTCCGATTTTTCCGAAAAATTTTCCGGAATTTTCCGACTTTTCCGGAAAATTTTCCGGTAAAAAAGTTTTCTAAATTATGCAGGATCAAGTTCCATATCAACTGGCATCATTACTTTCTCTCCGACAATGGTGAAAACTTGCAGAAAAAATCGAGGACCAAGGAAGCGTTTGAGCGTTTTGCGACCTAAGACAAAGTTGTAGAGCGAAATGAGTTGCATAAAGTTGCTTTTGTGGAAATTTCCATGGAAAACCCGGAAATGCGGGAAAATCATCGGAAAATTTTCATCGGTATATGATAAGTGATAAATCTGTTTCAGGAAAAATGCATAATTTTCCAATTTTTCTGGGAAATTTTTCGAAAATTTCTGGAATTTTCAGACTTTTCCGGAAAATTTTCCGACAAAAAAGTTTTATAAGCTATGCGGAATCATTTTTTCCATCCTTCTGGCATCAATACTATCTCTTCAACAATCATGAAAACTTGCATGAAAAATCGAGGAAAATTCATGTAAATTTTTAAAAAAATTTCATAGTAATATGAAAAGTCTGTGGAAAACATGGAAAATCGGCAAAATTCATGTTATATGGGATCAACGATTTGATACTCGAAAAATTTTTGTTTTCGGATCGGCACTAAACATGACTTAAAAATTGTTTTAAAATATCTCCATGCAGCACGTAATAACAATTTAGTTAACGTG
Organism: Dioctria linearis; assembly: GCA_963930735.1. Lineage (NCBI taxonomy): Eukaryota > Metazoa > Arthropoda > Insecta > Diptera > Asilidae > Dioctria > Dioctria linearis. The sequence goes on from OZ005743.1 coordinate 162,264,793, forward strand.
AAAAAGGCAGAAAATAAAATAAGTAAAAAACGAGTTTTCAAACAAAATTGAGGCCAAGCCGCATGAAAAAGTAGAAAATAAACTTTTCTTCATCACCGATATATTTCAGTATGCTCAATCAGAAGTAATAAGATTCATGAAGAGAAAGAATAGGCAAGAGAAATGTCACAATCAAAAAATCTGAGTCCACCTCTGTGTGTGAAGAAAAGTTTATTTTCTACTTTTTCATGCGGCTTGGCTCAGTTTTGTTTGAAAACTCGTTTTTTACTTATTTTATTCATGTTTCTTTAATGTTTGCTGGTATATCCACATCTTCAGCAAATTTTATAGCACTGGCAAAAATTTCTTCCATGTCCGGATCACGAACCAAGCTCAGCCTTGTTAAGCGGGTAAATTCAAATCGAGAACAAAACAATTTATTTAACAGTTAAAACTGAACAATAATTTATATTTGTCAAAGGCAATTGTTGTTAATATTATTTTATCCGCCCGCAATATTGTTTTTTAACCGGCGGCGCCCCTCCGCTTCAACATATGCCTCTTGTTACATCTGTCCAAGTAAAATTGTTGATCTTTCGGACAGGTACTGTTTCCATAGAGAAACCCTGTTTCAGTTTTAATTTTAAGTGTGGACGGGCCAACCGCTCTTTCACATATTCTGTACATACATATTTTCTGTATAACTTTCTTCTTTCTTACTTCTTATTTAGCATGGAGTTCAATATTCATAGAAAACGTTGTCTTGCTCTCCTTGCGTTACGCTATCTTGCTCTTCTTGTGCTGGGTGCAGTAGGTAATCAGCCTAATAATTTGGGTTGCTTACCTCTTATAAAAAAGTAATTTTTGAAGACCCTTGGGGGCTGGCTTGTCATTATTTGCCCGGGACGATTTGAAGATCCAGTCCGGCCCTGTATGTCGGTAAGTATTAACATAGCACAAAATCACTTTTATTGGCCCTTTGTGCCTGTTTTTCACGCTGGTACTGAGTAAGCAATGAGTTTAGCTTTTCGCTTACTCCAGCCGCAGCCACTGATAACTCACTTCCTATTGATATGAAGGAGTCATTACGTTTTAATTTGTCCTTATACTCTTCACTCGATTTGTCCCACAAATTTCTGTATTCTACACAGTTCTATTAATTTTAAATTATTTATCTACACACGTTTCTCACTTATGATTACTTTATTATTAAAAAATTCCAAAATTAATTCTCACTACTTTTTTTCACGGCTGTTGAAAACTGACTTAAAGTACTCTACAAACTATAACCAACATCTAATCAGGGGTCGGCAACCTTTTTTGGCCGCGGGTCAAAATCAACCAAAATGTGAGTATTAAAGAGACGTTGGGGTCAGAGATATTTTCGTATTAAAACAGTCTTTGAGTAAATAATAAGATTATATTTTATTATGAAAATATTACAAACATAGTTGAATGAATTTCATTTATAAACGTTTTCTTCGATATCAAAAGCTTCCCTACTGTTGAACACTGTGACGTCAATTTAGTCAAGTCTGGTTTAAACTTAGTCGTTTTAAGACGAATACAAGCATCTGAATTTTCCGTAATTAACCTATTCCTGTTATTGCTTTCATTTATGAAAATATTTTCTCATATTAATAAGTTGAATCGAATATGGGCAAAACGGCAAAGCCATTTTTTTTTTTTTCAAAAATGAAAACTTCGTAGGAAGTGATGCTCAACATGTTGATATCATGAGAAGATGATTATCTTCAGTTTTTTCCAGATCTTTCCGCAATTTCTTGAATTTATCCGTCCATAACGTTGAACTTTTAAAATCAATCATTTCTAAACTAAAATTGTCAATTTTTAGATATTGAAAATACTGCAAATTTTAAACATTTTCTTCTATTTCCTCGGACTTTATTATACTTAAAATGTAAACATTTCTCCATGCTTTTTAAAACTTTGAAACCGACTTTCATATTCAATTTTAATGACGAAAATCCAATTTTCGAGCATATTATTTAGATTGCTTTAAATGATATTTTCTGTTTCATATTCTATTTCTAACAAGGGAAAGAAATGAAATTTTTCAGTTTCAAATAATATCAATTTTCAAATAAAACTCTGCCATTCCTAATACTGTAAGCCTTTTTAGGGATTCGAAACGAATCCTGCTTACAGAATTTACTTAAATTAATTAATTAACTAAATCACTATAACACAACACTAATCACTACGGAATGTCACTGCACTTTTCGGTCAGTACCCGCCATTGCGCCCCCTTGATCCGACTTGCTCTGAAGCTTAGGGTCAAATTGCTCCTTGAAGAGGACTTTAATCCTCGACTCCTTGTTTTCGCTTAGCAATATTTGAACGACGCTTCAGGACACTCGAAACAACCACAATGACGGGCCACCACACCAATAACAACAATATTATTAGTGGCAGTATAGTTGTTAGTCATGCATGCATGGGGATTTGAGCTTAACGCTTACAATACATTTTCAAATTTGTGTGCTTATTTCTTTGGAGTCGTTTGTTGAAATCATTATAATGGTTTCATTATGACTGTTAAGGACAACAGTCTTAAAAATCATTGTTTATCATTGAGTTCGAGGACACCGATTTCGTGAAAAAATATTTGTATATCATCAAAACACTCTACAAATCTATTAAGAACTTTGACTCGATTGAAATATCGTATTTCAGAATGTAACAACAAATCTGCATATTTCGATTCAATTTCCTCCACAAAAGCTTTAAAGCGCCTGTATATTAATGCTGATCGCGCTATTATCATGTTTACGATCTTAAGAACCATTTCCATTACATCCTTAAGTTGTTGCGTAGACGCCTTTGCAAATAAATTTTGTTCGTGTATGATATAATAAAATGATAAAAGTGAGCGGCCAAATTCATTTTCTATTAGTTTTACGAATCCAGTTTTTCCTCTCATCAGTTGACAATTTACTTTTTAAATCCAATACTTGCCCATTAAATTTGTAAACTCTAGTATTTGACAAAAAATATCAGTGGTCGTGTCATTCATGCAAATCTAATAATTATTGCAAGCCTACCAATACTATTTATATCGGTACTTTCATCAACTGCAATGGTAATTATGTTACAATATAACAAATCATTTTTGACCTGTTCATCAATATTTTTGGCCATATATTCAACGCGACGCTGGACTGATCTAGCTGACAATGGCATTTCTTTGATACTCTCAATTATTTGTTTCTTATTTGCGAAGTTATTAAATAAGTGTTCGAAACATTTTATGAATGCGTTTTTCAAAAACTCGCCATCTGTAAATGGTTTTTGGTTGGTATCAATGCTAAGAGCTACAACAAAGCTGGCAGATGTAGCGCGATTGTTGCTGGTAACAAAACTTTTTAAGAATTTTATTTGTTTTCCAATATTTACTACACGTGTTTACCAATGTATTCAGATTTATCTTCATTTGCCATTTCACTCACATCATGTTTATGCTTTATAATTTATTTTTATATATTATACTTTATTTTCGGAACTAAAATGGGTCACTTGAAATTATCAAATGGGTCACTCAGTAACCCGCGGGTCATAAGTTGCCGACCCCAATTTAATCCAAATGAAATGGAAAACATTAGATAATCTTTTCCATTTCATTTGGATTAAATTGGAATTTTTTTAAGAATCAAAAACTGTAAAATTTGCGTCCAATTCATCAAAAATTCCACAAATGTTTGAGAAATGTTTGACAAATGTTTGTTATGTGTGGACACGCCTTAAGGTTAGGAGGCACTAAAGACCTAAAAGGGAGCTTTCGCTACAGAAGGTTAAGCAAAGTTCTAATTTGGTACGTTCTTAAAGTTTCGTGTTTGACAAATGTTTGACAAATGTTTTTTATGTGTGGACTCACCTTAAGGTTAGGCACTAAAGACCTAAAAGGGAGCTTTCGCTACAGAAGGTTAAGCAAAGTTCTAATTTGGTACGTTTTTACAGTTTCGTGTTTGACAAATGTTTGACAAATATTTGACAAATGTTTGAGAAATGTTTGACAAATGTTTGTTATGTGTGGACACACCTTAAGGTTGGGCACTAAAGACCTAAAAGGGAGCTTTCGCTACAGAAGGTTAAGCAAAGTTCTAATTTGGTACGTTTTTACAGTTTCGTGTTTGACAAATGTTTGACAAATGTTTTTTATGTGTTGACTGACCTTAAGGTTAGGCACTAAAGACCTAAAAGGGAGCTTTCGCTACAGAAGGTTAAGCAAAGTTCTAATTTGGTACGTTTTTACAGTTTCGTGTTTGACAAATGTTTGACAAATATTTGACAAATGTTTGAGAAATGTTTGACAAATGTTTGTTATGTGTGGACACACCTTAAGGTTAGCCACTAAAGACCTAAAAGGGAGCTTTCGCTACAGAAGGTTAAGCAAAGTTCTAATTTGGTACGTTCTTAAAGTTTCGTGTTTGACAAATGTTTGACAAATGTTTTTTATGTGTGGACTCACCTTAAGGTTAGGCACTAAAGACCTAAAAGGGAGCTTTCGCTACAGAAGGTTAAGCAAAGTTCTAATTTGGTACGTTTTTAAAGTTTCGTGTTTGACAAATGTTTGACAAATATTTGACAAATGTTTGAGAAATGTTTGACAAATGTTTGTTATGTGTGGACACACCTTAAGGTTAGGCACTAAAGACCTAAAAGGGAGCTTTCGCTACAGAAGGTTAAGCAAAGTTCTAATTTGGTACGTTTTTACAGTTTCGTGTTTGACAAATGTTTGACAAATGTTTAACAAATATTTGAGAAATGTTTGACAAATGTTTGTTATGTGTGGACACACCTTAAAGTTAGGTACTAAAGACCTAAAAGGGAGCTTTCGCTACAGAAGGTTAAGCAAAATTCTAATTTGGTAGGTTTTTACAGTTTCGTGTCCTCATTAATATTCCGAACTGTACAAATTTACCAAATTAGAGCTTTGCTTGACCTCTTGTAAGTCAGATTCTACTAATTGCCTGACCTACCCAAAGTAGCTGAGATAATTAAGAAAATTAATTAAATGAGCAAATCCAAGTTGACGTCACTCTGCACGATATTGTTGCATTTTCATTGGTACGTCAGAGTCTTATTAGAAATAACAATGAGATAGCAAAATGCTATTGAACTTATAAATCAATTATATCGCTTTAACGATAACAGTTAATTTTGGTACTGAGCGTTTATCTCGGCTAGAGCAGAGGCTGGTTATCGATATGTAGGTCAGTAGTCAGTACGTAGCTGGAATTCAAATTACATACAGGTCAAAATTAACCATTGTGATGAGTAGCTCTTTGTTTTATATCAGTAACTAGTATTTGAATCAGCATTTAACCTTTTTACACATCAGTATTGCGAGTTCATTAAATATAAATTAAATATTGTAGTCTTTGATTTTAACTAATTATTTCCCCACACATTTCTACATCAGTCAAACAAGCAATCCGAATAAATTTAATTAACCCAATTTTTATCAAATATCAAAATATCTTCAACTTTAAATTTCATCTTACCACCGCCAATCAAAAATAACCCGTGACAAGAGATTGTCGTCGTCATCACACCCACCAAACCACTATGGATGTATCTGCAATGATTCCAAGTAATTCACAGAAATCTTTATGATCACAACATCCTTTTTAAGTACATCATGAACTTAATTAAACAAGATTTGGTAAACTTTGGCAATCTTTCTTAACAACGTGAAAATTTCCCCTGGAAACGACCATTAAGACAGGAATTCGCCTGAACAAGTGCAATTTCAATTTGCACACATATCAACTTTTACAGACTTTTCCAAGGATGTTGAGAAGGAGTGGGGTTGGGTTTTTTTTATTTTTGGTATGAGAGCCAGCACCACCCCCGTTTTTACGAGTAGAAATTTCAACTGTGTGAGAAAATCTCGCAGTCTATGGAATTGGAAGGAAGGATGATGGAAGGAAGGTGAAAAGTCATCCTAGCTCGTCATAAAAATTCACCGATCCCCAAATGAACCAACCGTTCACATGAGATTTCGCGCGAACTGCATGAAATGTGAAAATCAGTTTTTGTTGAATTTTTAAGAAACTGCGGAAACTTTTTGGCGAACTTGATTAAAGATGCAATGAGTTTCGCGCAAGTTTTATATGGTTATGGGGTACTACGAAACGTCGTCGTAGCTTGTAGCAAGTACTGTAAATGGCGGGTAGATTTTTTTTGTTTTTTTTTTGTTTTTTTGAGTTGTGTTCCTCTAGAACTTCCAAGACTAAAAGAAGTGCAAGTCAAGCGTAAAACGAAATCACAGAATAATGAAACAGGGACAGAAACAGGAGTGAGAGATATTGGAAATCTTCAACCTAGCTGTATTTTTCTAATTAAAATTGAAGCCCCAAGACATTTTACTCTCCCATTTTCTTTGTTGATTCCTGCAAAAGAAAAATGCGAGTACGTTTTTTTTTTTTTGTGATGCATTACTTAACACGTGGTGAACGACGAAAGGGGTGCAGTTTATATAGAGAGCCTTAGTAGTCAGGGTTGCGTTAACGTGTATTAAAATATATCCGGAATCCGGCAAAGGTATAGGGGTGGCTGTTGGGTGGTGTGTAGAGAGGGTGGGGGAATTAAAAAGGCCGATGATAAGTGTGCCGAGTGGAGGTATTCTAAAAGGTGGTGCATTGCCCCACTTACCCACTAACATATTGCGCCTGGGTTAAGGTGGGAAGCGAGTGAGCAACCCTCGCCAGATTCTATTGTTTGTTTGAAAATCAAGTTGAATTGAGAATGCACAACTACAGAAGAAGGTGGCAGAGTGCTCGCAATTCCATGGGCTCCATATACACTCAAGTTACACCCCAAGATAATGTCGAGTTCAACGACCTGCCTCAACATGAGGGGCATTAAATAAAAGAATTAAAAACTTTTTTTTTTCTGTTTTCTGTTTTTTTTTTTATATTATTGTGCGTAAGATGCGGTTTCTCTATGTGAGCTGCTGGCTATGGTTAAAGTAAAGTAAATACGATTAGTGCGATGCACATGAGAAGCAAACGACATTTGTGTACAGCGGCAAATGTAAAAAGGGGTTCGATGCTTTTTTTCTTCCTTTGTCTTCCGGTTCAGGAATGCCGGATGCCAGGGATAGAGAGCATTGCATATGACATTTTTCAATAATTTGACATAAAGGAATTTCAATAATATGAAGTTCTTCTTTGTATCATTATATGGAGCTGCAGATCCGGCAGTGATTCCGATTCCTTTCCTCCAGCCCCAATATCTTATCCCTTTCGTTACTAATGGAGAAAATATTATGAAATGCCTGCCTGATTCAAAGATATCGCTGCTGTCTAATGAAAATAGCAAACAATCAGTCTTTGATATGTCACAAACGCATATGGGGGGGATGCGTTTTTTTTTTTATTATTATCCAACAAATCACAGATGCTGATTAAGACCAGGAAGCTTTCGGTCATTGCTCTTGAGAGATTATTATTATTATTTTTTTTTTTTATTTTTAATTTCTGAAAAGGATTGCTTACCAACAGGAAGCTTGATGAACAATTTAAATTGAAATTTCTGCAGATTATCGCATAAAGCTTGGGGATTTATATAGGAACTGTTTTTATTGAATGCGTATACATATATTGTATAGGTATACATATATCATTCCCACAATGGTATCAGCAATTTTTAATCTGCAATCACTGCAAATATGGAGATTTACCTTCCAATCAGAACAACTTCAGTGGACGCAGCTCTCAATAGGAACCTATTACAGCTGAATTGGTTGCCATGTCGACGCCATATTTTAATTTCTCTATCAATTACTGTTTTAAGGATGTTATTAATTGGGTAAGGATTATCTACCCTCTCCTCCTGCTTCAGTTTTGTGTTATTCGAAGCTATGTGACAGTTTCTTGAAATCATTATCACTATGCTAGGTAATTAGCTTGCAATAGCTATCCTAATGATGAGACTGCCATCTGTCGCATATTGGAAGAAGCACACTGTATTCGGGGTACGACTTTGGTGTTGTCATAGATGTTTATTGGATTGACGACTCTGCTCACTGTAAGCCTTATACCCTAAAGAGACAGACTGTATCCATAACGACTTAATTTGAAGGAAATGAAGAGGTGACAAGACAGTGGACGAAAATTATTTCATTTGGAATATCATTAACAGTTCTTCAATGTGAGTAAAGATCATGACTGAGTTCAATAATTTAATTAAAGGCTATCAAGAAAATTTGCGAGTATTTGTTATAGTTGCAAAGCATTCAGTAGAAGACAATTTTTGTTAAAAGAAATCAAAAAGCGAAGAAATCTGCAAAGAAATTGCATTCATGATCAGCTGATGGATGTCACTGCTAACCTTAGTGGAAAAGTTTTCCACTTTAAAAGAAAACAGCTCATTTTAATGACGGTAGGTGGCACTTTTACTGCAATTTCACTAAATGGAGAATGAAGCGAAATGTTGGAAATTTGTATGACACATTAACTCCATTTAATTAAAAATTAAGTCATTATGGAGACAGTCTGTCTAAGGTACTAATCCGTGTTCATGAGTGCGATATTCCTGTGGCGTCCTTTTCTGCCTATACGTCTATCTCTAATTGCGACTGGTTTTTATCGTGCGATACGTTCACAAGGTTGACGACAGTGGCTACAACTTACTATGTTTAGTTTTGTGGTGGCAAGGAGATATTTGTGTAAAATTTACATATATTTTTATAATATAGTAAATTCCGACATCACTGCGTAATTTAAGCGACCGATTACAAATATAAACAAACATAAATGTTGAGGATAAGGTAAAAATCGTACCAAACTAAGAGCATCCCTGCGTAAATTTTTTTATCGCACGAAACGTAGAAAGAATAAGCATGTTTAGAGACGACCTTTTTTACTGCAGCCAATCAAAACTCTGTCGCATGCGTTATATCGCTCTCGTGAACAAACCATTAAACCTTAAGGTACGTTTAAGCTTAGATACTACTAACGGAATTTGTATCAGCACTTTTATCTGAAATTGTACCTTCATTTGTATCGCCACAAATTTCGATTACATATTCAGAGAAGTTTTGATTTACTTATTTAAGTGTATAGTTAGTCATTTTAGATAACAATTTTTAAGAAAAGTGAAACAAATGGCACATTCATAGTAATCAAGCCAACGGACGTTCATCAGACTCTTTGGAAATTTCCCTGCCCTAAGAATGAGCTCCGTGGAATATTCCCAAGAATGTCAAAAGAATTTTATGGAAATGTCACGGGGCAAAAGTTACGTTGTCCGAGGAAAGTATGCCTTTATTATTCCAAAGAATTCCTTCAAAAATCATTAGAACAATGTCTTTGAAAGTTTAGCGGATATTATTCACCGATTCTATACGTACAGTTTGTTCGGATATTCTGCAGAATTATTCACTGAATTTCTTCGGAAATTATAAAAACAATGTCTTTGGAAATTTTGCAATTTTACATTTTTATCATATTTCTCCATTCTACAATAAATAAAATGCATTTTAAATTTATTTTTATTGACGAAAATAAAATTTATTTTAAAGCAATTCATTAAGAACAACAAAACAATTGAATTAAAATAAGAAAGGAAAAAAAACATTAAAATTATTCGCAACTGGGTGGTGTTTTTCCGCCAGTTTCTCTGTAAACGAAATCGTTATTAGTTATAAAACTAAGAAAATAACTAAATTTATATCTTACTTCTTTCCTTACGGAGTTTTTAACCTACAGAGTGATTTTCTAAATGTAGCTTGGGCATCTATTCCCTTTTGCACTCCAAATCTATCCACACAAATTTCTGAAAGTAAAGAGAAAATTTTACATTACTAGAGTTTTTTATTGCGAAAAAGAATATTTGTCTGGTGAATTCCTAGTGAAGATGTTTTTGCAGTCGACGCAGTTGTCGGTACTTTGTATGCCTAGAATGCATAGCTTACCCTATATTTAAGGATACATTGCATAATTAAAATTCAGACTAATTTAATCAAAAGCTCTCGATTTCTTGAGGCCATTCCCTTTAACTCGTACACGAAATTGTCTGTCTATTTATTTAGATATTTCTTTTTTACTATTTTCGACACACTCGTAGACCCACTTTTCGTCATCACATCGAGCTGAAATTTGGCACACAGGTTCATGTCGCGTCACAATTGAATCTATCAAAATTTGAACCGGAAATTTTTATGGAAAACCCGGAAAATCTGGAAAAATCATTTGAAAATTTGGTACAAATTTGATTAGTGATAAATCCGTTTCAGGAAAAATGCAGAGTTTTCCGATTTTTCCGAAAAAATTTTCCGGAATTTTCCGACTTTTCCGTAAAATTTTCCATTCAAAAAAGTTTTCTAAATTATGCAGGATCAAGTTCCCTATCAACTGGCATCATTACTTTCTCTCCGACAATCGTGAAAACTTGCAGAAAAAATCAAGGAAAATTAATGTCAAACGCTTTTCCGGAGTATTTCAGACAAAGGAAACGTTTGAGCGTTTTGAAACTTAAGACAAAGTTGTAGAGCGAAATGAGTTGCATAAAGTTGCTTTTGTGGAAAACTCCGTGGAAAACCCGGAAAAGCGGGAAAATCATCGGACAAATTTTCATAGATATGATTACTGATAAATCTGTTTCAGGAAAAATGCAGAATTTTCCAATTTTTCTGGAAATTTTTGCGAAAATTTCCGGAATTTTCCGACTTTTCCGGAAAATTTTCCGACAAAAAAGTTTTATAAGCTATGCGGAATCATTTTTTTCCGTCCTTCTGGCATCAATACTTTCTCTTCAACAATCATGAAAACTTGCATGAAAAATCGAGGAAAATTCATGTAAATTTTTAAAAAAAAATTCATAGTAATAGGAAAAGTCTGTGGAAAACATGGAAAATTGGGAAAATTCATGTTATATGGGATGAAGTTGGAATACAGGCAAAAAGCGCTGTTTAAAACATAATTTGAATTTCAGAAAACCGTTGCAGTACTTCAACGATTTGATTCTCGAAAAATTTTTGTTTTCGGATCGGCACCAAACATGACTTAAAAATTGTTTTAAAATATCTCCATGCAGCACGTAATAACAATTTAGTTAACGTGAAAAAGGCAGAAAATAAAATAAGTAAAAAACGAGTTTTCAAAAAAAACTGAGGCCAAGCCGCATGAAAAAGTAGAAAATAAACTTTTCTTCACGCACAGAGGTGGACTCAGATTTTATTCGCTGACAATCACCGATATATTTCAGTACGATCAATCAGAGGTAATAAGTGATTTGATTCATGAAGAGAAAGAATATTCAAGAGAAATGTCCCAATCAAAAAATCTGAGTCCACCTCTGTGTGTGAAGAAAAGTTTATTTTCTACTTTTTCATGCGGCTTGGCCTCAGTTTTGTTTGAAAACTCGTTTTTTACTTATTTTATTTTTGTTTTAAGTTCATTTGTGTACAAAATTATAATTACGCGTATTTAACTAATTAAAAATTACAAAATTAGCTTCAAACATGACTTTGTCCAATATTTGTCCGCTATTTTTCTCACCATATGAACACACAGCAAAATGTGTCAAAAGGTGAACTTTTAATTATACCTATCAAGCCACAACATTAAATGTTATCACTAAATATTAAATATACATAAAAACCATACCTAGAACAATTTTCTTACCTTTGCTTTAACTTTATTTAAAAAATGTATTCTCAATTTCTAACTTCCTTGACAAGAACACAATACTAAATGAATCTGATTTGACTTCAACGCTGACACCATTAAGTCTTCCATAGCAAAACCCTAAATACTTTTTCCAACAAACAATAAAAAATCTTGGAATTTTATTGAATAACGCCTGGATATAGTTAGTGCAGATTCATTCTGAAAATATCCATGGTATGTCCAGATTTTTCAGTTCCACCATTAATCCACAGTTTTTCCTACAAATCAAATAGAAAAAGTTGATAAAATAAAACGAACGAGAAATTTCCCAAAAATGTTGTTCGGTAGTTGTTCACTGCTTTTCTAATAAAGGAAAGAGTATGGAGATTGGACAAAGTGAAGATTTCAATTGCTACTTTTTCTGCAGAATGTCCAAACTTTCTCTAAATGTTTTCATATATGGAATTCTTGAGAAAAATAATGGACAAATTAAAGAACAGTTTCAAATATTGTCCAAAATTGTGCACTGCTTTTCTAATTCTTATCTCATAGAATATTTCTATGAAAATTCGCAAGATTTACCAAGGAACGGCCAAATAGGTCGAATAAAATTTCGGATATAGTAAGGGCATCGTTTTGTGTTAAACATTTTGGACAAATATTGGAATACCCGTCCAATATTTTTGTAGTATAGTTTGGAAAATGTGAGGACATCGGATCTGTGGTTACTTGGGATATAATGAGTTAACTTTGGAATGTGGTAGTGATTTTAAAAACCATGTGAGAATTATTAGGGGTGATTTTGAACTTAATGGCGCTTTTATAGTAAAGAAAGACACAAGGTTTTGAAGTTTTATATCACCAGCCAATCAGCTAACGGCCACATTAAAATTCTTTTTTGCATATATTCTCTTGTCCTGACATCCCAAAAATCACTTTTTCTTATTATTTCTATAAAAGTAGAATCTTTTCTTTTGATCACAATGATACGATTTTTAATTTAAGTAATCTACCGCAATACAGACGCAATAAAGTGTGATTCAGAACGTAATGCAAAATTATAGCAACAAGTCAAGTCAAGAGCAACATCAACATACAAATTGTATGAGCATTTTGATTTGATGAATTTATTTGTGCCTCATACAGATCCAGATACAAATATCTGAGTATAAATTAAGCTTTACAAATGATTTTTGTATATTGGAACCACACAAATATTTCTACGTTGGAAGAACTTGTAGGTATAGGGCAATAAGTTATATGGGAAAGATGTTGCCATAAAGATTTTAAAGGAAATTAACTAGGTAGAAGGCGAATCGTAGGACCATGTCGAGATGGAACTCGAGCTCATGATCCCTGGGTCGGTAGCCTGCTCGCTTAAAAATTGACCTACCGAAGGCATAATGAGAATTTCTATTTGTACAGATAGGAAGACAGACCCTAGAGTATCCAGCCTGCTTCGGACGAAGACCGGGCAAGCACACACACAGAAAGAGTCCGGTTGTCTCAGACTCTCCTTCCAGGCAGGCCAGGCACTCAGGACTGCCAGCAACTTCCATCCTTGTTAGATGAGCGTGAAGCGAGTTATGGCCGGTGATGAAGCCAACTACAGTTCTGCATTGTTTCCTTCCGAGCCACATGAGAAAATCAAAGATATTTCTACTGGGTCCATGAAGAAAAAGTTTTATGCACATGCAAGTACTCAGGTTCACCCATCTCTGTTGATGAATATCCGCTTTGATGAGAGACCCGATACTCGAGGTAGTAATGTCTACGGTGGGTTACGGTCAGTCAGTCATCCAACCTTAAGTTAATTTGAAATTTAAATTTATGAAACAAAGATAAACAACAATATAATGACGTTGGTACTTTACTCACGTAACATCCTATAATTTTATTATTATACACCCTAAGCCTTAAGCTTTTCAGTGAAAGTGCACTCTCCACTCTATCGGCAGTTACAACACCAAATTTCAAAAGAATGAGATAGTTTTTAATTTTGTTTTAAATCTTAGCACGTTTTTGCCTTATCTTCACATACGAGTAAGTCGTGGAAGGGTATTTTGAGTATATTAGTATTTCTTTTATTTGCTCTAAATGAAGTTTCAAACTACCACAAAGATTTTAGGTCCTGGTTTCGGTGCACTGGTGAGTTTCTTTATGTTTAGTAATTTCCCGACTGCAGGGCAATCTCTCCTGTTGCTGGTATGCTCCTTAGACTTAAACCAATGTCCCACCCGGTAATCTGTGGTAGGCTTAGAATGACTTTTTGGCATTCTTGTCGATTTGTACATCGTAAATATATTCAGAGCTTGTATAAGGAAGTTTTTCATGTTGAGGCATACCAGAAGTTTATTGCACATATAGTACCAAAGGAGAATGAATACTAACCTCCCTTGAGGGAAGTATCTCGTCAATGTCATTGTTAGTCCCTCCTACTTTCAGGGAGCTTTGCAATAACAAAACAAAAACAAAAAATTCTATCACCTATATAAGAGGATGTGACTTTATATTATAGCAGGAGAATCTGTTATCAAATGCTCCCTCTATTTCAATAAAAGTAGAAGAGGAAGGTTTCATCTTAAAATTACTATCAGGAACTTTTTCGGTAATTTTTATTAGAAAATATATTGGTCTATATTACTGATCTACAGCGGAATCATCACATTTTTCATTTAGGTACAAAAACTATTTTGAGAGTGCTCTAAGCGGCGTATATACTAATATACGAAGGAGATCCTAAATACCTTGAATTCATATGGTGTATTTTAAGACTACATGAGAGACCCAATAGCTTGCTGAAAATTTGATGGATTTGAAGGAATTAATAGCATCCTTAATTGTCGTATACATAAAGACAGAAGCAGCTAGGCGTGAGTCCAATTTTATTGCTCTGATTATAGAAACGTAAACTAGGTCAGCTTTATTACCATTTTCTGCATCCTCAATCACTGTACCAAGGAATTATCAAAAGTGAGTAAGCAAGGACGTCTACAGTCTTCCCCTAGTTTATTTAAAAGTACCGTCAAATTTCTTGAGCCATTCCCAATTCGCATGACTATTTCTTTCGGACAATTTTATGTAGATTGTGTTGTAGGTCCTCAATAATGCTATACCCAGCTTTCCCTGAAAGCAATTTAGATTACGCCAATAATAGTGACCACAGCAAGCTCTACATTCAGCGGCGATACGCAATATGGGATACAAAAATCCTCTTGGATGGATGGATTGAAAAGAGGTTAAGTCCTCCGGGGGAAGACTCAGGAGCTTAGGCCACAGTAAGACCCATTGTTCACCCTCCAGACCTATGAGCAATTGCTCATAGGTCCTACCTAGACGCCTTAACAAAATTCAGAATTGGCCCCCCACCCTTCGTGCCAGTCTCCTTCAGGAGGTGTGAGCCCAGAAATAAGTAGCGCTTTCCGGAGATAGCCGGGCAGTGGGGCAGTGACACAAGAAGTTAGTAACCGTTTCGGGTTCTTCCTACATATAGGATCATCAACAAATCTCATTTTGTGCAGGTGACTCCTGAGAAAAGAATGCCCAGTGAGAATTGACACCAGTGTTCTCAGAGTTGGCTTGCTCAGTCCCAATATCTTTTTCATCAGATTTGGGTTAGATTTACCCTTCCTTAGTAGTTCTGCCGGTGCGATCATCCAGCCATAGCCGACTGTATTGGCAGTCATCTCAGGCTGAAATTTTAGATGCAAGAATGTTTGGTGCAATCCTGATTGTAAAGGAAGATTCCTCTGAGGTTGCACCAATACGAACGAGCTCATTCGCCCTTTCGTTCCCGCTGATATCGCTGTGACCTGGCACCCATACAGCGAGTACCCTGTTATTCAGCCAGGAGCAAATTTAGGGTGGTCTTGCATTCCAGTACTAACATGGACGCTACGAACGGTTTTGAGAAGGCCTTTACAGCTACTTGGCTGTTCGAGTAGATGGCATTCTCCTTGTTCGGCATATCCGCGTCGAGGAGGTACCTTCCTGCTTCAAGAATAGTCTTGACTTGGAAAACCGTTACATGGCTTTCAAGGTGTAGGGCGATTTCCATACGAGGCTCCTCACAAAAATACGTGCTCCGGTATTTGCTTCAGATTTGGAGCCGTCTGTGTAAACAATAGGGTTCGTTAATGGTTGAAGCACGGAGTGCGACGCCCAATCTGTCCTAGATGGAATTATGGATTTAAATTCGCTTTTCAGTATAGTTTCTAGAAGGAGGTCGCTGTCCTTGCCATGGATTATCTTAGCTCTGCGATTGATGCCTCCTTCTTGATATGTATCTGCACAGGGTGTATATTCAGGATAACCTCGAGAGCTCGACTTCCCTCGAAAATCCTCTTAGTATACTCCCCAATTCTATTTTATAAGTACCCCATTTAGTTATGCTTTCTTGTGTAATAGATCTAAAAGAGTCGCCAATACTTTATCAACTAAGTTTATATGGTCAGATGAGCATAGTGGCTTGTTTGATACTTTACCCACCTTGTAGTCATATCGTATATTCAAAATATGAAAAGATTGGGTTCAATTAATAATTTATTAGCAGTAGATTAGTAGTTAATAAGCAATTCGAAATATTATGACTTCTCCGCTTTTATTGATGCTACTACCCCAGACCTCGTGAGTCCTATTAGTAGTAGTAGGACACCACGACATGTGCTGGTCTGGTTTCCCACTATCTTATGAGGTTCTTGAGATCCCTCATCGATTAAGCTCTACGGAAGTGTGGAACATATAATTGTCTTGACTCTCCCGCATGGTAGGAATATTTTTGGAATGACTACTATTACTTCCAACGTATGGGTTATTTTCAAAATTTCCATTTATATCCATAAGTTCCAAAACTGAACATGGCACTAGCGGTGGCATCACTGCCCACTGCAAAAGCTCTACGAATGCGGGAGCTCAATATGGATAACAACTATAGGGATCCCAACAAGTTGGTCTTTATAGTCGATCTAGCATACTTTTATGAGGACATAAGGATTGTAGCAATTTTCTTTTCTTTTACATTTTAAACTAAAAAAAAAAACAAGAAGAAAATAAAAGCAAACAATTTTCGCCGTGTATCACAAAACACCGTCTGGAAAATTAATGATTTCGATGTTTTAAGAATTTTAATGAAAATTCTACGGTTGCTGATTCTCTCTAATCCAAATAAAACGTGCTCCAGAAAATCTCTAGAGACTGCAGAAGACTTCATTAATTCTCGGGGTGACAACTTTCTCCCCATGAAGCGGCGTTAAGAAACTTGACTTAAGACGTCTTTTAATTAGCGTTAATTGGAATGTCAACCCTTTGACAATTGTCCATTAATTACTTCAGTTTAGCACAAGATAGATGAATATACAAGTTGGAAATTTACTCAAAATAGTTTGTTCCATGAACATACATATTTCGGATTACGTAGTATGTATGTATGCACAAAAACAGGTGATTATAGATTCAAGATTAAATATATAGACAGAATCCTTTTCATGATTATTACTACTGTTATATAGTAACATAACTTACCTCAAATAGTCCTGACAATTGTTCTTATCTTAATCCATGATGATACGTTTGCCACAAATTCAATCAGATTTTATCAGGATCACACATTTCGAATTGCGTCGCTTAATTTCAGCTCCCATCATCATGGAAATCACCGTAGCATATCGCATCAAGTTAATTAGGAATTGTCCTTTTTCGTGTTGAGATGGCCAATAAAAGTAAATGACCAGCATAATTAGGAGATTTGCAAACAGGAAAAAGGAGCAGCAGCAGCACCGTATACTCATCAATATTGTCTCTTGCTCTGCCATGCCATAAAAGTGGGAATTGCAGTGAATGACTCTGATTTGGGTAAAGCAATTTTCTATAATGAGATGATGCACTCTCAATCTGTGTATGTAGTCGGCTGTCGGAATCATTAGTTTGCTAGAAATATTGCTGATTGTCGTAATGAGAATCTTGAATTCAAATTAACTGTTGTTGAAAGGATTATCACTTTCAAGGTGATAAGAGAGAGTCTCTTGTGGGGAATTTGGGAAACATTAAAATGAAGTTGTGTTTCTCGAAGTTGAGGGTGAACGAAACTATTTATTATTTTCTAATGAGACTTTTTATACTAAATTATCTGAAACTTTTTTTTAATTTTTTTTTAAATAGCTTGTTTTAGCTGTCAAAATGGAGTTTTGTAGTTAGTTGCTGTACAGGGTGTTTACCTGTGAGAGGTCTAAAGGACAGGAGTTGATAGTAATCACCTAGGCAAGCAATATATTGTAGGTACAGCAAGAAGGGGGGCTTTTTCAACCGTTTCGGAGTTACAAGGGTGATTAAAAAATATGCCGGTTTCAAAGTATAATAAGAAAAAAGTAAAAAATCCGATTCCGTTAGAATGCCATAACTCAGGAGAGGAGCATGGAGCTCGTTAAGCAGTTATTAGAAAAGCCATGCGTTTCTATATCCAATGAGGTCTTAACGATGACCGTATACACTGTAATTGTTAAGAAATAGGGTGTTTCGTGAAAAACTAGCATATGTTATTAATCACCCTGTAACTCCGAAACGATTTAGGAGGCCGTTCCCCTGCTATAAACAGTAGGTAGGTAGTAAACGAATTAGACGCACCGTTAAAATGCCAGAAATTCGATTCTTATGCCTGTTTAATGTAAGAAAATAACTTTTTAGGACACAAATTTTGAAGTAGCAATAAACCTTGAGCCCTTCTTGGAAATTGTAATAGCTGGAAAAGATAGAAAACTACCTGAAAGGGGTTCAGGATGAAAATGCACTTATCAGGTCTCATTTTTCTTTCATTTCATGTTCAGTTAGGTAAAAGTAAAGATGTTTTTAATTGTAATTTCGTGTGAAGTGAAACAAAAGTGATTTATATTTTAAATTTATAAACTTATTGTGTTGTGTTTCAAGTTAAAAAATATAAAATTAAGTTTGAATATTTGTGATAATTTTGAACACTACTACAAGTAATAAACTGTTTTAATTTATGTGTAACACGTCACACGTTAAAGACATAATGAGTAAAAAACGGGTTGCAATTAATGAATTATTAAAAACTGGGACATTTTCAAATCGAAAAATTGCGAGAAGAAAGAACGTGTCTGCGTCTACGGAAGATAGAGAGACCAGAACTCTCAGATCAGGCGCTACAGTCGAACAAAGTAAGCGAAAATATTGCTGTGGAATTCGAAAAATCACAAAAAGAACTGATCGAAACATTGTTCAAATCGGTGCACTGCAACATGGAGCATCAGCTCGTGCTATTTTACACGAACTGAAGCAACAAAATGTAAATATGTCACTCAAAACATTGCAAAGTCGATTGTATGAAGGTAAATTAAAATGCAGACACGTCCAGTGAAAAAGCCGAAATTAGTCCAACGATGACGTTTTTTTTTATATTTCTTAATTCTAATTAATTGAAAAAAAAAACAACTGAAATTTTGAAAGCTCTAGGTGATATTTAGTAACGAATGCTGCTTGGAGACCGTCACAGAAATGTTTCAGTAACAATTTTTCCAATTTTTGGTAACTGAAGGTGATGGGTAGTTTTATAAGGAGTATATAATGGTTACTCTGTTATATAAGAATTTGAGTGGTTATATAAGTGATTTATAATATTACCAATTGGTGATGAAGTTATATTAGAGTTTTTTATGGTAACTAGTGGTTATCGTGGAAGTAAGTTACTAAAGGTTTTATTAGTTGGTGATGGAAATGTTTGAATCACCGGTCTATATTACATAAAGTAACCATTACTACAAGGTATATAAGAAAGTTTTATAATTGTTTTCATCACCACGTTATATAACTTAATGGTAATAAGTGTTTATTGCGGTATCCGTGGTTACCCTTATATAACTCGACAACATTCAGTAATTTAGGTGACTTTAATAAATATTGGGAACTTTCGGTAATACATACATATACCCACTATAAAATATCGTAAAATTGTTGGTGGCCCTTTAGTAACTACGGTGATCGTTATAAAAACAAATTACTTTTAGTGTCGAACGGAGCCATTATAAAACTGTTTTTATTTATATAACATAATATAACCAAAGGGTATATAAGAACACTAACGTCTGTTTTTTGTGACTATAATTAAGATATATAACATTACCAACGGTTACATATTATGACTAAAGGGTATATAAGGACCCTTTTCGAAGCATGGTAGTTCCTTTAGTTTATATAATATTTCTAGAAGTTTTATAAGGGTCATTTGTTCATTTAAGTACACGCCGACATTTTTTCATCTGTCCATTGCAGATAAAAAAGAAAATGTCGGTTAAGCTAATTTTTTAAATTGCAGATATATGGCTTCCGTTTTATTTTTATATGAAGAAAGTACGTCATTTTAGGTATATAACATTTCTAAATTATGTAATGTTACCTTTATGAATAAATATCACCTAAGTTAAAATTTTAAATTATTAAATATTGCCTATTTTTGGAGCGGTCTGTGTTTTTTAGAAGTATCTATGATTATATTCACCGTAAAATTTTAATTGCTGCTGAATTTCACCAAGTACATACATATATGCCGAAAAATTAATGTAAAAATATTAAACCATAAGTTCTATATAAAGATAGGTTTCGTAAATATTTTCATTATATTGTTTTATAAAGGTAACGAAAAGTAATTTCCCTAACAATTCAATCACTAAAAGTAATCAGTCCGAAAAAATTCCAAGCGTTGTAGAAACGTTACCATCACCATTATAAACAAAGTTTTTAAAGGTAACCGAAACGTTACTGTAACCACTGCTATGATCAAAATAAATTAATCGAGAGCACCTTAGGTTATATAAGGGTTATATAAGAAGTTATATTACGGTAACCAGAATATTTTTATTATCATTTTATAAAACCTTTAGTTACCTAAATCAAGTCGCGGTAACCTTTATATAATCCTCCATTTAAGATCTATAAGTGGTTTATATTGGTTACAAAGAAGTTTCGAGTACTAGTCTATATAACTCAAGTTATATAATTTGGTAATGGAACCATACGGTTACTACTATGTAAAAAAAAATTGTTTCTTGGGTAATTAAGTAGTAATAGTAGAAATAACATGTTGGGAAATACTTTCTTCCGCGAATTGTAGCTAGTAAGGAACTGAGGCGAACAATGAAACCCGTTTCCCGATCGGACATAACTCTACAGATGGCGTGTATCTTTATTCTGCTCAGAGCACTCCGAGCGCTCTGAACACGGATTTCTTGTAACTTTATTTACTTTCGGAGTACTCTGAGCGCTCTGAACGTATGTGTATTAATGCTCAGAGTGCTCTAACACCTCGGAGCATTTAGAGCAATTCGTCAGTAATACCAATAGAGAAAAAAAAGTTTTTAGTAAGTGACATTTGTGTTGAATTAAAAAGGAAAACAAACAATGGAAACTTCAGTGGCTGGTAAAAATGCAATTAAAACTTTTTAAGTACATTTTAAATCAAATAATATATTATATTTTACACAGATTTTTGTTATGATAATATCATTGAGGAAGAATACGATTATGATGTGTGGGAGACAACTGAACATCATTCCAACGCTGGCGTTGAAGGAGCAAAGTGTGATGGTAATTACTTAGTATATATTTATTGTAATTGATGAAAATTTGAAACACAATCATTGCAGCTCACAAATGGACAGACAAGCAAGTGAGATGCTTGATTTTCGCCGTCGAGCAAAACTTCAAAGATTTCGACGTAAAACTTAAAAAATCTGTGTGGATGCATATATCAAAACTGATTAAAGAAACAAGTGGACTTGCTTTAACTGGAAAACAGTGCAATTCTAAGTGGAAACTGTTAAATAAAAAATACAGGTCCATTAAAGCTTCCAACAATAAAACTGGACATGGTTCGGTTAACTGGCCCTATTTTGATTTATTAAACTCATTCTTGGCGCAGAAGCCTGAAATGAATCCCGTGGCAACTTTTAACAGTAGATCTACCACTATAAAATGTGGGAATAAAAGCTCTATTCCTCGTCAAGATGAAACAGAAGCATATCTTCATATTCGGAAAAATGTGAAGTTCATGAGCCTGCTCGAAAGAAAATACGTGTTTCCTACACTGAACGGGCGGCGCCGCGTCACCAAGAACGGTTACAGCGGCAAGATAAATTCCTTTCTTTAATGGAGAATGATGGAGAAATTGTAATTTTGTGTGCGCTTTTGAATGACATTTATGTAGTAAGTTTTTTGATAAGTGTATATATAGGTAGTATTCTTACTTACAATGTAAAATTGACTGAATTTTGAGGCTGTTATAGAAATGAATTAAACATTAAAACAAAATCGGCAGAAAATTCGAAATATTTATTTTTCCCTACTACGCTAAATTTTGTTTATCACACTTCCTGCACTCTATATTCAAAGGTATTCTCATTCAATTTTGACAAATGAGTTGCTGCGAAATTTCGTCCACTAATATATATACATCTCTATTGAAAGGATACATAGAGAGAGGAGAGAGGGTATTGTGCTCTTTGCATTGTCTATGCATTACAATGCAATTCGTCCACTGTACGCAATTCTGTAAGGATATAGTAAGGTGCTGTCTACAAAGAAAAGCAGGACTTGTTTTTTTTTTTAATAATTTATATGAAAACTTTGTATACTATAAAACAGTTTTAAGGTAGCGTATTACAAATTAAGTCTCGTTTTCTTTTTGCGTCTGCTGTCCTTAACTGATTATTTATCTGAATGTCATTAACATTATTTTCTACGCCATTCCCATTAGAAATAATTTCTTCAGTAGGAATATCATGAAGTTCCATACATATATTGTGTAATATACAACAAGTCATTACGATCATGGCAATAAAATCTAATCTTCGATTTTCAATTAAATTTAAACGCCAGAAACGCATTTTTAGCAAATCCAAAAGCATTTTCAATAACCACTCTTGCCTTCGAAAGTGCTCTGTTAAAATTTTTATGTTTTCGTGCAAGATGGCCAATATTTCTATAAGGTACCATCAAAGATGTCAATAGTGGATAAGCGCTATCTCCAACCGAACGGCATTCAGGTGGAAGCCTTATGTTGCCATCCTGAATTCTTTTAAAAACATCTGACCTTTTCATGACATTAGCGTCATGCAATGATCCGACTTCGCCACCGTAGACATCAATAAATTTCTTATTCTCAATACAAATTCCTTGCAAAATTATCGAATGCCTTCCTCTTCTGTTGACATAGGAATTGGGAAGATCTTTTGGTGCCTTAATATAAATATGGCTGCCATTAATCGCTCCATTTACCCCTGTAAATTAGTATGTATAATTCGTAATTGAAATGCTTATACCATAAGTTCGTACCAGGGAATTGGCTTTTCTCTTTAAAATACAAGTGTATTTCCTCTGATGAAGGCCAAGAAATTATTTGCTTCTTTACATTCAACTTCATTATTCTTTCACATGTCCTGAAAACCACTCTGAAGCAAGACATTCTTTCCATGTTAAACCTGCTAGCAATAGTCCTGGAATTGACATAATTGGATTAAATCTTCAATTTTCTGCAAAGGAATATAATTTTTTACGTAAAGCATTCCGGGTTGGCTAAATACTACAATGTTATTAGCAACTGTTTATGTACTGAAATTTCAGGCCGCCTGGACAATGGGTTATTACAAACAAATTCAGCCAAAACTTTGCACATTATTTCAAATGTAGTTGGTAATATTCGGAAATGCATTTTGAACTGATGTGGTAGCATTCTTGTAACAATATTTTCTGAATATCCTTTAATATTTACATTTCTAGAACAAGAACTGTTTTCATGCTCAATTTCAGAGTTTTCATCATTGTCAAACACTATATTCCAACCAGTTGCTATTGAAAATGTTAATACTTTTTTAAATTCCATAGTTCCTTCCTGTATAATATTATTTATATATTTTTATTTTGAATCTGTTATCTCAATTGACATTTCACAAATCGCAAGTGCTGCCAATATGAAAAAAAAAATAACTGAACGCTCAGAGCACCCTGGATTTGTATCTTTTTTCCAGAGTGCTCTGAACGATCTAAAAAATCTGTTCGATCTACGGAGCGGAAAAAAGATACACGCCCAGAGTTAGAGCTGATCTCAAGTGCGAAAAATCGAGTACCTCAGCTCGAATAAAATAGAGGGCAATACTAAAAAAGTGAGGATGGAGATGGCTATAAATAGCTATTTAAACCTCCAAGTATAGGAGTGTGGGTACTCAAACTTCTTCTCAGGATCAACAGAATTCGATTGTGTACTCGATTTTCGAAAATGTACGAGATTAAATTTTGACTCCCCAAGCTCTTCTCCGCTTAATTGAAATAAACTTTGTTAATAACATATAGTATCATAATGCATCCTTTAAGACATCTCTCATGTCTGAAGGTGTCGGGCCTAAAATGGCCATTCTCCTTTAAGGTATGGTAGTTATTAAAAGTGCAACCGGGAATTTCCTTCGAATACTGGGATATATGCAGACCTGGGCACAAGACGAAGTTAACTTTTCGAGTAACGGATTAACGTTTAAAAATATTAACGGACTCTTTAACTTCCGTTAACTTTCAATAAGTCCGTTAACCGTTAATTGGGTACTTACTATTTATGACGAAACTGGCATCACGCCGCGAAAATCACGCTCTGACTAGTTTGGGTCGTACATGCGTGTGGCTACAAGTAGGTTCCGTCCATAGAAGCCATCACGCATAGAATATATCACGCTTCAAGCTCAAGCGTACCGACAATTGCAGCAACTGTAGTTAAATTAAAGAATATTAAGCCTACGGGTGTTGTGAGTTGCGCAGCTTTAGCCAATGCCTTATTAAAGGGCAGTGATCTACAGTACTTTGATTCTCCCGTAATTTTAATTGATTTCGAAATTATTATTATATAGTATTATTATATAGTATATAAATGTTAGTTTGTTAACAAACTAACATTTGTATACTGTTTTATTATTTATCTTCTTAGGTAGGACTAATCTTCCTCAGCCAAAATATTTTTTTATAAGCAAGGGTATTATACCCAAGGCACAAACGCTCCAAATAATAGGGGATAGCTGATTTCTATCGATGAAGTCGAGTTCATTTAAGGCGCCAACAAGCTCATTCGCGAGCTACAAGAGCAAGTGTTGTTATTCCCGCAGTTGCTGGGAGTAATACTACCTTAATAGCAGTAATCAACAATTAAGTATTATTCATTACAAAGTTATTGTAAACTGAACATGTAACTTCGATAAAGTTTGATCATTCCTTAGAGAGCTTAATAAGTAAAATTTCATATATTTTGAGCTGGACGAGATGGAACGAATGCTAGTCGTGAGGTTGTCGCCACCGGTAATAATCTATACTACTTCAATTTCTTTTACCATATTTACCTATGCTCAATATAGAACAAGTGTTTCTGAAGAATAAAAGCTGCGAGGAGAATTCTTATTGAGCAAAGTCTTATTTCAGTAGTAGAAACTAGAAAGTAGCGTTAGTGAAAACAATGTTAGAGATGCTGTAAATTTGATCATGGACATGATGATGCAAATTGGTCTGCCATCATTTGGCGCTCAACTTCACTCTATTCTTTCTTCTTTCCGAGTATAGGTTAACTGATAGATCACAACACACAAATAATCTCCGAATCCTTGGAGACGTAAAATTCGGAGACCGAAGATCGAACATGGAGACCGATTTTGTTTGATTGGTACATGATGGGAGACTGGAGACAAACACAGTCTGTGGAGATTTGGTCTGTTTAGAGATTTTTTGCGTCTTCAAAGTGTAGGTATACCCTGAACTACAGAAGCATAAATCTGTCACATTAACAAAGAGAAGCGGTCGCACGGACCGTGATTTAAATTTGCTTAATAATTAATAATAAGTAATAAAGAAAATATATAAATTTAAATGTGTTTTGTTACCAAATGAGGAGTAAAAATAATAATTCATTTAGCTTGTTGTAACCTTTCGCCTTTAATTTAGGAACTTTTTATATAATATTATACCTCAAAAGTTCATAAAAAGTATAACGATTTAAATAAAGAAGATTAAAAGAAATAAAATAATAAAAATATAGGGAAAAATTCATTAATTTCATTGGATTAGGATCGATCCATTACACCTGAAACTCAGAAAAGCGCATTCAAAATTGTTGGCTTCAGGAAATCTGCAAGATGTGCTCTTACCGTTTTGTTGGCATACATTTGCATATTTAGATTTGTATAGATTTCAAATTCCGATACTTCACCGTCATATGATGTTCAGGATAGTTAGTTCTATGTGTCCTAATTATTTGCGTGATAATATTATCTTTCTCACATCAACTCGTACCAGATTGCTACTTGTACCGCGGCATAAGTTGCATTTCAGCACTCGTTTGTTTTTCGTCTACGGTGTTTGTGTGCAGAATACCCTACCATTTGAAATTAGAACAACCTGCTGTCCTGTTAGCTTCAAGAGATTGTCATTTAATAACTTTTCTAGTATGTAATCGTATCTCATTAGTGTTCATGAATTCAATTATATATTATATATTATATTGTATATAATTATAGTAAGTACAACATAGATTAACGTGTAGTCAAAATTGTAGTCATTACGCAAATTATTGAGAACCAAAAGAAAAACACAAAATATCTTTTGTACTCGACACCAAATTGATTGATTGATTGAATAAACATCATCGACCGATGTTCTTCAAACTATGACAACAGTTCTGCCGAATCTTCAAATCACTGTCGGCATCATGCGAATGCCTCCCTCACAGCACCGTGTATATAATTTTTTAAATCTTCAAATATGGTCATGATTTTATTTACTTTATATATTCATTGTACATAATACCGCTGGAACTCTGAGTCATGCACATGAGCTAATGGCTTTCCAATAAACAGTGGCGTAACAAATATTTAATATTCTCGTTTTGGACAGTGGCGTCTCAAATTATTACAAATAAAATTAATTTGTTTTATAAGAAATTTTTATTACTACAAACGTATAATGATTTTTTGTGTGGCTCATAATTTTCTTTTAGTATTGAATTTACCTTGGAGTAAGCGCAAATTAATGAGCTTGATCTCACTTGTATTCTTTTAAGAAAGAATTATTTATTTATTTATTTATTTATATGCCTGTCTAAAATTCTACTCACTCTATTCAAAAAATTTGTATCACTTCCGTTTATTCTTTCCGTAAATTGACTTCTACTCAGTAGAAATACTTACTTAGCAACAGATGCGAAGTCCCGACGACACTCCAAACATATTCCCACAAAAACAAAAGAAATAATCGTACTTACCGCATCAGCAGTCGGTAGAGAACTAAAAACTAAGAGGAAGCGACTGTAAAAGCAAGAGATTACGAACTATACCACTAGCGGTCCCTGAGCCTGGGACGGCAGGTCTGCAGTTAAGGGATATATGGCTCTGCGTCTCCAGAGACTAAGAAAAAGTGGTCGGTGTAGGCCAAAGTCTCTGGCAGTGTAGCTTCACCTTGGTCGACAAATTTAGCAAGTTAGTCATAAAAATTGTCTTAGGACATTATTGTATGCATTGAGTTGATTAAAAACAGTTAAACGAAGAAAAGTAAGTGTTTTATTATACTGTCAGAACAGTATCAGAAGTTAAGAAGTAAAATACTGAACACTTTTCGTGGCAACCCTACGAAGGAGCTGCCCGACCTTACTCATTTTCTAAATTGAATTAAAATTTCACTTATGATTTCAAATAATTCTCGTATTTTGGGCAGCCTAAAAGCTTTCAGAGTTGTGTGCTATCACAAAATAGTTAGGCTTAAAATAACTTAATTTCGAAGAAATATTTTCTTGAACCGACTCGGCTTAACAGGCAGCGTGGCCGAGCGGTCTAAGGCGCTGGTTTTAGGCACCAGTCCGAAAGGGCGTGGGTTCGAATCCCACCGCTGTCAACAGAATTTTTTTTGTTAAAGTTTGTAATTTTGCCAGCAATAAAAATCTTTAAGATGAAGGGAATCATGGAAATATATATATGTATAAGCCATACATATGTATGTATGTATATGTATTGTAAGTACAAAACCAGGTAATTCCTTCCCTCCTTGATGGCAACTTCTATTGTGTCACGATAAAAGCGATCGAAAACATATGCGACACTCAACTTGTAAAGAGGTAAACAATGAAGCTTCGGAACGCACACACACACACACACACCACAGAATCGCTTGGATTTAATTAATCTGGCGATGAGGGCATTCGAATAAGAGCTTGAAAACGTACTTGCACCTGAGCTCTCTTAATTGCTTACGTTGTCAACCAGTTAGGTGCAAATGAGCCCGTTACCAGAGAATAATATTGGATTTCTTTAATAATGTGGGTGTATAGGGTATGAATAGGTATATCGATAGCTGGATTTGTGTACAAATAATAATTGAAAACGAGACTGGCTGCAGAAGAGATCGACTCGAAGTATATCTGTAAATTGTACGGTACTATCTGAAGCAGTCAATGCTTATCAATTTGCAGCCATGGGTAGGTGGTATTTTATGCTAATTTCAGGTTGATATACGTACACCGGAAAAAAATTATTGTTAAATTAATAAAAACAAGTTTAAATCCAAAATATTTGGATATGATTTAGCATCATTAACCCTTCCGCTATCAATTTTTTTCTAATCCGGTCTGAGCATTTTTTTTAAATTTCATTGTTACAAATACAATCAGAAATAAGTCGCCCGTTTTAGAGTTGTTTATAAAACTTGGCCTTAGGCAATTTGCTGATAGATCCATTGCAATGGAAAAAGTGAGTATAGGAGGTACCAAAATGCTAAAAATTACTTCACCGGATTTTCTATACAAAATTTACTTTTATTTATCAAAATAGAAAATTACAAAGTACGGTACAGAGAACACAATAACCTCTCTGTCTTTCTTATAAAAATGTATATACATTAGTCACAGAATTACGTCACAGGCTATCACCTGTAATGTGTCAATAATATTAATGGAAACACCTTGTCTTCCATAAACGTTGGTGTTTTTAATACCTAGGGTATACTAAGTTTGTCATTCGGTTTGTAAGACCTCGAAATAATGATGGTAGAGCAAAATGTCCGTCTGTGCGCACGATAACTCGAGAACGCTTAGACTTAGCGAGCTGAAATTTTGACACGAACTTTAAAAAAGAAAAGCAAAATTAAGTTCGAAAAAGAGATAAATCGGGCAACTTCCTCGTAGGGTTGCCATACAAAGCTTTCGTTTTCCACTATATATTTGGACACTGCCTGAGAACGCATCGATATAGAGAGGTGAAATTTTGTACATGCTGTTTTCATTGTACTAGCAAAAAAAATTTCAAAAATGGACTAAATCGGGCAACTCCTTCTTGGTGTTGCCATATAAAAATTTATGTTTTTTACGTATACTGTGAAAACGATCAGTCCAAGACATTTTTATTGTACCATAAATTTCTTCAAAATACGAAATCCTATAAAATTGGTTGTAATCATTTTTTCTGTCCGACAAACCGTTCTAGAAATATATGCGAAAAACTACTTCAAAAATCAAACTTGCACAGAAGGGTGACAATACGAAATTTCATACGGGTATCATAAGAATTGAACTTAGACCAATTCTAGGTTTGTTACTTGTTATGTTTGTGTTGAATAGAAAACCTCCTTGGCTGAATAAGATTATATCATTTACATAGGAAGTCAACTCCCATTTTAACGGCTGAAACAGTTTTTTTGTTTAACAACGAAAAACCATTACCGAAAGTAACTAGCATTTTGATAATTTTAAACGAAAAAACCTGGGATAAATTATTATCGTGCAATTGTGTGGAATATACGAAAATATTTCTCGTGGGATCAGTGGCGTAACTAAGGATGTATGGCTCCGCAAATTAACATACTTGTGCAGGAAAATTTAATATTTGTGTCTAAATTGTAAGGAAATATTTGCCGAATTTCCGATGTATGGTGGTTTTCCATAATTTCGTACGGGGAGACGAAATTATTGCCTTCTCCTCTTTTAAATTTTTTCAGGATTGTTTAGATTTTCTTTGAGCTCTACAGTCATCATTAAACCTATTAAAATCCACTGGCAGCCCCAGCATAAGCTCACGAAAGCACATTAAAGGAAAACCGATGAGTATATGAGCTTGAGAATAAGCTTCCCTCCCACATAAGTATCCGGAAATATCCAATTACTTAAAGTAAGAACCTGTGTCCGAGTCCACTGATCACCGCACCGTACAACATTGTTGAGAACTTGAGGGAATTTCAAAACTTTTCAACGTGAAAAATTTGACCTTGTACATATATTTTAATTTTTTCAAATTTTCAGTAAACTTCTAAGAAAAAGTTGCGGCCTTCCCTACATCAGGTCCAGGCATCGTTGATTTTATTTTGGAGTGAGGCATTGCTGGCTTACCCTTTGGTTACGTCTGCAGTAGTGGAGCCTCTACAATACACCAAGTAACTAAGTTAAATTTCGTTTCGCAATCACTATATAGTTCTATACACAAGGGTAATACTCCTCTCCCATCTACTATCTTTACGCCTAGCCTAAGGAAGTCAGCCAAATATTTCCCAGAATATATTTTACTGTGTT
Source organism: Dioctria linearis (assembly GCA_963930735.1). NCBI lineage: Eukaryota > Metazoa > Arthropoda > Insecta > Diptera > Asilidae > Dioctria > Dioctria linearis. The sequence continues at coordinate 162,294,988 of OZ005743.1, forward strand.
TCAGTTTCAGGCGTTTTTTATTCTCCATTTCAATACAAAGAATAAATAGAAGAATTCTCGAATTTTTTATTGTTGTATCATCACTACTGTCTAGCCAGCATATTTGCAACTTCTCAAAGCCTATGATGGTATGAACACCTTTAGATGGAACTGAAATAATTAAATCATTACAGAGTTAATTATAATTTTTAATTGAGAAACCGAATTTTAATTGAATCTAACCGCTTATTAATCCAGCGTTGTTATTTTACGTGATTTCAAGTTTCATCAGTTCATATGAATATATTAATTTAGTAGGCTTTTCATGGGCTTTTACTAACTGTCCCCCTCCCCCGTGGCAGGGCTTGCGGTGGCGTTAGTTACGCCAGTGCGTATGGGATCCATTTCGATCGCTGTAAAGTTTTTGAAAATAATAATAAATAATAAAATAATTTAAAGTTAAAAAACTAAGCTGAAAGGCTATTTATTTTTTCGAGCTCTAAGTAACAGGTTTTGGGGCTGGTTTTTTTTTCAAGGATGTATAAAAAGCCAAGCTGCTTCTTATTTTTGCAAGCCGAGCTGCAGTTTTTGGCTAGAAAAAATAAATTTCTTTGCCATTAAAAATAATTCGGATTGTAAAGCTTTTTAAAAAAAAAAAAACTATAACTTTATATTTACCAAAAATTAATGAATTCGCAATTAAATTCTTGCAACAACTTGTCGCCGTACCTAACGATAGTCTAATCTCAACAATTCTTGGACATCTTGCCACAGCCACACTAAATACTTTGCCTTATTACCAGGTAGCCACTCGACGCGACGAGAAAACGGAAATACTTCATATCCCGATATCTAAAGTGGTTGTTACTAGCCTACGGTAACCAAAGCGTCGTTAATGGGCCACGAGTGCGACTAACTAGGGTTTTCATGCAGTATAATTCTTTTTCAAGGCTTTCTTGAATGTGGCGCCGCAAGAATCTCTGAATTTTATTACCCACAACAGCGAGAAGAAAGTGGCATTACACTGGTCTTAGTTACTTCAACCAGTTGGGCTTTCACTGGTTTAATTTCCCTATATTTTTGAACTGCTTGCTACAGGATAGTAAATCCTATTTGCTTTTCAAACATTTTGTCGGCACTTTGGCGCAGCGACAACGGCTTAAGGTGAGTCATCAGATGTGCAAATGGCTTTAGTGTTTCACTGTGTAGTTGTGCATTGACATCGATGCCAATCTTCTTAGGTACTGAGAATTCTATTAGTAGTATTTTTTTGTTCTACGAAATTTGGCCTATATTGACCACGCCGTCCCACATAACAAAAGTCAGCGTTAAGCACTCAAAATAATTTTGATTGATCTACGTTGCAATTTGTCGGAAGAAAATTTGCGAAATACATTATTTGTTCGAGTAAATTCTTTATCAAAAAAATATATAAAAAAATATTTTTAGAACAGTTTTTACGACACTTCTCAATTGGCTAAAAAATTTAAAAGAGTTCTCTTAACCAATTATTAACCATTTCACAAAGTAAAAAGCCAAATTGGCTTCTGATATTTGCTCGAAAAAAATAGCCAGCCTTCAAACCAGGGCCACATTCCAAAGCATACTTGTAGAGCTCATTGTACAATTGTACAACGTTAATTCTACGACTTGCAATTCCATCATGGCTTGTAGAAACTTCGTGAATTTTCTACCTATGTTTTCAAACTAGTAGATTTTCCTACAAGTCAGTAAAAAAGTAAAATTTTGATACTGAAAATAATATTTTTTTCTGCGACATTGCCACACCTATGTATTTACAATTAATTAGTGTTAACATTTAGATTAGGATACAAAACATTGTAACTAATAATTAACTCTACGCAGTAAATAACTCAAAAATCCAGGAAGTTTCTGTATTGCTTTGAAAACTACATATTATGTACTATTGCAGTGCTGGGCATTAATCGATTAAATTTCTTAATTAAATTAACGATAGAAAAAATTAATCTCAAGAAAATAATCGTTTAATCGATTTATCAATCTAATACCTGTGACACACAGCTAGTACAGATATCGTAGTACACGCATAAACCAGCTGTGTGTCGTTGCATACCAGCATAATACAAGCTGAGCAAACTGATACGAGGCTAGTATAAATACTTGGGTTTTTCCAAAACCCTCGAGAAATACCTACTTTTCCAAGCCATGAAACAGAAACCTATATGTGTGCGTGCACAGTCCGTTTTCAAAAATGTTCTATATTGATACTTATGGAAAAGTGCCAAACATTGGCTTTACATATGCTATAGAGCCTAAACTACTATCCATACAGGAAAATAGTCTGGTACTAATTTACAGCTTGGTTGCTTACCTTCCCAAAGGCTACACTTTCTATATACCTTACTTAACAAAATAATAAAATTGTTTTGATTACGAAGTAACCTTACCATTTTACGCTCAAAAACCTCAGCTGAGTAATACATGCATGTGCGTATGTGCATCCGTAGTCCGAATCTATAGGCAGTTATATTCGATATCATCAGCCACGGCATCCCATGACGGCACAACGACATTACAATGATTACTCAGCTGAGAGTTTTTGTTTGAAAAATCGTAGTAATTTGGTTAAGATAAATTTTTTTAAATAATTTTGTTAGGAAAGGTATGAAAATTTTATTACGGTTCGGAAGATGAGAAAGCAAGCTCAAGATTATCAGAACACCATTTTTCTGTATGAATAGCAGTTTAGAGAGGGGGAGCTATTCAAATCAAACTTTTGTCAGTTTTACATAAGAACACGGCAAATATTTTAGAATGTAAGGACTACGTTGGGCCTCGCATGTTGTAGGGGGGAGTCTGTTTCATGGCTTGTGAAGTATTTTCGAGGGTTTTGGTTTTTTCCATGATGTACGGAACTTTTTTAGCATTTCAGCGCCGCTTACAAGTATTGACAAACTTATCTAGCTTATGACTTTTTGTTCAAGTAGGCCTTTTCGGGGATATTCACTAGTTTATGACATACGCAAAGTTGACACTAAACATTTTTCCGACGATTTCTTAAAAAGCAAAACTATGTCGATTTCGATGGGATCATTTGAGAGTTGCACTTTTTCTGGCAGCGGAGAACTGGGAGCACTGAAGTCCATCGAACATATTTCTGTTATATTCCGTGTATTTGTGGACAGACGTATTATATACACGGAACTGTCAAACGTAATAAATGCTCTTTATTGATATATAGAAACAAAGTTCTTCTTAACTTTATGCCAATTACCCAAACAAATTTTTTTAATTCATTTAACTCCAAAATTTCACAAATAATCGCGGCAGTACACTTTGACAGAGCAAATGACAATTCAACTTGAATATGTATTTGTAACACCGAGAAAATATCCTGTGCAAAGTAGGGGAAGTGAGTGCAAAACTTGTGTTGCACTTCTGCTATAAAAGTTGTCCCATCGAACATTTTCAGTTTTGTACTACTAGAAAAATTGCAACTTGCTGGTGTTGCACTGAAGTCCCATCGAAATCGACATTAGTTTCAAAAGCTGTCAAATGAAACTATTATGCGATGTGTCATCTAGCATGGTACAGCGAATACAATGGTATCCAAACTTTGGTACCTATACTCGCTGTGTGTCAAAGGTATTATCGTGAATCGAGTACATATAATGAAGTTCAATCTGCAGATATTAATCCTTGTTTACTCCTTAGTTTTTAATCATTAATCGTATTTTTCGATTGATTTGTTAATTTGAAAAACGGAACAAGGTATTGGTAACTCAAGATAAGTTTATTAGTTATTAGTAAAAAATGTAATGAAATGAAATAAAAACAAGTAAAAAAGCTAATATTGGTCTAAGACCAATTCTTATGATACCCTAGATGAATGCCCGCATGAAATTTCGTATGGGCACCCTTTTGAGCAATTTTGATTTTGCGGTGGTTTTCGCATATATTTCTAGAACGGTTCGTCGGACAGAAAAAATGATTATAGCCAATTTTATAGGATTTCATATTCTGAAGAAGTTTTTAGTACAATAAAAATGTCTTGGTCGTTTTCACAGTATACGTAAAAAACCTAAATTTTTATATGGCAACACCAAGAAGGAGTTGCCCGATTTAGTCCATTTTTAAAATGTTATTTGCTAGTACAATGAAAACACCATGTACTAAATTTTAGCTCTCTATGTCGACGCGTTCTCAGGCAGTTTTCAAATATATAGCGGAAAACGAAATTTTTGTATGGCAGCCCCACGAAGGAGTTATCCGATTTGTCTCATTTTAGAACTTAATTTTACTTTTCTTTTTTAAAGACCGTGTACAAAATTTCAGCTCTCTATGCGTTCTCGAGTTATGTGCGCAAAGACGGACGGACATGCCAAAATCAAAATAACTTTTAATATTATGCGTGGGTGTCCAATCCATTTTGCTCTACCATCATTATTTCGAGGTGTTACAAACGGAATGACAAACTTAGTATACTCCTATAGATTTCATCTAGGGTGTAACAATGAAATAACTATGAAAACAGTATTAGAAATTAAAACCAAATTTATGAAATTAAACATTTTAGATTTCGAAATACTAAATGCAGAATTGGGACTTATAAATACTTAAAAAAAAAAACTATTTATTTTATAAGAGCTAAGATTAGATTTATTCTGACAATAAATGTTATCTTGGCTAATTTATTTCTTTTAAAATTCAATTGGCGCAAATCCCCATTCCCCATCCTACGTTAAGGCATGCTCGTTTCTTTGATCAGTACCTAACAAGATTACTCAAAAACATTAATAATGTTTGAAAGTTAATCAAAATAATTAGTGGACATTAAAATAAATTAATCATTTTTGAAAACGATTAAGCGATTAACGATACATCAATCGGTAATCGTGGTATGCGCACATGATTTCTTTAAACGATTAAATATTTAAATCATTGTTCCTGATTGATGATACTTTTAATCGTAAGCGTTAATTGTTAATATAATTAAATTTTGCCCAACACAGTACTATAGATCATAAGAAGCCGAAGCAATATGGCGTCAAACGCAATAGAAACAGAAGACATCAACAATTTCTCGTTAGCGTAACTACGGTGATAATAATGTTTTGGAAAAAGAATTATTTATAGTACATAGTTCAAGTTCAGATGAAAATGGTAATTTTTATTCCGTCAAATAACAAAAGTTATATAGAGAGTATAATTTTTTTGTGGATTCGACAATAAAACATTTATTGAAAAATTTCGTTTCCTTAAAATCGTAGTGCAGCAATTAGAATTGAGGAACATTTTCTCTGAAATGCATAAATTTCTCGGTTTTCTATTAATTTCAACCTACACACTTTATGCTTCTTTTCCTTGGATTGCTAAAATTTTACATGTTCGAGTCACACAAGGTCTACGCTAGTTCCAAAAATACATCTATTGAATTAAAACTTAAATGTTTTTTTCGGGTCTAATAAACTATATTATACAATTATTATACAATCGTATATGGAAGAATTTAAACTTTGTTTAAGTTACTTACATACCGATTTATACAAAAAATATTTTAGACTTCTAAGTACATTGAATCTACAAGTCAAGGGCAAATTTAAAATTACTTACAAGAAGATGAATAATTTTTGTGGCACATAATCTACAAGTAGTAGTAGATTAAGATTATAAGTACAAGTGTTGTTAGATTGTACACTTGTAGTTTTGTGGAATTGGGCCCTGCTATTTTTGGCTAGAAAAATTAAAAAATTATATTTATATCGAAAAAAGTATCAATCTCTCGTGCTTGTTTTTCTACCTTTAAAAGTAAGCTTTTTTCGTAAAAAGTCATAACAGATTCGATCCCAGAACGCAACACAAGTAAACTTTACATATTATGAACATGTGTTTATCTTCTGGCAGTTTGGCACTTGGCATCTATTATAGCTTCTTTATTTTCATCATAGGAAGGAAAATGGCTGACTCCATCACGGGCAATTTCTGAAAATGGTCTGGGTTCGTTAGTCAGCCGTTTAGGAATTGACAGCAATATTTAGGGACTGCCACGTTTATTTACAATAACTGGTTTTTTAATGTTGTCTACCAATCTGATTCTAAGAAACACAAGATCCATGAGATGTTTTTTCTGGGATATTAGAATTTGTTTATACTCTAACCAGCTAATGGAATATTATCCTCAATGTCCATTTTTTAGACTGAAAATGAATCCTTTATAGACTTACTGTGTACATACTTTGCTGATTTGTAAGATTAACCAAAGTTATGTACACAAATTTTCACACCTCCTAGATTCTCAAACCAAAAAAAATATGCGGGTGAACTGCTGAATTTTGGGAATAACAACACAAAAAGGAATCATGTAAAACTTTCAGTTTATTGACCGTTTCTTGCTAACAAATTTAGCTTATAAATTAACTATGTTAACTAATTCAATATTTTAGAACAATATAACAATGTGAGAAAAAAAAATTAAAAAAGGCATTGAAAAACAGAATTTTGGAAAAACATTTGGCACTTATATAATATGTTAATAGAAAATGGAAATAAATTAAAATTGGAAAACAAAAGAATTAAAGAAAAAACAAATTAAAGTTAAAAACAAAAATAGGAAACAAAAAAGAATTAGAAACAAGTAAAATAGCCTATGATACCCTAGCTAGATGAATCCCCGTATGTAATTTCGTATGGTTTCCCATCTGTGCAAGTTTGATTTTTGAAGTGGTTTTTCGCATATATTTCTAGAACCGTTCGTCGAACAAAAAAAATGATGATAGCACATTTTATAGGATTTCACATTTTGAAGAACTTTTCAATACATGAAAACCGTATAGAATTTATCGTTTTCACAGTATACGTAAAAATCTTAAATTTCTATATGGCAACACCAAGAAAGGGTTGCCTGCTTCAGTCAAATTTAGAAATTGTATTTACTATTGCTATAAGAAAATCGTGGACGAAATTTTTGGATGGTAACCTTACGAAGGAATTGTACGATTGATCACATTTTCGAACTTAAACTTAGTGTTGTTCTTTAAAAAGTCAGTATTCAAAATTTCAGCTCTCTAAGTGAACACGATCTTGAGTTATTATGAGGGCGGGCAGACGGACAGACAGACGGACATGAAAAAATCAATATAATTTTTAATTATGCGTGGGTGTCCAACTCATTTTGCTCTACCAGTATTATTTCATCTAGCTAAGCTATAAAAATGTAATAACACAAACTCGCAGAAATGAGAATTTGAAAATGCAAGTTGAATTATTTGTACACATCGTTTTAGCAATTGTGTAATTTACCGGAATATTCACACAACTTTATCGCTTGATTGATGAAAAATTAAAATTCAAAAAAAATGCAGAATCACAAATTTAAACCTTTTTCTGAACTCTGTCGCTTGCCAAAAAATAATAGAGAGATTGCTCTGTGAGCGTCCTTTTTATGACCCTTAGTAGTGGAAATTGGAAAATTTCGAAAAAGGCTACTACTTTCTACCCACAAGGTGACTAACACACATTTTGAATTCATAACCATAATTTGATTTTCTTTATTTATTTAATCCTTCATCCGTGTAAACGTGGTTTATCAGTTTAATTTAATTTTATAACGATTTTCTTGTTTATTTTTTGTCATTCATTTGATTAATTCATTAAATATTAAGTGCGCAATTTGATTAAAAATTTTAATTGGTGCTCTCTTTACAGGTAAGTCACAAATTGCCTGTCATTTTACATTTTTGTTAATTTATGCTTTTTAAACGTGTAAAACAATTTCAACTTTGATGTTTTATGCCCGTTTAACCTATGTAAAAATTTGTTATGATTTGTGGGGATTGCTTTATTTTTAATCATTTTTGCTTACTACGTATTGTTGTTGTTGGTTTGATTATTTGTTGTAGCTTAATTTTCGTGTGAAAACGACTGTGAAAAAGACTGCTCTCTACTCTTTACATGCTACTTCTGCTACTCTAATACTACTATTACCGTTGTGTGATTGTGAAACGAAGTTTTTGACTTAGTTGCTTATTGTACTGTGGAGACGCTACTACTACAGACGTAACCAAAGGGTAATCCAGCAATGCCTCGCTCCAATATAAAATTAACGGTGCCTCGAGAGTTGCCAAGTCTTGGATAAGCTTTGTGGCTAAAATCTACGTAAAAAGTGGCTAGAAGTAGCTAAATTTCATGAATTTGTGGCTAAAAAAGGGGTAAGAAATGTTTTATTGAATTAAGTGTCTTCAAATTCATTCTATTCCGTAGTTTAGATTTCACAAAGTTTATCAATCTGAACAGTTCATCTTCTGTATTCGAACACCATCATTAGCAGTGAAATAGCTAACGCAGAAAGATCGCTAAATTGATTTTTGTCTGCAGCATCTTTATATTTCGATACCTTGATCCAAAAGAGGCTTGTATTATTGACCTTTTCCCATTTCATAAAATTAATGTTATTTCATTGAGTTAAAATCTTATTAATAATTTTTTTTTCGGTCCCCATAACTTCCGCAATTCTATTATTTTTTTACCTTTAACAACTTTTAAGATTGCAATTTTTTTCAATATTTCAATATTTATAGGTAGCTTTTGTTGCAACTCTTCTATTAATTTCAATGTTTTCTTCCTCAGCCGTTATACTAGTTTTTCGAAAAGCAGACTCAAAACTATAACCCAATAATGGTGACGGATTTATATGATACTTAACGACTGACAAAAATAAGTCAATCCGATGTAAATTGTTGAAATCAGGATTTTTCTACAAAGCGACTTAATTGAAGACGTAAGCCAAGTTAGAAGTTTTGAGGGATCGATGTTATCCCCTTCGAATTATTTCGCAGCTACTTGTACTTCAGAAACAAAACTTTTTAAGTAAATTAAATAAAGTTGATTTGTTGGGTCCGTGAACATTGAGTGTAAAATATAACAATTCTCCTTCTCACGACTCAATTGCAAATGTTAGGATAATTCATCCCATTGCTCTAGTATGCGAGATATGACAGGTTCAATTGACATCCAACGAGTATCATATACTTTTAAAATCTTAAGTTCCTCTTTTCCACTTTTATTCTCTTTATTTATTTCAACTTAATAACTCAACCCAGCGTGGAAAAAATGGCGGTATACCCTTACGATACCAATTTCACACATTTTTTGCTACACAGCATGGAATTTTTTCCTCAGTACAGAAATCAAACAAAGCTTCGTTCTAGTTTGAATTTTAAGTTTTCGCCACTTTTCCCATGTATTTATTTAACAACACTAGTACCTTCTAATACCGTCCATTAATAGCATAAAAATATTTGAATGTGATGAAAAAACAGCTCTGGAAAGAAAAAGTGGCTAACAAAGTAGCAAATAGCTAAAAGTAAAAAAAAAACTGGCCAAATGCTTAAAAAGTAGCTAAATGTAGCCACAAAGTGGCAAAATTGGCAACACTTAGGAAGGTCGCAATTTTTTCTTAGAAATTCACTGGAAATTTTTTCCAGAATTGTTATGGCTTTGTGGAGGCCGATAACGGCACACATTGTATCTCAAAAAAACTCCAGTCACCAGACTGAATAAAAATTCTACCGAAACATTTTCTGTAAATTTCTAAAAAGAAATGAATGCTTATTGCTCGTCTACGCGTCTCTGTTCATAAAAATTGTTAGTGTCCAAACACCCGTTGTCGAAATCCAATAATGCTTAACAATTCTGAGGAAAAAATTTCCAGTAAATTTCTAAGAAAAAATTGCGGACTTTCTTCTACATCAGGTCGAGGCATCGTTAATTTTAAATTGGAGCGAAGCATTGATGGCTTGTTACGGCATCAGCTAGAGGCCGTTGATTTCCCAGCAAACACAACTTTCCGAACTTCAGACAGATCTGAAAGTTCTCGGAAAAATGAAGAAAACAAAAAAACTTCCCTTTCGATTATTCTTTACGAATTTGTGACGATGGAGGAAGTACGAATTTCGTAACATTCGCGCAAAAATTTCTTACGAACTGTCGTTACGTATCCGAGAAGATGTCGGACATGCGATCATTCAATTCAAATTTCATACGACCTTTCGTTACGAATTCGTAAAGAAGTCGACAATTCGTGCATTTTTGCGGTTCTCGGAACTATATCGCTACGCAAAATCTACAGTTAAGCACGTTCAAAATTTTATGGAATTGAAGCGCATAGCATTACGATTTACGAATTGTGATTTGTTCTAGTGCGGTTCATTGTAAATAAGTAATAAAAATAAAAAGTGGAATATAGAAAAAAAACGTAAGTTTGTGAACCTTATATATGTAAAGAATTTATTTTATAATATCTAGAAAAGTAAAGGTGTCCGCACATTTCATATTTGAATGGCTGATTGTGATTGCAATTTTGAAACCGTACTGTTTTCTTTATTGTTATTTTTCGCATTATAAGTCCGTTGAACATTCAGAGACCTTAAAAAAAATATTTTTGCTTCATTAGATTTCACAGTTTCAAATTTTGTTCAATTCTCAATTTTGTATAGTCAATTGAGACATCGAATTCGCAGTCCGCCTACACAGAAATTTGTATGAAATATATGTGCTATATCGATGCTTTTCCTCTGTTCTGATATATTTATATACGCTATATGAAATCTCATAGGGTATACACTAAGTTTGTCATTTCATTTGCATCGCACAGAAATATAAATATATAAATATCAATTATAATAAATATTAAAGAAATATAAGGAATATCAATATCAATTTTAATGGTCCCACCAGGTAAAGTATCACTTTCTTTTAAATACGAAATATAGGCGTGAATTATCCTACTACATCCACACAAAAAAACCTAAATCCTACAGAGGCAGTTTATTATATGCAAGGAAATTGTGAACAAAATAGCACTAATAACACCAGAGGAATGTATCGTAAAAGGCACAGATTTAAATAAAATTCAAGACTTAATTCAAGGTATGTAAATAATGCTACATTGCACAATAACTCTGCTGTAAATAAAAACCTGTGTAACCCTTTTATTCCTCAGAAATTGCGAAAGAGCTTCGCGAGGTTAGAGATGAAAATAGAAGAGAGATTGAGGCAAACAAAAAAAAAATTAGAGAAAACACATCATCTTTAATGGTACACTTCACTAAAGAATTCATAGCACTCAGAAAAAAAAAAATGGATATGGTTCTTGAGGCAATGAAAATCAATTCAACATATTTGACCATTTGCCTGAATTCCCTCTTAAATCAATTTTTCAAATACGAAGCAAATTTAAAGGTAGAAACAGCTGGTAAGAATATATTGTAAATTGATTATTATTGGTTTTTGTGGAACATTTCAAATTAAGTTTCAGAAATTTTCACAACATGGTTCCGAGGACATTGTAAAAGCTGTTAATGCAAATTTGAAACTAATTTTTGGAAGTGACAAAATTTGCTTTGTTTTTCTCTATAATTATAACTATAATTATCAATTTTTAAAATAAGTAATCGGCAATTTACACAGAAAAACATAGGGATTGCAATCGACTTTCTGATGAAAAATCACTATCCATTCCACACAATAGATACATTAATCAAGAAATTAACAAGGAATACATATTATTATAACACCCAACATAATGGAAAGATTAACAACACAATAACATTAGACAACACTATCCCAATATACAGATCCATCCCATATATACATCCATTATCTCTAATCTACTCGCCAGGATAATTCAAAATAACAATAATAAAATAAAAATGGCATTCAGACCCATAACGCAACTCAATAGATGCTACACAAAATTAAGGGACCCTATACTCACACAGGAAGTCAATAATGCTGTCTACAAAGTAACATGCAAAAACTGCACTACAGCATATATAGGACAAAAATCAAAAGAACTAAAAACCAAACTCATAACATAAAACATACATAGCCAAGAAAACACCACAATACAGGACACGCATTCGCATTTCATAATGCGACAATTATAAACATAGAGAAAAACAAAGCAAAAGGCAAGTTCAAAGAAGCATGCCACATCTACATGGGAAAAAGGAATCAAACTACCCAGCGGGAAACGGAAGCATTTCGGATGCATTCCGAAAACATTCTGCGAAAGGCATGGAAGCAATACCTCTGATACCCAGTCCATTTCTTTTAATACATTGATGTCCTACGACGGGAAGGTATATAAGGTGGCTATATATCTTACCTCTGCATGACCTGTAAAGTGAATGGAAGGCTTCCTTATCAAGTCTTTGCAAGGTGAAAGGAAGCATTCGTTATTACTTCTTTGGTAGGTGAAAGGAAGCATTACCTTTCAATCCATGGAAGTTTTCATTCTGCCATTTCAGAAAGGTGCACGGAAGCATTCTTTCAGTTATCACAGAGTGGTAAGGCGACGAAAAGTGTGTACAAAGAGAATGGAGATTTTGCAAATAAAACCAGAAATTTTTAATAGCTAAAAAGTATATCTAATTAATTCACAAGAAGGTTATAAGTTATCACAAAATTAAATTAAGCTAAAAACACGGAACTATGAAATAGATATGTATTTAAATTAAATTAAACTAAGAACACTTAAGTATGACATTATTAAATTAAATTAAACAACTTCAACACAATTTTATTTTTTTTTGACTGCACGTATGTTTATAAAAGTGGCCTTTAATTATAATTAAAGACAAGCCACAGATTTAATAAATAAAAATTACCAACACATACAAGAAAACTGAAACTTGACATCGCAACATGACAAAGAACTTCGCACACCATTCACCTGTGATCCTTTAAAGTAAACAGTAGTCTAAATTTTATTGTTGTTTTATTTTTATAACCTTTACTTATTTATTTGTTTAAATTACATATTTATTTATTTATATGTTCAGGTAACGTTTTTACTATATTTTTAATGTGTATTTTTGTGAAATATGTTTTAATAATAGCTTTAAATAATGAAAAAAAAAAATTTATCGCATCCAGAATAAAGGTAAAAGCAACAAAGAATTGAATTATACTTGATATTATGGCTGTGTTCTTTTGTGTACCTTCTTCTAGAACTGCCATATACTGAAGAGGATAAATTGTTCTGTCGATTGAAGCGAACTATTTGTACTGTTCGCCTCATTTAAATCTTTCTATGAAAATGTATGTGGCATTCTTGTTCTGCTCTATTCTGCGGACACAAAAGAACACAGATTATGTCTTCTTATATTTCAATGTAAGGTTACTAATCAAGGCCCGAAACGTTGAGTAAATAATAATAAAAAAGAAAAAAAAAACGATAAAATAAAGTCTCCTCTCCCCAGTTTTGATTGTAATATTGTAGGCGTAGTCTTCAAGTCACTAAGTATATTAAATACTCACACTCTTTTTCAATTCGTTGTTACAAGTGAGCTTCATGGCTGACGGTTGCCCGAGAAGGCAAGCCACATTACAAAAACTATATCTAATCATTAAATAAAATGTGTGAAATTACAGTAATATTTGGAATTCAAGTTGCAGAAATATCTACTCAAGCAGTTTTTCATGATAGTCTGTTGAGCATCTAATTATTTATGGAAAAAGTATAGTGCCAACCCACTTTAATTACATTTACACCAGACCATGACGTGTTCAGCACAAATGTTTTTTTTTACCTGTTAACTGAAGTGCGACTGATTTAAAACACTTGCTCTGAGTTCTTCCCAGATCCTTTGAGCTATATTTTTAGTTAAAAAACATTGTTACGGAAATTAATATTTCCTTATGAAAGATCATTTCCGGTTTATTTTAAAAGGAAACGAAATTTATCAAAAAAATTGGAGATGCCGGGGATCGAACCCGGGGCCTTTCACATGCAAAGCGAACGCTCTACCACTGAGCTACATCCCCTGATAATAAACCTGCTCGCAATTTTCATAATAAGCAGTTTCGCTTCTCTAAAAGTAAGTCATGCGCATTACGAAAACCAGAAAAAGCTTTCAATTTGTTCGTCAGTTTCAGGTAAACTTTAGTGCCTATTCATAATGTATAGTAGTTCATCAGAAAGCTGACTATGCATAAAGAAAGACTTCGTGTTCGCTATGTTCTTCCACTGATTATTATGCGACTCTAGGCAGACTGATATTATTTATTTAATAATTTGCTCAATATTCATACAGAAAGATTTATAAATAAATAATTTTATTTACATTTTAATTAGGTTTTATATTTACTCGAAAAGCCATATTTCTGCTTGCTTTGTTTACGCGTGACGTAATACATTATTTAATGATAATGGTTGGAGTATCTGAAAATAATGTTCGCGCCTAAAAGTATGCACATCTTTACACTGATCAAGAGCTTTGATAGTAATTCGTTAGATGCCACTATTTTATTATTAATATTGGATCCCAATTCCAAGATACTAATGTCTTTAACCGGGTATTGAATTTAACTTATCTTGCTGTTGTTGGGAGGATCTGGTGATTATGCTGAACCATCCAATTAGCACTCTGAGCCTAGTATATGGATACCGCTCTTCCGCAAGAGGGAGATTAAGGAGAAATGACTTATTCTTACTTTATAATATTCTTACAATTGTAGTGTACCATATACAAACAAAGTGAAAAAATGTTTTGTCTAATACGAATTCTCCAAATAATTTAATGCATTGTACCTACTGAATAATCACATTACACATCGATCACCTAACGGTTGGTGCATCTGTCGATGGAAGCGATTTTGTCTGGTCCAGTCGATCATGCCAATATTTTAGTTGGAATTAGTTTGCAATAAAGTCTCGACCATTGAACGTGCCTCTTTTAACTCGTGCCGTCTTGTTTTGTGCTTTTGAGCTTAAACGTTGAATATCAGTTACACATTTTTTGAGGGGTATAAAATCAAACCCAGCAATCTCCAATTTTGAAAAGAATGAGGTTAGAGCGTATTCTAGATAACACCGTTAATCTAAATTCCTGTGACTAAAATTAAATTTCCGAATTCATCTATGTCATGGTGAAATTTCAGGGAAAACATTGCATATCAAATAAAATACCGTAATATTTTATAAGTGCATAAAACAAACATAGCAACCTCCATAAAAGTGGAGATTGCTTGTTTTGAAGTTGAACGTTCAATATTATAAGGTGATCGTGAAGAATTTTACTGGTTTTGATATCGGCTCAAGTTATTGTATTATGTTTGGTTACGCTTTAATTCATTGTTATTATGGGGAAAATTCCGTTAATGTTTGACTCGGCAATAGTTTGGAATTTCGTTCTTCCTTGTTAGTACACATTTGGATTTTGCGCAGTAAAGACCTGTGTAGCTTAGTAACTTTAGTCTAGTCTAGTAGTTAGCACTAAAATAGCAAGGAAAAGGGTTGCACAGCCTGATAAATGGAAAGATATTGTTGCGAAAAAAGAAAGGAAAAAGGGTATTTACGACCGCCTTAAATTATTTTCTAAAAAGAGTTGAATATAATACAGATACTCCAGTAGGAAAAAGCTTAATTACCCAGCTGTGGATATGCTTCACAAGCATTTCTGTGCTCTTCCCTTACGGAACGAGACGTCGAAGTTTTTCATGCGGCATTTATAGCATTCCGAACAAAATTCGCAAAGATGCGTTATTATTAAAATTTTGCTCATCTGGATTGGTGATAACAAGACGATCCACGAATGGAAGTAATTCTGCAAAAAAAGTTTCACACAAACTATTGTGTTAGAACAGCTGAAGGGCGGTTAGTATCGGTTTGCCGAAAAGCTTTCCTCAACATTTTAAATATTAAGAGATACCGAGTAGAAAATGTTTGAACAAAATTTGCGGAAACGGGAAGTTCACCCTCTGAAGGTCGTGGTGGCGATCGAAAGGCAGCCCTTTATAAGTTTTATCGAGAGCCTGGCATGTTGCTACGTCTTCCACAATACGTAGAGCTGGCTCAGATGGGGTGGTTCGAGTAGGATTATGTTGAGCGCCACGTGATTTTCTTTCAGCCGGTTAAATCACGAAACCGGATTTCGTTCAGCACCTGTAAACTCCACCTGTAGTTTTCCTACATCAAAAAAAGGGGGAATGCAAAAGAACAACGAGCAATATTTGGACCCATATAAAATGTATTAAAAAAAGAATATTACACAATCTTCGAGAGATGCCAATACCGCCTTACAGAGCTGCACTATGCAAAAAAAAGTATTACAGCACAGAGATGCATCACTAAGGAACTTCACTGTGATACACCGAATATCCAAAGAAACTATTTCATTGTTAAGTTATCACGCCCTACAAACTGTATCAAAAGGACTAGTATTCTTATATCACTATGCCCGACACAACATATTGCAAGAGAATATCACTACTATACTACTACAACATACCAAATAGACAAAAGAAATGTGGCTACTAGATTACTATAATATATAAAATATATTAAAAAAAAGGAATATTATTACTGTTCCAGTCAGCCACACAACGTACCGGAGGTCAAAATTCGCCGATGCTCCTGGTACCGAAAATCAAATATCAATTAGGCCCAAAAGAATTTCTTAAAAATTAATTTAACATTGAATCAGATACTCGTCTTCGATTGTACAACTGCTCACTGTCGCTTTTCCTGCATACTTAACGGATCCTTTTGTCCGTTGCCAAATACAAAACCCGTTCGTCCAAAATTCCTTAAATTTCTCGTTTCTTCTGTGCTTCTTTAGTTATGAGGTTAGACTTTTATTCCTTTATCCCTCTTTTCCACCAATTTAACTTGCTCTACTCTTTACAATTATCGAGTATTAATTGCCACTGAACTGAGACTTGATACCACTGACTTGATTTTCCTTTAATTCAGTTGGTGAAGTCCAATTTGATAAGTAATTGGACTTCACCAACTGAATTAAAAACTGGGCAGCAAAACTGCTGACAGACGTCCGTACACTTAGAATGTTCGAGAAAAAAGCCGCCCTATGTGCCGCCTTTGTGTCTATTTTCCACCTCTTCTCAAAAGTTACTTTTGGTGATGTCACCCGCTGTCATTTAGGAAGCGCATTCGTACACTGTGATTGCACACAAACCTACAAATGTATTTTCCGGATTGCGTTTACACGGTGCCTATATTATTCGACTTATGGTTAGGTCTTGTAAACATTTATTAATGTGTTTTATGCTTTTTAAATTATGATTGCTGCTGGCGTATGTTTTATTCACACCTAGTTTGTCTCCTTTTTTTTAATATAGGTCTAGTGTCTTGTTATACTTGTAATTTATTTAATTTATTTTTTGTATTAGACTTTGTTTCACTGTTGTATGTTGTTAACTGTTCGTAATTCCTATATTATTAAACTTTAATTTTATTGTCTTTATGATCATTGTTTAACGTACATTGACATTGAGCTTCGGTTTTTTTTTCTTTTCTTTTGAGCAATCCTGGACTGCATTTTCATTTTCAAATTTAAATTTCCTAAACTGACTATAGTTGCGTTTGCTACAATTAATGCCAAGATAAAGCGCAGCGAGCAAGGCAGTAGAGAGTAAATTAATAGGATTAATAATTTTGACGCGTGTAGCTGAATGACGTTGTAAAGATTCGGCCCCATGTAATGTAAATTTTAAGATTAGTCACAAAAATTTCAAATTTAAATCAAGAGCATGGAACGATAAAATTTAAGCTATAGAATCTAGTACTTACCGTTCGGTATTTAAACATCTCTATCCTAATTTATACAATTCAAAAGACTAATATAAATACATGAACCCTTAACTAATTTTATAATGTTAGCTTCAGACTAACGAACTAACAAATGCAATTCAACTCTGCCATTTTAGTTTCAGGATATAAATAAAGTTCCGATCTTTCCTATTGCTTTAGGATATAAAAAAAGTTCCGACATTTCCTCTTGCTTCAGAATACAAATGAAGTACTGATCTTGCTTTGTTTCGAGATGCTAATAACATTCAATGAGCGCAGCCTTGGCGCACTTCCTCAGTGTGGGTGCACCCTTGCACAAGTAATGCCATGTGTAGGTCGTTCCTTTTGGTAAGTGATAATACCCATGGAATAAGAGGGGTACCAACCCAAGGTGGTCGAAAATCAATGCCTAAAAAGAAAGGATCTGCAGTATTACCAAAGCTAACCTAATAATGAGTTGAGAAGCTCGTGAGATTTCCGAGTGTTTTACATTTAAAATGCACACGGCAAGAAAAGGAAGGAAGAAAGAAAAAAATCGAAAAAAATTCAAACTCTCTTTAAACATTTTATGAAAAAAGATAAAAATGTGAAAGCGCAAGTTGCATGCACCGAAACAGAATGGGCTGGTTTAGACGGTGTAGTTTTTGCGTCGCGTGATCGGTTATTCTCTTTTGTTCAAGAAGGGAAAAACTTGCTGTGCGTTAACACGGAATAGTTTTTGCACAGCGCGCACGAAAACAAGAGCAGTTCTTTAATCGCTTATTTCGTCGTCTTTGACATTCTTCTTTGGGTGGCGTTCACGTTAACTGAAAATTATTTGGACTGCTAATATTTTTAGTAAATATCTTGCGCATTTTGAAAGGTATGTTTATTAACATATAATAATAGCATTCAAAACTCTAATTATAAATATATTATTTCAATTTTAGACATGAATATGAGTTCTAGCAGTGAAAAAGATATGGAAATGGCTTTGAGCTTAGAAAATGCCGGCCTTGCTTTAAATGCTTACTCGAGCAGCGATAGTGTATATAGTGTACATATATCCTCGATTCCTGCTCCACTCTTTTTAGATGCAGCCATTAACCTCATCTCTTTCGCATACTGTCCACGCAATATTTGTATTTTATTGCGTATGTGGTGCACCGTAATTGCGCTATTGCTTTTTTGCAGCTCACTGCAAATTATTTCAAGGGATTTCTCTCTCTTGTTATATAGTCTTTGTGTTTAGTGTTATACAAGTTTTCGAAGTTTTGATAACACAACAACAGTTTTTCCACTAATTGGCGGTCCCACCTTACGCTCATTATATTTTTTTTACACAATACTTTTAAAAAAAAAATCTCAATTTAAAAACAAGAAAATCAAACAATATTTTCACTGTAATTGTTTTAAGCTTTCACAAATTAAAATCCCGAATTTAAATCACACAACAATCACACATCAATGGTCCACACTTCAATAAATGAGCATTCCGGATTAACAATTGCACATAATATTTATCAACGACATCTTTGAATGATCAGCTGATGTTAAACAAATTTCCTGAACTCCCCCGAATGCAAAAACATGTGAAAGAGGAACTGCTGAAAATAACAATTTTTCTGAACTCCCCCGTATGAATAGAAAACAAGTGAAAGAGGAATTGATAAAAACTTCATGATCGTGCTCGATGCTCGCTCGATGCTCAGTCGCTGTTCTGTGCGCGCCCTCCCCCATCTCCGCTCATCTCCCTCTCCCACCATTTTCGTGCGCGGCGCGCAAAAACTACACCGTCTAAACTACCCCAATGGCAAATGTTTCATTTTCGTAAATAAATGAGAAGGAGCGGAGTTTTCAAGTTTTACTCTCATAAAATGCTCCCGCGCTTTTGTGAAAACCGTTTTTCATGAAATATTCATAATGTTAGGACACATGTTGTTGTTGTAAAAGGTTTAAAAGGACACATGTTGTTGCTATAATCCTATGATAATTGAACAGCACGTGTTTCTGTTTACATTCGTTTTGCTATGAAGAGATTACGTGGGAGAAGTCATGCTGAATTCTCTGATATTTTCGGGAAAAATGAGAATTTCATTTGAGAGGAATTTTACATCTCCTTTCAGCATCTGGGCCAAAGCGAAATTTATCTTTTTCTTACAAATGGGAGGTAGTGTGGCCCGAAGTACATTATTATGAATAGGTTGCAAGGATTTTGAGGGGTTTAATAAGATTTTGTCGATCGGGTAATCCTACGTTCTCTCAATTTTTGTTTTTAACTCGTTGTCTCAGTTGCACCACAATAATGCATAGACAAGTGCTTTTCCCCCATTCATGCAAAAGACGAAAGTATACGAAATTACTTGTTTCATTCTAAAAAACACCAGAAATTTGCCCATTTTGCTCTACAGCTTCTTAACTTATTATTAAGTGAAATTTAGTATTACTAGCTCAAAGCAAAAGAAAAATCATTATTGTGGATGAGACAAACACAAACACGTTACACAACAACGATTTTCCCTAGAGACCGTAACAATGTGTTCACGCTAATTACAGCCGCAGTGCTACATCTACACGAAGGTAATATATATATAGCACATTTCCTAAATATTATAAAATTTATTTAACTATATACAGAACTTACCGTCAGAACTAAGCATCAACAAGCCATGCGAAATGTACAATGCACAAACACCACCGACGGATGTTTGCTCAGAAAGTCCTGAATATGGAGAAAAGATTAAAACAGAGAAAGATGAAGTCAAGCAATCGGAAATAAGCACCACATTAAAAATTCATAAAACTCGGGGCAGAGCATTTTTTCCTTATTAAAAGAAAACAAGCTTGAAATTTCACAAGTTAACCAGCCTTGATTTGACTGGGAAAATTAGAGTAAGATTGATGGCTGATGAATGTCGAGGCCAAAATAAAAATTCAAATATGGTTGGAATGTGTTGCTTCTGTCTGTTGAAAACAGCTCCCTCGCATATAACAGAACTGGAGTTAATTTTTCCGAACGCTGGTCATTCTTTCCTCCCTGCCAACAGGGTGTTCGGGAATATCGAGAAAGAATTGGAGAAGAGGAAAATTATTGAAAATCCTGATAAGTATGTAGATGTTATATCATCATTTAGCAACATTCTTAAACTTGGTAGAGATTGGACGGTGTTGATTGGAAGCAGGCAGTGCACGAAATCATAAGCCACCTGCATGTTGGCATTAACAAATTTGGACTATGTAAGCGATATTCCTTGAAAAATGCGAGAACTGGGTAAAATATATTGATTCAGGGCGAACCTTACTATATGGATCGACATGGCTGATTTAGGAGAATCTCGAAGAAGGGTAAAACGATTGCTATGATGTCTACGACTAAAATAAATACGTTTGTAGACGTGAAACTTTACCAATTGAAAATAAAGGATGTCCAGAACCTCTTAAATAAACATTGGGGAAAAAATTGGAGATCCAATGCTGAACTGAACTTCTTCTGGCCTATTATAGCTATGAAGCTTCTGCCGATAAGATTGGCGTTATTGCAAATAGTACACGGTTAAAAAAATTGTTATAAACGATGCAATATACTTTCGATCTTATTAGTTCCACGACTACAATTTTTCATATAAAAACTAATAAATATACGGATATCGGCATCTCTAATACATAAAAAGTCTCACAAGACCAAAGGATAAATTGTATCCATCTAAATGTAAGGATCAATTACGTTCGGTATAAAACTAATACATTAACTAGATATTTGAGAGCCTGATACTATTGGTGTTAACTCTATTCTTTCAGTAATATTAAAACCATTCAAATTATTTATATCAATAGAAATACTTAGAAATATTTCATATTTCTTTATAATATTTACACCTACATTTTTAACCGTGTAGGCCTGAAAACAAGCTTACCTTTGTGAGTGCCAATTAGACGAAATCGAAAATTTAGTTGTCTAGAAACAAAAGGTATAGCTATCACTGTTGTAACTATTACGTTTCAATTAAAAAATGTTTTGTTAACGAAATTTTTTTATTTCCTTTTATCCTATTATTTTTCTTGGGTTCTAACATTTTCCATTGTCATAATAATTTCCGCAACCTCCGTCGAACTTAATTTCAAAATCTTCTAAATCCACCCATAAATTTCAAATCCAGCAAAATCCAAAAATAAAACCGTTATATTATATAAATTTTCAAATTGTTAGGTTCAAATTTTTAATAAAAGTCATTCTATTCTATGTATCTTAACTGGGAATCGAAAAAAGGTTTAAAAAATGTTGTCTACACTTTTTTGCTAAATAACTCGAAACCTAAAAAAGCGGTATTTGCTGGGTTTGAAATTAGACCCCTGTATTGTTATTAACCGAGCTATACCAGGACCTTGAGGGCTGCAGAGCTAATATTTATTTATTAATATTAATAAAAACTTGTATCAAATACTGACTAATTAATTGTAAGATAAAACAAGTAAAACAGCTAGAATTGATCTAAAGGCACTTTCATATCAAAAACAAGAACCGAAAAAATTTAAATCGAAAAACTCAATTTATCCCACTTTAAAACCAGATTTTTGCTCCAATGATTATTAACATAATGGGAATTCTTCGGCCGATAAATCATAAAAGTAAATAATTAATAAATATACTATTTTATAGTAAAACTATTAGTTTATCCTAAATATTTCTCATGATTTTATTTATCCTGGGAGCAAAAATCTTGTTTTAAATTCGAATAAATTGAGTTTTTTGGTTTACATTTTCGTTTCTTGTTTTTGATGTGAAAGTTCCTTTAGATCAGCTATTCAAGAAAAGGGACTTTGAATAATTTATAACACTTCTTTTATCAAAATAATGGAAGTTTTTGTTGGTACTTGATGGAACTTGTTAATAGTATTCATGTTTAAAAAAACAATGGGAAAATAAAACACCAGCTTCCGTTCCACAAAAAAATTTTTCTTTAATTTTATTGAATGATTAAAGTTATGCGACGCGTTTCGCTCTATTTAGGCATCCTCAAGCGATGGAAAATGTTGCGAGACTGACTCAGTAGCAGATTCAACAAATCAACCAGTAATCATTAATACATAATGTCTCTTTTTAATACAGTATAAGTAAGAACCATAATTATAAAAAAGTAATAAAAATTGGAGAAAGATCCCTTATGTTGGTGGAGTTTCAGACAAAATGCACAAAACATTATCATCTCGCAATATTGAGCCGGCTTATATCACTAATAGAACACAGAGTAAATTATTAACACATAATAAAATAAAGCCTATAGTTCAGGATATTGACAGAAGGGGGGTATATAGTATAAGGTGTAACGATTGCGATGCGATTTACATAGGAAAAACTAAGAGGTCACTAAAACCAGATTTTTAGAACACGTTTCTGCAGCCAGAAACAATAGAACAACGTCTGGTTTATGTAAGCATTTAATTGACCTAGGTCACACTACATCAATTGATAACGTAAAATTATTACGTAATTTATATGGAGGCAAAGTTCTAGACAAATATGAAATCCTAGAAATTAAAAAAAGAGAAAGATAAAGGCTAATTTTTGGTGAATGATCAGTTAGACTTTCGTAATAACAGTCCTTTAATTAAAACAAATTTCACAAAGTAATAAAAATTATGGTTCTTACTTATACTGTATTAAAAAGAGACATTGTAACACCTCTTATGTATGTATTAATGTTTACTGGTTGATTTGTTGAATTTGCTACTGAGTCAGTCTCACAATATTTTCCATCGCTTGAGGATGCCTAAATAGGGCGAAACGCGTCGCATAACTTTAATCATTCAATAAAATTAAAGAAAACATTTTTTTGTGGAACGGAAAAAAGTGTTTCATTTTTTCCATTGTTTTTGTAAACATGAATACTTATAACGTTTGCTTTGACTCTTGTTAGGTTCTATGTGCCCTTTGGTTTTTTGCAGAGCTAAACACAGCTTGTTTGAGATAGGCAAGATATTTCCATGAGCCAAACCTCGGTTAGCAGATCAATTAACAAGGTCATTAAGGCTGTTCATGAGAGCAATCTTTTCAAAGAATAAATTAAGTTCCCAACAACGATAGAAGCATTAAACTCCACCAGAAGGAGGAACGATTTTCTAACGTTGAAAATAGTAATACATATTTAAACACGTTCCTCTAGAATTTATGATGTTGATGGATTGCCTGAGGTAAAACGATGTGTGGATTGCACTCACGTCGCTATTGTACCACCGCCAAAAGGAGACCCATTATTGCCAGAGCATATTTATGTCAACAGAAGGTGATACATTCCACAAACGTTCAACTGGTAATTTTATTTATGATTTATTTACATAAAAGTGCTTAGCCTTTTTGATCTTTCTAAGATATGTGATTCTAATTTGGAAATCAACAGCCTGAATGCAAAATATCCTGGATGTACACATGACAGCTTTATTTGGAATAACAGAAAAGTTCTTTCGGCGGTAAAAATTCCTTACAGATCTTTTCTTGACCAGTTCTTTTAATTGGGTAGTAAATCGCAGACTTGTGCGCCCTAAATGATTTAAAAACTATTACTAACAGCTGACCTACATGCAATACCAGGTAGCACCGAGAGTACCTAGCTATAATGGTCGACAAATTACAGTGCGAAGTACAATTGAGTGCGTAAACGGAATTTTGAAGATGCGATTTTGATGCTTTTTGAAATATCATATTTTTCATTACATATGTACATATATACTTCAAAATAAGTGCATATTAAATGATTTGGAAGAGGTGTATTTTGAAGATGGTGATGATCCCTTGGAGGAGTGTTCTTGAATAAAACGCCAGAAGAAGATGAAATAAACAGAGGAGCTTCTTCTGTTAATCCTCTACTTATAGCAAGGAGACAAGTTCGTTTGAAAATAATCAGGTATTATTTCCAACAACTAATTTTCGATAATTAAATAATTTAAATAAAGGCATGTTTATTGCAGTAAATATTTTTTTTTGTATATTTTCTTAGTTCTATAGGTTTACATATGGCTTAATGGCATTAGCTATAGGAACATAATCAAATCAAATCAAAAAACACTTATTTGCACACCCCTGCTTAAAGCTACGTACAACATTGGGCATTACGACATTAATCGGTCTAACTTGATATATCAAGAAAACAGAGAATAAAATCATTATAGAAGAGATTGGATATTCCTTACAGATAACTACATAGTCATAATTAGAGCTTAAAGTTAAAATTAAATGATAGTATTCTACAGGCTGAGGGCGGGGTGTTTGTACATGGAGAGGGGGTTTGGGCACTCTAGAAGATAGACAGTATTGATTACAGGGATGAAACAGACTTCCAAGTACCCATCGCGACTTTTGGTGGGTGGGGGTGTCAATGCAATGATGCCCACCAGGAGTGAATGGGATCGGATGGAGATGGTCGTAACATCCGATATTTCTATTTTTACGGATGGTTCCAGGACGAGCTCGGGCACAGGAGCTGGATTGTACTCCAGAGATCTTCAGTGGCACGAGTCTTATAGACTGCCTGACAAATGCAGTGTTTTTCAGACAGAGCTCGTAGCCATTTATCAGGCGGCAACATTGGTATCTATGTGCAGAGTGCCCTCATGGCACATATGCATATGTACTGATAGCCAGGCAGCTATCAGGGTGCTGGATGCTGTGCTGGTAAATTCAAAATTCGTGCAGTTATGCAAGACCAGCGTTCAGGAATTGCCTATAAGGCACCAGCTGACTCTATGCTGGCTTCCTGGCCATAAGGATATCTCAGACAACGAGATCGCTGATTAGTTCTCCAAAAAGGGCTCTGAAATGGATAGCTCTGCAGCGGTAGCATATCTAAGGATCCCAATCGGAGCTTTACAAGAGGAAATCATCAGGGGCGTCTACCAAAATGCAAGCCTCCGGTATACCAGCAGGGATACCTGAGGCAATTGTGGCCTGCATATGACAGGAACAGGACAAGCGAACTATTTAATGACAGTAGAACAAATTCCAGGCTTATGCCATGGGGCTTAGGGGCACAATGGACTCACTAGAGGTCTAAGTGATGAAGACAAGTCGTATAGTGGCACCCTTCTTATCTAACCTAACCTTACCTAGTAGCAAATGGGAGTACATATATAGGCACATATCTGAATATCAAGCATTATTTACACAAAGTGATGACTAGTGATGATTAAACTTCAAATGACAAAAGATACAGTTATCACCATTATTGCAAGTATTATTATTATTTTAAAAGGCAGGGTGACAGGAGATCTTATCTCAAGCACGGAGGCCATAGCGGCCCATTGTGCTGTCCTGCTGGAAAGCCATTCACCAAAATCTTCCAGTCCTCTTAATGAAGCGTATCAGGTCTCGGCGAGGCAGTTTTTTCAGTTCATCCACAGATAGAAGGGCAGACCCTAGAGTATCCAGCGGCGAAGACCGGACACGCACACAAAGTGTTCGGTTGTCATGGGTTCTCATTCCAGGCAGGACAGATACTCAGAGCTCAGGGCGCCCATCCTCGTTAGATGGATGTGAAGCGAGCTGTGGCCGGTGATGATGTCAACCACAGTTCTACATTGTTTTCTTCCTAGCCCCATGAGAAAATCGGAGATATTCCCATGGGGCCCATCAAGAAACAGTTTTGTACACCTGCAAGTACTCAGGTTCGCCCATCTCTGCTGATGTTTTCTATGAACAACCGCTTTGATGAGAGACCCGATACTCGAGGTGGCAACGCCTACGGCGGGTTCCGGTCCACAGAACGGAGAATCAGAGCCAGCCTTAAAAAACATAAAAAAAAAACAAAAATCAATTAAATGAATGCTTAACAGCATCAGTAAAAAGTTGGTGCTGGACTCGTCTACTTACAAAACAATTACTTTTTGACTCACAGATGGTGTGAGCATCACATAAAATCAATAGTTTCGAATTGGTTCAAAAGCACCGAACTTTATTTCGAATTTCTTTTATGTGGTGGGGGAAATGCTATAAAGATAGCATTTCGAGCATGATCAGTGCAGATTGATTTAAGTCGATTAATGTGGATTTTTCCGCAACACAAGTGAAATTCTCCATAAGTGAATTTTACCACCAGTGAATTTTGTTACAAAGCAGTGAAATTTGCCACATGGAGTAATTGGTAATATAAATAAACTAAGTATGTTTTCTCTTTTTGTATACATAGCTTTTTTTTTGGATTTCTGGATTTTTGTGGCCAATGGGATTTCTCAGCGGCCTTTAGCTTAACTTATTTGTTTTTCGAGTGAAGTACCAGTGAGGAAGTTTTTTATGAACATTATCAGCAATTGTACATCGACTAAAGAGAAATTAACCACAAAATGATTTACATTAAAATTCATAAGTTATTTGTGATAACATAATGTTATTGTTCTGTTAATTACTTATATTTTATGTATTAGAAAATTTCCAGTTTTTTGTTGAATTATAGATTCTAACTGAATAAAATTCTGTGAACAAATCATTGTTTGGGAAAAATTGAGTATTATAATAAAGTTGATCTTGGAAGCATCGGCATTATTTAAGTCCCAGTCCTGATTTTCGAAATATATTTTTCGATTTCGAAACTTTATGTGCTCCTGATTTTAGTATGTATAATTTTATTATAAAAACCATATTCCTGCAAGGCTCATGGTAATTGATTAAAAATAATATGTTTTGATAAAAAAACAATGTGATATCATGTATCGATTGAACATAATTCGTTATTATGCCCCGAACCCTTCCTCATTATATCCCGTATGTGGAGCATAGTGACGAACTGGTCATCACTTAGGTCAACGGTGGACTTAATAAAGATATCCGACGGTAATTATCTGTATCACATTTTGTCCCTGATTGACTCTATTTAGTATTAGTATATTTAAAGTTTCAAGAAATCGATTCAGCGGGATTTATGAAAAATCTGGAGAAAAATCGTTCGTCATTTTGCCCCGGCTCCTCTAATTTAATTCCTTGAAATTTTCTACAATTTCTACGGGACGCACAGTAATTGAATGACCAATATTTTTATCGGTATTTATGTAATTTGTGTAAAAATTTACAAAATATTACACAGTAGATAAAGCGAGATCCGAAAGACACGTGATATCGCAAATTTTACATATTCCAACCCTGAGAATAATTTAAACTTTTTTTATTAGAAATAAAAAACTGAAACTAAAAGTATTTGTTCAGAATTCTTACTATAGTTCCTGTGCATACAATATAGAGAGAGCTCCTGTGCTATTTTACCAAGTGGAAAATTGTGATATTTAGCAATGTTGCATTAGATCGAAACAAGTCAGGCGAATCCGCCTGTAATGCAATTAGTAGACCAACATAACCTGACTTTTGCGGTAGTAGCAATGCTAGCCGCCTCTGCCCTTCCCAATATGTTAAATCAGGTGGTTCCTAGCGTTGTTCTAATGTTGTTTAATTCGGAGAGGACTTTATGCAAACACACCGGTCCCGTCCATTATATATGCATAGAATCTTAATATGTTTATTAAACATCAAGCGTGTCAGACTGAATTACTTCGGCATTGTTAGAATTTAGTATTATAATGAGTTATTCCTGTGTAATCAATTTCGCATGTGTAAACTTTCCGGTTGGCGCTCATTTCCAATCCAAGGAAGAGGAGCCTCGGCAGTTGCAGGTGTTGCGTTGTTTGTATAATCTATAGGCCTCTTATTGAGAAAGGGTGAGTGGGCTGTTGATGTAAATAACTGTTAATATATCCATTAGACAATATCGATGTACTTATAGCACTCATCGAAATATAACACTTGCGTCTCCTGGAGATGGGAGATCCGAGACCATCTAACTATATATGTACGTTAGATGTGCCAATTATCAATGTCAATATGTATTACTAACCACTTTTGGCTATATGTGCATATGAGAATTTATATTTATGTAAACTTCATGTCCGTGTAGGTACAAAAGGCATGTAATTTACGGTTGTAATCATTAATTATATTTACAGAAGACGATACCATTAACAGTTCATTGTATAAACTTCCGCAAGTAAGGAGTTTGATTGAATCTATGAGGAGTTTTCTTCGTTTTTTTTAAGTGTAGGGTAGAGTTGGGGAAATGCATCGTGCAGGTTATGGAATAATTACTGCATTAAAACCGCATTAAGTTATGGGATACCAAACTTAAGCATTCTTCAACCTACATAATGTAGTATCCTTTTGATTTCTTTGTTTTTTAATTTTCCAGTTCGTCAAGTCCGAGAGACGGACTCTCTAAATAAGTGCATTACCATTTTATTATCAATGGTTGAGTTAAGAAAATATGCTATTATGGGAATAACTTTTGACTTTTTCAATATATAGTTTGGCTATAATAATGTCTTTTCATGACAAAATGTAAAAAAAAAATTATTGATAACACATTTTTTTAGGGACATATATACAAGGTGTTCCCTCCATGATGGTCAGATTGAGCCGTAGATGGTGACCGAACACACTGTTCTTTTTAAGATACAGGGTGTTTTGTGAAAAACTAGCTTTTTTTCTTTATCACCCTGTAACTCCGAAACGGTTGATATGCCCAACCCCCCACCGGCCTTACAATTTTTTCTTTGGCTAGGTGAGTACTATCATTTTATTGATCACCATGGAGACAACACCCTGTATATGTACGTAATACTTACAAACCTCAAATCAACATTGTTCCGGAAACCTTTTGATCGGCAAATATACGATATCCAAAAACATCTTAGACAATATTTTAAATAAGAGTGGTCCTAAAATTGTTCCTTGCGGAACTCCAGAGCTTACTATTTTAAAAGAAGAGAGCCGAAAAAAAAGATCATTGAAATAATTTTATATTAAACATGCTGAATTTGGTGCACAGTTTTTACGAAAAATTCTTCATTATAAATTGGGTTCTCTAATATCATTAGTTATCGTCAGGTCAGTAACTAGAACCATATTAAAGGTAGGGCATCAGAAATTTGAACTAAGGCGTAATTTTTTTTTAATTTGGGATACAACACTTTGGTGCCGTTGTCGGCCGCCAAAAATTAGAATGCAGAAATATTCAGAAAATTTATAAGAAAAAATTGAGGGCTTCCCTGAGAAGATTTGTTGGGTGTGAAACACTGTGCAGTTTTAGATATTCATTCCTATTTCAGAAAATTAAGTTCTACAGACAGGCTATATTCCATATGCCTGCAACATCTTTGTATTATAAAGTCTTTGAGGATACATATATTAATATCGAAAAGTTAATACTCGCAAGTTTTATTAATTAATTCAGAAAAGTGTTAAGGACAATAAAATAATAATGAAGGAAATGTGTTCTATGTTGAAAAGATATTTCACCATCGTAGGAAAATCGTGACCCAATGAAATTTTCAGCTGGAAAAATGATGAATAATATTAAATTCTTATAGTTGTGCCGCGAAGTTGGTCGGTGTAAAAAATCAATAGTGAATTTTAAACTTCTCGAAATACATCGCCAAAAGAACTAATGGTTTCCAAAACGAAATTGTACACCAAATCCAAAAGCCGCAAGTAAATTTTTTAACGAAGAATTTGAACTCAGTAGGAGTTCTACCGCGAAAAAACAGGATTACGAAAAAAGTGTCAGACAAAGGTGAGAAGATGATGAAGAACTATTAGCAGGAGAGGAGCAGGAGATCGAATGCTCAAGAAAAATGTTTCCTTGAAATATTCACTGACCAGCTCGTTATGAGGCGTCGCAGCATCTTGTTGGAACCCCATTTTTGTAAGCTCAATCCATACTATTTCGGTATTATAAAATTGGTTACCTTTTTTCCGTAGCGATCACCATCGATAGATATCGTGTTACCAGTATACCCTTAAAACTTTGCTGCAATTATTTGTTCTGAATTTCTACGGATGTACATAAAATGCGATGATTTTCGATTTTCCACGAACGTGTCCAGACAGATAAAATTATGCTTTCTAACACTGACTTATAACAATGCACTGAGCGATTTGCTAATTCATGTGGCACAAATATTGCGTTTCTGTATATCAAGATTTGAGCACCCTTTAAAACGTTTCTACGTAAAAAACATGTAAAACTCAACAAATCAGAAAATTTTGCACCCGAAAATTGAATTAAATTAAAACAAATAAAAAAGCTAGAATTGGTCTAACAAGGAGAGGGTCCCTACTCGGCATCACCGATTTCGTCCAAATTCTGGCTTGACTAGAAATGAAAGTGACGTAAGTGGGATCTTCAGTCTAGATGACCAAACGAAACCGAAATAATACATAATGCGGGAGCGCGGGGTTTTGTAGGAAAATGCTTAAATTTGTAAATTTTCGAAGGAGTTGCCGCGGTTAAATTGCAACAGAATTTGAACGAAAGTGCCAAATTCATTCGGTTAAAATGCCAACCACAGAAAAAGTAGATGGCGAGAAAAGGGCATGCAAAATTTTTATAGATTTAATTTTTTTTAAGTAGTTAAATAACATCCGATCTTCATGAAATTTTTTTCAGATAATCTCTTAATAAAAGCGCATCCATAAAAAAACAAAAAAAGGAATTAATCGATAAGTTGTGGAAAAAAATTTAAGTTATCATAGGATTGTAATGAGACTTTGTACGAATATTCTACTCAGATGGTAGAATATAAAATAAATACCCCCACTACCGGAGAAATAATTTTAATTTTTCTAACTTGTTTTTATTTTTTTTTATAATAATATACCATATGGTGGTGGTGGTTGGTTACTACTCTGTAATCCGCTGTCCTTACGAATCTCGTAATAGTTTCAAAAATTTATAAAAAACTCAAATGGATTTACCAAAGCGAATTTTGAAAAAACTGGTTGAAATTTGGCCAAAATATAAGGCTACCACCCACCTTTACAGTATATGCAGCTAATTAAAGTAAGTTGAAAGTAATTTAGCAAACCTCGCAATCTTATTTTGGAAAATGCTTCTAAACTAATTAGGAAAGTGACTTCTGACTTCTGGTGTTTGTAACGATGATTGTAACGAAATGAAAGTATCTTAAATATTTCGAATATACCCGCAAGATGGTAATTATCACAGTTTTCCGAAAACTGTTAATTTTAACCCCGGGTTCATCTACATTATGCATTAGTATGCTGGTAGCTAAACGAGTAGCCGGGAAGAAACAGTAAGTTTGTTATTACAAACTCATTTTCCCGATTCGAGAAGTATGCACGATGACGACGAAATCCCTCAAGAGCTAAGGCCTGAATGCAGGCCCTCCAATAGGATTAAAAGTCTCTCTGGCAGAATTTTCACCCCAAGGAAAGTCAAACGGGCCGTCAACTCCTTTAAGCCATTCAAATCGCCTGGAGCTGATGGCATATTTCCAGCCCTACTTCAACAAGGGCTAGAAGAGATACTGATAAATCTCATTAAGATCTTTAGAGCAAGTTATACTCTAGGATATATACTAAGGACGTGGAAGGAAGTTAAGGTAACATTTATACCTAAAGGGGGAGGGCGTTCACTTGCATTACCCAAATCCTACCGTCCTATCAGTCTAACTTCATTTCTCTTTAAAACAATGGAGAAAGTGTTAGACAACTATATTAGGAGCGGTG
Source organism: Dioctria linearis (assembly GCA_963930735.1). Taxonomy (NCBI): domain Eukaryota; kingdom Metazoa; phylum Arthropoda; class Insecta; order Diptera; family Asilidae; genus Dioctria; species Dioctria linearis. Next base: position 162,327,078 of record OZ005743.1, read on the forward strand.
CACTCAAGCGATCACCGCTGCGCCAAGCAGGAAAGTCTACCACAACTGCCCTACATAGTCTTGTCCTAGGACTAGAAAAGGCAGTAGAAGATAAAGAGACTGCCCTATGCGCATTCCTAGACATCGAAGGAGCATTTGACAATACCTCCTTTAAAGCCATTGAGAATGCAGCTACCAAAAAAGGAATTGAACCTTCCTTGATAAAATGGATAAAAGCTCTGCTTGAAAGCCGGAAAATCACAGCTAACCTGGGGGAGGACTCTATTACAGTAGTGGCTGCGAAGGGATGTCCCCAAGGTACTGTCCCCTGTACAATGGTCCCTGGTTGTAGATGATCTCTTACAGAAGCTAACAAACTCCGGTTATGACAATCAGGGATATGCGGATGACCTGGGCATTACAATTAGGGGCAAACATGATGAGATAATCTCTGATCTATTGCAAAATGCCCTAAACATAGTTTGCAACTGGTGCCAAGTAATGGGACTTCGAGCCAATCCTGGTAAGACAACTGTTGTTCCCTTCACGAGAAAAAGGAAGCTTTACCTACAAGCACCATCCCTTGAGGGAACAGTAGTGGAATTCTCAAAGGAAGTCAAATATCTAGGTATTACCCTGGATAACAGACTAACCTGGAACTCTCATTTAAAAAGAATACTGGATGAAGCTACAGTGGTAACATGGACATGCCGCAGGCTTTTTGGCAAAACTTGGGGTCTTAAACCAAAAGTGACTCTGTGGTCATACGCATCACTCGTGGTCACATACGCATCACTCGTTTGGTGGCCAAAAACAAAAGACAGTTCAAGCTAGTTTGCAAAAACTACAACGGCTTGCATGTCTAGGAGTAACAGGTGCCATGCGTACCTGCCCAACTGCGGCCCTAGAGGCTATGTTGGACCTGCTACCTTTACATTTGCATGTTAGGGAGCAGGCCATTCTTAGTGCAATTAGGCTACAAAGGGCAAACGTCCTAAGTACAAATAATCTGGTTGGGCACCTGAAAGTCCTCCAGGATTTCATAGAGGACCCGATGGCTAACCCAATTCCAGACGTTATGCCGCAACGCCATAACTTTGAAACACCATTTAAGGTGATCGTGGGGAACCGTCAACAGTGGCACACTGGGGACCTACCCTTTGAAAAAGGATCTCTTAAATGGTACACGGATGGATCCAAAATGGAAGGTAAAGCAGGCGTGGGCAGATATGGGCCAAGGTGCCATCTCGCAAAGGCACTGGGGGCCTCACCAAGCATTTTTCAAGCAGAAATACACGCCATAGAACTCTGCGCTCGCGAAATAATCAATAAAAATATGCGTGGAGCAAAAATATACATAATATCAGACAGCCAAGCAGCACTTAAAGCGTTAAACTCGTTTACCTTTGAATCAAAGCTGGTTTGGGACTGTCTTACTGTCTTGCAGCAACTGGCCGAGACAAATAGGGTGACACTGATCTGGGTACCAGGACATGAAGGCATTATGGGAAACGAGATTGCGGACCGCCTTGCAAATGAAGGAGCCAAATCTCCGTTTATTGGCCTTGAGCCTGTCTTTAGACACCCAAAAAGTCACCTCTCAGCTCAGATCAGGCTTTGGGAGGACAGAACTAAGAAGGAATACTGCGAAAATACCGCGGGGCTGAGACAAGCGAAGAAGTTTATAAAGTACTCGCAACAGAGGACAAAAGAATTCCTCACACTCAGCAGGAAAGAACTAAGGCTCATAACGGGCCTACTTACTGGGCATTGCCCACTTATATACCATCTTAAGAAGATGGGTAAAGTCAATGATGAGACCTGTCGATTCTATATGGAAGACGACGAATCCTGTCCATGTCCTATGTGACTGCGAAGCTCTGTGCCGCATAAGGCTAAGACATCTAGGTAAGGCTTTTCCACTGCCAGAGGATGTCGAAAAATGGCCCTAAAGAATATTATAAGCTTCATCAAAGACCTTAAGTTCGAATGGGCGCCCTAGGGCATCCAGGGGTAATGTCACAATAGATCTTATAGGTCGCAGTGACAAGATGAGAGGCAGAAACCCTGTCTGTATCCCCCGTAATTAATAATAAATGCTTTCACTTGGCCACCTGAAGTTCCTACTTTCTTTCGTCACTTTCATTTCTAGTCAAACCCAACATATACTGTGAATTATGGCGAAGTCGGTGATGACGAGTAGTAAGACCAATTCTTAGATGAATGCCGGAATGAAATTTCGTAGGGTCACCCATCTGTACAATTTTGATTTTTGAAGTGCTTTTTCGCATATATTTCTAGAACGGTTGATTGGACAGAAAAAATGATTATAACCAATTTATATGATTTCATATTCTGAAGAAGTTTTTAGTAAAATAAGTATGTCTAGGACTGATCGTTTTCAAAGTATACGTAAAAATCCTAAACTTTTATATGGCAACACCAAGAAAAGGTTGCCCAATTCAGTCCATTTTTTAAATTTTATTTACTATTGCTATGAAAACACTGTGTACAAAATTTCAGCTCTCTCTATTGACGCGTTCTCAGGCAGTGTCCAAATATATGGTGAAAAACGAAATTTTTTTATGGTAACCCTTTCAAGGAGTTACCCTATTTGTCCCATTTTCGAACTGAAATTTACTCCTTTTTAAAAATCCGATGTGCAAAATTTCAGTTTGTTAAGTACACACGCTCTCGAGTTATTGTGCTGACAGACAGACAGACGGATATCAATAAATTCAAAATAACTTTTAATGCATAATGGGTGTCCAAACCATTTTGCTCTGCTATCATTATTTCTACAAGCACTCTTATAAGAAATTAAACAAACTCGGACTTTAATTTTCAAAAGGTTTATTTTTACCTGAATCCTGCTTATGGGCAAGAGGGACGAGGCATGGTAAGCACTATCTTCACCAACTCTGCCATAGTGCGAAAGAGAAAACTATAAAACTTCTGTCATTCTTTCCTATAGGAAAATGACAATACGCTCAGTCCATTGTTATAAGTAAGCAAAACCCTCGAGAATACTTTTCAAGCCATGAAACAGACTCCCTTCCTACGGCCCAATGGAGTCCTTACATTCTAAAATATTTGCAGTGTTCTTATGTAAAACTGACAAAAGTTTGATTTGAATAGCTACTCCGCCCTAAACTGCTACTCATACAGAAAAATGGTGTTCTGAAAATCTTAAGCTTGTTTTCTTATCTTCCGAACCGAAATAAAATTTGTATTCCTTTCCTGACAAAATTATTTAAAAAAAATTTATTTGAACCAAATGACTTCGATTCCCCAAACAAAATCTCTCAACTGAGTAATAATTGCATACGGGAATGTGCCGTGGAACAAAGAATTCCAATCAATCTGCCTACAGATTCGGACTACGGCCGCACATACACTATTGCAACTATTACTTAGCTGAGAGTTATTGAGCCGAAAATGGTAAGGTTACTTTTTAATCAAAGCTATTTTATTATTTTGTTAAGTAAGGTATATAGGAAGTTTAGCTTTTGGGAAGGTAATGAACCAAGCTTTAAATTACTGGGAGACTATTCTCCTGTATGGATAGTAGTTTAGGCTCCATCGCATATATAAAGCCAATGTTTGGCACATTTCCATAAGTCTCAATATAGAACATTTTAGAAAACGGACTCACAACGCATACCTATAGATTTTGGTTTCATGGCTTGGGAAGTATTCTCGAGGGTTTTGTTTCTAACACATAATTACTTTTGAGTCAATATCGGTAATTTTATTATAGAGCTTCTTTCATTATATACCAGATATGTGGAATGGTCTTTTAGCAACATCTGGTGAGTTTTAGTTCGAAATTCGTTGGAAATGCTTAATTACACCAACCTTTTTCTCGTCGACAATGTGGAGATTATTCGATAGACGATTATGAACATTTTGACGAAATTCGCGTTGTGTGTAGCTTTTCAGATGAATTATTTCGTAACAGTAAATCGGTCCACTGTGAACGTACCAATAAGAATTTCAACACATATTTCAAAATTCTGAGATTCGTCGCCATTTGAAAATGTATAAAATTTTCCCGATATGGTGACACTTTTTGCGCCATCTGTTATGAAGCAAGAGTATAAGAAATATGTATTGGAGAAGTATTATTTTTCCACTACATAAAAAACAAGTAAAAAAGCTAGAATTAGTTTACCACCAATTCTTATGATACCCTAGATGAATGCCCGTATAAAATTTGGTATGATCACCGATCTATGCAAGTTTGATTTTTGAAGTGGTTTCTCGCATATATTTCTCGAACGGTTCGTCGGACAGAAAAAAATGATTATCAGTAATTTTATAGGATTTCGTATTCTGAAGAAGTTTTTAGTACAATAAAAATGTCTATCGTTCTCACAGTATATGTAAAAAACCTAAATTTGTATATGGCAACACCAAGAAGGGTTGCCCGATTTAGTCCATTTTTGAAATTTTATTTGCTATTACTATGAAAACACCAATGTACCAAATTTCAGCTCTCTATGTCGGTGCGTTCTCAGACAGTGTCAAAATATATAGTGGAAAACGAAATTTTTGTATGGCAACCCCACGAAGGAGTTGCCCGATTTATCTCATTTTCGAACTGAATTTCACTTTTTTTTTAAAGTCTGTGTACACAATTTCAGCTCTCTAAGTATACGCATTCTCGAGTTATCGTGCGCACAGACGGACGGACATGCAAAAATCAAAATAACTTTTAAAATTATGCGTGTGTGTCCAATCCCTTTTGCTCTGCGATCATTATTTCGAGGTGTTACAAACGGAATGACAAACTATTTATACCCCATAGATTTCATCTAGGGTATAAAAAGTCTGAGTTTGCAGTGAAAAAGTCACCTTAAGTTGTTTGCTTAACTAGATTAATTGCATCTATTTAGCATAGGCAGGTTTGGGTGGTAGATTGCGGAACTGGTTTTAAAAATGAAACCAGGAAACAATCATAAATGGCGAATGGTCCAATATACTCGCCAATCATAGTATTTAATTGGTCCCTCTTAATTAAGTTAATTTAAAATTAGCAAACGGTTTACATATGTTCCTTGCTTCAAGGGAATTCACACTGCAGCAACTACGATATAGTCAACTACTTGAAAAAACAAAAAAGAAAAGAAAAAAACAAACCAAATCCATAGAGACTGAGAGCCACATAAATCAATTTAACAAAAAGCTTAGCAGGTGCTTTTACAGTGAATTTTTACTCAATTAATCTGAATTTGGTCAACCATAATTTCAGGATTTCTACAGGATACAAGTTAATACCAATGTAAACACAAAGTCCCAAAATCGCTGTAGAGCGCGCAATAAGCCGTATATCATGGCAGCATGACAGGACGATGGTAAATGTGCCACAATTTCAGCGAATATACGATAGTATATATATAGGTACTATCGGCAGTCCCTTATTTATCTGGGATTAATTTTGATATACAGTCCCTTGACATGGGTGTCAGAGTTTGTACAATTCATGGCCAGTCCAGACAAAATCGCAGGGACAATGAGACGACATTTTCCCTAGTCCTCATTTAATTAAATGCGATGCGGGGACCGATTGGAGGACTTTATTGGAAAGCAGAAGCTTCCGAATAAACAAGTTTCGATCTAAAATGAAAACATTTCACCTTCAGTCCAGCTTCCAGCTTATGGATGTGATTGGGATTTTGCAGTATATATCGGAAAACATTGGCCACCACATTGAAACTATACCTAGAGACAGTGTTTGGTGGCATCAACTCACACAGAGTGGTCACAACTGTTGAATTTAAATTAAAATCGATTCTACGGGCACTATAGATGCGTTCCGAACAGTTTCTACTATACAGTTATATAAGAGTGCAAATCACTGTTGTTCTGGCTGTCTGAATTAATTAAAATTTGATTTCACTTTTAAGCTGATTGAAATCATTTAATTGATTAGCACAATTCAACAAAATGCACCAATTTAATTGAGCCGAAAACTGGGAGAATCACATCCTCCAACAACTTATGGCTTTTTTCAAAAAAACGTATATTTCGTTTAGCTATACAATTTCAATATTGTTCCTGGGTCTTATTCACCCTATGCGAGCTGTGTTTTGTCCCCACAGAAGATAATATGTTCTCTGGGCACTGGCTAGTGTCCAGTATAAATCAAATCATATTTACTGCCTCGCCACATATATCAAACTTAATCCACAAACACCGAAGTAATAGCTTTTACCACTCAATAGCGACGATGACAGTTATCGCCAGCGTATAGAATTATGACCGCCCGAACATGAGTAATAGCCTATAAATGTTGAGGTATTTGCAGGACTCTCGATATTTTCTATATTCTGGATTGGGGCGACACTACGACAGACCATCAGAATGGCATATTCAAGGCGTCCTTTTTCAATTTCTTTGATTGTTCTTCATGTTCTATTTCCCACAGGGTTTTGCATTTATACAATAAAAGGACACTTTTTATTTGATCTCTCTAGAATCGTTTTTACGTGCGCTTTTGTAGCATTGTTTATGTTCTCTTTATTAATATTAAGAATTGTAAATAAAAATTAATTTTTGTATTTATTTATTTATTTATTTATTATGGAAGTTATACGGAAAGTAAAGAGTAGTTTCCAATAACTTTAGAATTAATGAGATAACAAATTTGGATATATTTATACAAAGGTAGAAAAAATAATAAAACTAAGAGCAAAGTGTGAAAAGAGAGAGTAAGAAAAAATACAAAAAATTATGACACTAAATCTGAAATCCTTAGAGCATGTATGAACTAAAAGTCCAATTTAAATAATTAAACTTTGATGAATTTACGCTGGACAGCCTCAATTTTTGCATTAAAAGAGGAATAACATGGACTTCAACCTTGACTATCATATATTCAAGAATACTTCTTAGTATTACTAAAGAATTAAGAAATCATAAAAGGATACTGACCTAAATGATTTGCAGGTGTCTAATAAACGAAATGATTTGGAAGTAATAAAAGTTTACACGAGAAATGAAGAGAAGCTTTCCTTTCGGTCAAAAATCATACCAAAATCTTTTATCTCATCGGGATATGTATGAATGATGTAGTCAAAGAATATGGGGTCCTTTTCACAATGAAATGAAATATATTTTTATATTTGCTTACGTTGATTTCAATACAGTTTTCGTGGCACCATTTTACTAGTCGTAGTATATCCATTTGAAGATGGCATTAACAGCGCATCAGACGTTAAACAAGAAGGCTAGATGTATGTGAGAAAATTAAATGGTCCAAGTACTGTACCTTGGGACACTGAAGAAATTTTTTTAAACATGTACGATTTTAGCCCATTAAATACAATTATATTATCCTTGCTAGTTAAATATGAGTCATTAATCTTGTCAAATACTTTGGAAAAGTCAGTGTGGATAAAAGTTATTTGTGTATTTTCATCGAGAGTGGACGCGATTTTGTCTGTGAATAATGATATGTTGATTATCGTATATCGCCCTGGTAAAAATCCGTGCTGCTCTTCAGAGATAAATGATTTTATTTTGAATAGGAGTTGATAGTAAACGACTTTTTCAAAAATAAAGGCAAGAACGTAAGAGATAGAAATGGATGTACGGTTAATAACGAGTTTAGGTTCACCAGATTTATAAATAGGCATAACGAAACAATTTTTAAGATCAACTGGGTAAATTTTATTAGTGAATGAAAGATTGAATAAATTACTAAGCGGTTCCACTAGATTTTGTGCGCATCTCTTAAAATATTTGAAATCCCGTCAGATTCCGGGTTTTTACCACAACAAAGGTTGCTTAATATATTAAAAACTGAGTAACTGTGGATAATTTTTGATAATAGACTTACTTGAAATAAACATTTGTGTGAGTTGTGCTCTGGGTGTTAATCTGGTTAGCCTGGTAATTGGAAAATAAACCCTAGCAAATTCAGGCTTGTGATCTAAAAAATCAGGCAAGTACCATGCTTGATTATGACCAATAAGGATATTCGTATACGGTTTGTAATTATATCATGAAGAATTGACTATCCTCAGGGATATCCCATTAAGAAAATTTTATAAATTACTTCTTACAGTAATTTCCGACAGTAGATCACCCATCACAAATTTAGAAGAGCTCTGACTGGAATAAAATATAAAAGTATCATTGAATATGAACAGATCAGAGATTTTAAGCTGCCTCTGTATATGCAATCCATCAATAGTCATTCCATTCTGAGCTTGACTTCTAGAAACAGATATCCAATCGTAGCTTACAAACTATTCGAGTAGAATATAACACGGCCGAAAATTCCATCCCGATGTTTCCGTACCAGAATTTAATCAACGAACAGTCAAACGACCGAATTTAAGTAGGTATTATTAAATGTAATTCAGATCTAATCCAGATTGACATACAATCGAATAGGATCTAATGTGGATCTAATGTTGATTTGTCGTATTCGAAATAGTTGCTACTATGAACTTAAATCTATATATTAGGTCATAACTGATGCCGATTATTTCGAAAGCTAATTTCCGGTCTGCATAAAATCTCCTGTTCGTGTCGCCATCATTGGTTTTTCGATATTGTTTCCGTTTCCGTTTTCCCCTCTCTCTGTAGTTTTTTACTGGAAACTTATAAGTCCAGCGGAGAATTCTAAAAGATGAATTCTGGCACGTAAAACTGAAAGCCCCCTAATTAGGCAGGCTCAGAATTAATCTCTTTTTCAGAATCCATTCAATTGAATTTCTTAGAAGATGCACCACACATTGGGTGCTTGGTTACAATGACATCCCTGGAAACGAGGCAGCGGATGCTCTGGCTAGAAAGGGTTCTGCTACGATTATATGACTAGCGGAGGAACCCGTAGGTCGGTTCCTAGAATCAGTGAAGTGAATTCTAGATGTATAGGCCTGTAAGCTGGTAAATGAAAGATGGGGAGACAACTGACTTCATATGCGATTTTAAGACATCTCTGGCTCGCGATTTTTCCTGTGAAGACTCAATCTCTGCTGAGGAAGAACCGGAATAATGTGCGTAATCTTACTGCAGTTATTACGGGACACTGCTTCTTTGGCAAACATGTAGCTCCATACATTAACTCCTGCAGAAGCTGTATGGACGAGGAAGAGGTTGAAAGCGTTCAGCACCGTTGTGTGAATGCCCTAACCTTGCTAGGCGTAAGAGAACAGGCTTAGTAGCTACTTTTTCTGCAACTGGGAGAATAAGCAGACAAATAGTTAAGGGACTTGGTAAGGTTTATCAACTCTTGTGGCTGGTTTCATCTCACCCCCTAGTTCTTAAATATCTTTTCCAGACAAGGTTCCAATAAAGTGGCATCACAATGAACCATAGATGGTCTAAGTGGGGCTGATCGTACATGTTTTTTACGCTCCCACTCTAACCTAACCTAACTTGCGCGACACATGGTACATTGGCTTATTGATTTCTTGCCGACCTTGCTGTCATGATGAATACATATTCAATTAAAAACTTCTTCAAATTTAAGTCAATCTCTATTGAGTTAAGCGACCTAGCAGAATTTTTCCCGTATAATTAATTTCTTTCTTTCGTAATATTATTAGGTACTAACTAACTCTCTTTAATAAAACGGAAACTTACTAATAGATCGGCAATTACGCAGGGAAATCGGTGTTGGATTTGCTGAGAATCACCACAACTCCATTTACAAATATCTCTTCTAGGAAGGTAGACAAACGCCTAATGGTAAGATCAAACCAAGGTTGTAAATCACTTTTGGCGGAGGTACATGTTGCTCTGTATGATTTTCTGGCCGGGTAACATTCATTTTTTTTAGTTTTTGTAAAAGTAAGTAACAAGGGAAGAACTTCCTCTTGGTATTTCTAATTACTTCGTATTGTCAATGAGTTAAATCAGCATCTACGAACATCGATAATGTTTGTATTGGCCGGCAGATTAGATGTTTTTGATAAGTTTTTTAAGCTTTTGTATTGTTTCTATTTCAATCTAAAATATAACACAGTTCGATATTGACCACATTATGCATTAAAAATAGTTTAGTGTAAAGAAAAAATATTTTACACAACTACTACTACCAACATAAAATGCCCATTCTTTTGTGTTGCATAACATTTCAGTATAATTAAAATTCTGTTAATTATTCTCTAAAGTTAAACTTTGAGCAACCTATAATTTCGTTAAATAGTTTTAAACATGAGCTCAGGTCGAAGAAATTTTACAGAGCCTTACAACTTCAATTGCGAATGGACTATAATTAGAACCTAGACGTATAAAAGGAGTTCATTCTTCATAGCTATTTCAAAATGGTTTGCGTGTACCCAGTGTGCGGTTGTTGATGGTGTTACGATTGTTGCAAAGATTTCAAAATTATTACACACATACGTATAAGTATGTAATTTGAAAGCATGTACTGAAACACCAAAGAGCACGACATATTTACTGCTAGATTTTAACTTAGATGTATCAAATATTATAAAGTATACATATATTTTGAAATGGCGTTGGCATAGCCCTGGAAACGAAAATTTACCAAGAAAAATGTCATAATTGGTCTAAGACCGATAAAATTATACCCTAGATGAAAATAAATGTAAAATGAGGTGAAAAACAAAGTTTTATATGACAACACCAAGAAGAGGATGCCCAATGCATTCCATTTTTAAAATTTTATTGACTATTTTTGTGAAAACGCTATGTTCAAAGTGTCAGCTCTCTAGATCGATTCACTCTCAGAGTGTATCCAAATATATAGTTAAAAACGAAATTTTTGTATGGCAACCCTACGAAGGACTTGCGCCATTTTCGGAGCCAAAGCTACAATTTTTTCTACAAAGACTGGTTGCAAAATTTGAGCTTGCTTTCTAAGTATGTGTGTTCTTGTGTTATTGAGAGGACGAACAGGCGGTTTGCTCTAGTGCCAGCACTATTTCTATGTATTACAAACGGAATGATAAAACTTAGTATATCCAATCAGATTTCATTTAGGTTATAGGAACTAGCAATGGGAGTGCTCTCAGCTTAAAGGTAGTAGTCGTTGATTCTTATTTTCGTGGAAATGAACTCTAGTTAAGCTCTGCTATGGTAGAAAAAAGTGGCCTAAATTGTATTATGGAACCTCCAAAAAAAATTTGGCTCTGTGCATGCATATCTACGGCTAATATCAGTTAATCCATCCAGTCCGTCCAGATTGAACTTTTTACATTGATCATTAATGAAGATCACACACTGCCGAGTCAATTGATTGTCCTGTCAGCGACTTGTTTGCTAATTTGTCACTCACTGATTGATTTTTAATTCTAGCTGATTGACTATCATTGCATCATCTTCTTTTAGATCAGTAATCGATCTAAGGACGATGAATGGTACTTCGATTTTTGTTAAAAACTCGTAGTATTTGAGGATATGGAAGACGCAATCCTATTTCAAATCATTACAGAATGTCTAAGGAAAGGTTTCGATAAATTTGTGGCAATACAAATAAGAAAAAAAGACACAAACTTCAGGAATGTTTTACCAGTAGAAGAACGTCTTTTAATTACACTTCAGTAAGTAAATTTTCTATTAACAAAATATATGTATATGTTTTGCTATCAGCAACATTCAACTGATTGATATTTACGTTGCTAATACAAACTGAACCACAAGAATCGTTTGGATTCAGTCAGCTGGTAGTTGTCAACTCGTTTCTCATTCAAAAATGGACTAAATCAGCCAACTTCTTCGTAGGGTTGCCATACAAATATTTCGTTTTTTAGTATATATTTAGACAATGCCTGACAACGAGTGCACGTAGAGTGCAGAAAATTTGGTACACGGTGTTTTCATAAAACTTGCAAATACAAGTTCAAAAATGCAACAAATCGGGCCACCACTTGTTGGTTGTCACTGTATGTTTGGAAACTGCCTGAAACGTGTCTACGTGGAGAGCTCAAATTGTGTACACGGCGTTTTTAACACAAAAATGTAAATTTAAATTAAAAAATGGGGCAATTCCTTCGAAGGGGTGCCATACAAAAACTTCGATTTTAACTATATATTTTAGTAGTGCATGAAAACGCGTCGACACGTGCAGAATTAAAATTTGGTACTTTGTCTTTTCATAGCAATAATAAATAAAATTCCAAAAATGGCAATGACTGGGGAACCTCTTCTTGATGTTGCCATACAAAATTTTGGTTTTTCACTATATATTTGGAAACTGTCCGAGAACGCATCGACTTGGAGAGCTTAAATTTTGTACACGCGGTTTTCATGAGAACTAAAAATACAAGTTCAAAAATAGACCAAATCGGGCCACCGCTTTTTGGTATTGCCATACAAAAATGTAGGTTTCCAATATATATTTGGACACGCCTCACTCGTCGACGTAGAGAGCTGACATTTTGTACACGTGATTTTCTTACAGAAAAAGTTAAATTAAGTTCAGAAATGGGACCAATCAGGCAACTCCTTCATAGGGTTGCCATACAAAAAATTTGCTACATGGTGTTTCATAAAACGATGGGCTCCTTCTTAGTGAGGCCATACAGAACTTTTGTTTTTCACTATGTACTTGGTAGCTACCTGAGAAGGCTTCGAGGTGGAGAGCTCATATTTTCAAATTCAAATTCAAATTCGTTTATTAATATAGTATATTACATTTGAGCTAAGGATCTTTTGCATGTAATTACTAAAATTTAATCAATCCATCAAATTAACAATAAAATAAAAAAAAGAAAGAAAAATAAAAACTAAGGCTATTACTAGAATCTACTAAAGCTTGGATGTGCACAATTTACTGACAACCAAATAATATTAAACAAGAATTTATTACTTGAAGAGAGAGAAAAAGAAAGAGAAAAATTAAAAAAAAAAATTGAAAATCACATCATCACAAGAAGAGAGAATACAAAATAAAATTAATTCATCATGCTAAAATTACATGTTCCATGCATTACAAAAAAAATCAAGTGAGACTTGCAAAATGATTAAAAGCTGTTTCTTTAAAACTGCTTAGGGTTGCCAAACGTTTCACATTAGTAGGCAATGAGTTCCAAAGTTTGACACCTTAAATGAAAAAAGATCTTGCACTTTGAATGAAGTTACTCCGAGGTATAAGTAGTTGAAGGCTACGAGCTGACCGAAATTGGCATATTTTCCCATTTAAATATTGTGGAACATAATGCTTGCATATCTTGAATACCATAAGGGTAGTGTGATATTTAAAATAATTATCCAATGTACAGCCCAAGATACGATAGGAGTATTCAGAAATATGGCTAAATCGATTTATATTGTTTTAGCTTTCTTCGACTGATACTGTCTAAAGAACACCAGATCTGACAGCCATATAAGATAACGGGTATGATTAAGGCTATCACCAACCGCAGCCTAATGGTCTGGGGAGTAAATTTTGCATAATACCAAAGCTGACGTAGAGTACCATATATTCGCCCCACAACTTTGCCAATATGCATTTTGTACACGGAGTTTTTATAAAAATTTCAAATACAGTTTGAAAATGGGACCAATCGGGCAACTCCTTCGTAGGGTTGCCATACCAAAATTTCGTGTTTTACTGTATATTTGGGCACTGCATCCGAACGCGTCGACTTAGAGAGCCACACTCTCCGAAACAAATGAATGTATGCATGTACACTCACACACACACACTCACACACAGGGTGAAGCTCTAGACCTAGAGTATGGGATTACGCGATCGAGTCAGATAATAGCTTAGATATTACTTATCTTTAACATATGCAACCACACCCCCACCCATATTGGTATCTATATTATCGCCGGGCAACGCCGACAGGCTCCCCTAGTTATTGCATAAAAGTGGAAAGAAAATGTAAAAAAACCCATGTTTTTATTCAGAATACTGAAGAAGTCAGTCAATTGCTTATCACAATACCGTAGTAAAAAATGTATAGAAGGAGAAAAGGTTCGGAAAATTTGACAGCAATTTTTGACTTAAATTTTTAATTTTTTTTCAGCTCTCACCTTCCAATTGTCACATTTTTGAAAAATAAAAGTAACAAAATTTATTTTAATTTTAATCTAATAATTTATTTAATCTATTTTAATTACATGTGTCTGTGATATTGAATAAATAATTAACTAGGAATATCTTGGATATCGTGTACGTAAATAAACCACTCATTGACAGTCGGATTGAACTTGGTTGAACTTACTTTGACGTTTCTGAAAGTAAACATTTCAGAGATCCGGGAGTATATTTTAGCGTTATTTTGCTAAAATGATAATTGCTCCAGCCGAGCGGTAAGCGAGGGGTAAATCCTACTCCAATATTTGGCGTGAATTCTGATGTAGGACTTAAACTCTTAGTTGGACCACTTGAGCTTTTATTTTACAAAATAGTTCACTTGGGTCAGTTTCGTTTATTTCTTCTGTGCACACGCTAAAAGTCCCTTCTGAACTAAAGTCAATGTTTAAACACTACACGAAGAACTTTACATAAATTTATCGAGTTGCACTAAACGTTCGTTTTCTTCGCCGAATATTCATCTGTCAAGATTTACCGTCTTGTTTACGTTTGTTATTGTGTCGCGATCGCGAGAAGTAAAACTGTGGGTAATGATATACGACTGGAATTATTACCCTAAAAGCGAGTGAAATGGATCAATCAAGTTTAGTAACTTATTCGTGAATGTGTCAGACGATTTTATGCCTATCAAGTCAGGGTGACAGGCTAATCTATGAGGAAGTTGGGCTTGGGGATCCTCTGCTTGATAACATGTGAAACCGATTCGGGTTGTCCGTGGAGGCTTCCCAGGAACACTTCGTGATGGCTTTATTTGAGGTCGAGTTCACTTCACCTTTAAATCAACTGATTTGCGAACCTGTCACACTTTTCCGGGTGCTTCACAAGACGTGTTTTCTCACGTAATCCCAAATGTAGCTTTGTCGTCGAGATTTCGCGCTCTTAAAATCTTTCTCAACGACAAGTCCAATCGGTGTTGTCTTCAATTTTTGTTAGTTTTATAGCTCCGTTTGAGGTGAGTTAATTAGGCGGTGCTGATATGCGTGAACTTGCACTGACACTTTACGGTGCGTGTAGGTACAAATACAAGAGATTGTTAAGCTTTCTCGAGTTTTTTATTATTTGTAATCAACCGTGAAGCTTTCGGTAGTGAAATAAGTAGCTTCTTTTCGCATACCAACTTCTAATTATATTAGGAACTAATAGGAAATTCGTTGTTATGTTTTAGATTAATTTCGATACTAGGGACCCCGTTCCTGTGAAAGCATAAATAGCAGTGATAATCTTATACCTTAATTTATTTTCAAAAATAGAAGAAAGACTTCATTCCAACGAAAGCTTAGGAAGTGGTAGTATAGTAATTTTATACTGAAATTCAGTTTCAATGAATGGAAGATGAAATAAAATTTAATTTTATATTTGGATTCAATCTAAATAACAGAAAGAAGAATCAGTTCACATATCTTTTGTTTTGTTGCTTTACACTGCCCAAAAGAAGCGGGACTAAAGATCCGTTTGGCTGCTTGCCCGTTCTTTAACACACAAATTCCTTAAATTTTATTTAAATTCGTGGTATTGGGACGAATAAGAACGAGAAACTCCACTTGTTGATTTACTCGATTTTAATTAAAATAACTTCTACAATTGTCGATTAGTTTTCAAACTTTCTTGTTTATCTGGTTGATTTTATACACTACCATGGATTCTTGACCTCTTGATTGTCAAGATCCATGTTCTTCGTTCCAAAACGATCTTCTCGGACCGTTTTTTTTGCGCTCCATTTTGCAACTGAGGAAATTTTGGGCTCAGTTTTCTTGGGGTCCATTTCGCCTTTGTGATCCTCGCTCAGATGTGCTGCAATACGATCCCTATTACATCGGAGATGTACAGCTTTTATCTTCATTGCGAGGATCTAGATTCGAGATCTTGTAACAATTTATTTGACAGGCTTCTTCCTTTTACTCATTCTATTACCAATACTCAGGTGAGCTAGAATATGGAAATTCTATTATCGAAGTATTAGGTACTAGAAAATATGTCGCGTACATTTTTATACTTATACCGGAGACAGACTTGCAATTTCAATATTGATATATGTCAATTCCAATATAAAATTTCAGAGACACACTTGCGAGTTACGATACTGAAAAATTAGTTAGAGAACTTACACTTGATTTATCATTTGATTCGTTATTTAATTTGTCATTTGACTTAAGGCTGTTCCGTGCACGTGCAAAATGCTAGCAAAAATTTGGGAAATTACTTGTCTACATGGAAATTAAAAACGAAATAGACACTTCGAGTGACAAGACTCAAATATTAAATGTCAGAAAAAGTTGCACCCAACATTGCAGTATAAAATTTAGTTCTAAAAGGTTCGTGTATTAAATGAATATGGTTTATAACTAGGGTCATATTGCAATAACCTCTTATACCGCGTATATTTTACGCAATTTCAATATTGAGTTAAAATGCACTACAAGTCTGGTATTACTTAATTATGTAATGTAATGTAATGTAAAATGATTGGTATATAATAAGTAAATAGAAAAACATAGTATCTGTGTTTATTTTCAGATTTTTCAAACCTTACAGTTTTGGAAAGAAATTAATATGTCCAGGAACTGCATATTTCAAGGGCCGTCTTTCGTTTAGGCAAACATTAACTAGCTCATCTAGCATCTTATATCGTGTTATCAATAAATTCAGTAACATTTCTTTAGCCCGGAATCGATACAATGGGTCAGTTATACCCCACCTTATAATTAATGAATATTAATTAACATTTGTGATATCCGAATCTATTAAGAATAAAGAGTGAAATCAATTCGGATTATATATTGCGACTGTCGAAGTTGCATATTATCAAAAATGACTAAAAAGAAATTCCAAATTAAAATTTTTAATTTTCTGCTCTTAGCAATCTATTAACACGATTCACGTTCTAGTAAAGGAAAAATTAATTATTGAATTTTAGATACTGAAAACAATTTAGAAAAAGATGCCAAAACTTGTGATAAAGGCTTTATATGATCCTGAAAGTTACAAACTTTGTTTTTGTTTTTTTTCCAAAGAAGAAACATAAAATGCACGCTCTCTTATGGTAATGAAGTAATAATTTCAGCTTGAACATGAGCAATAAATACATGCAAAACTTTATCCTCGACTGTGGAACACCACCCCCTCAACGAAGCTCTCTACAAGCTCGCATATTTTCTATGAGAGCAATTAATTTACCAGCATTAATTAACACCTTGCTGTGCAATTATATCGTGCGCCTTACTATCGTCGTAGTCGTCGCTGGCTGGCGCTCTATTAAAATGGCTTAATTGCAGTTTGTTACGTGTTGCCCTCCTGAACTTTAGCCCGTGCCGTGTAGATTTTTGGTTATGTCCAAGCGCAACAATGTAGCACTTTTCTCAACCAAATAATTTTCAACAAAATTTTACTCAAGTCTTCTCTTGTAGGATGACGATGAAATTCAAATGAGATGGCCATCGCCGACGTAGACGTCGTCCAATTTACTTTGTACTGCGCCAAATAGACTTATGCGGCTCTTTACAACTTGCCAGGAACTTAAACTTTGAGGTATTGTCCCGCCGGGTATATGCCAAAGTTTTGAATAAAATGAAACTGTTTTGCAGGAAATTCCCTGTGATGAGTTAGTTGCAAGCATGCCACTACACGATCTAGAGAATATGGCTAGAAGATGAAAACTAGTTTATCGCCTTAATTTCTGGCTTACAATGTTACCTCGTTCAGGTTTTCAGAGCTCCATTGCCCGATAACGAATTTAATGTCTTTCATTTTCGAAATAATATCGAATTCATAAAGGATAATAAAAGTTGTATGGTCGCTTTGGGAGAGGAATATTGTGTGCAGGTAATGCTTGTTAGAGGTATACTTGTGCTTAGGCTATATTCATTTTGAGAAGATTAAACTTTTTTCCGTTAGTTATGTATGTATAAAGCAAGAATACATAACGGGAGGTATATCTTTCTATCATTATGAGTAGTGTTATATTGGGGAACCATGAGCGTCCGTAGAATTTTTGTTGGGAGGGGGCGGGGAATCTTATTATTTTCTGTTAAGATTTAAATTTTTTATTAATAACGGAATAAAAAAAGAAGATAAATCTGATTTGTTCGTATGGGCGCTCAGGGTCCCTATTCTGAATACATCCCGTATTCGTTAAGCGGCCATAACCATTCGGAATCGACACATGTGGTATTCTTGAGAGTCGAATGCGTTATATACCGCACACAAACTCATTGAACGAATGGGCTTAACCATTCGTTATCCTAGACGAAGTGTATTCTACGATAGAAAATGGAAGGGAAAAGAATTGGGAAAATATCATTAGTAAAAAAAAATAAGATAATAAAATTTTTTGACGACAGCCATTATGGTTGACCCTTTAGAACCAAAAAAATATTTACTATAATAAACATATTATGTTTATTTAAATTATCAAAAATAATCCCTGATTATTTTGTCATTCACCGCTGTAAGTAAAGCATAAGTAGACAGAAGCTCCTATGTTTGTTTTATATTCTTCTGGTGTTTTATTTTAGAATATTCCCTTCAAGTTATCATCACCATCTTCAGGATACACCTCTTCCAATTTCTTTGAGAAGACTGCTCTAATGAAAAGCGTTAATGACTTCGTTAATTGATCTGCTAACCGAAAGTTGGCTTGTGGGGACACTTTTGTTTCGGAGTGTATAGCCGATAGTTCCCAAAAACCGATGTAAATAAATACTTGCAAAATAATTTGAAATACCTTGCTGATTACAAAATGGAAATTACCTAGATAGACGTAGAATTTGAAAATAAAAATGGAAAATAATTTTGTAAATAATGTTAGCACTCTAGTTAGCAACATCCAGAGTAGAAAAGAAAGATAAAACAATGAGAAGAATATATATTAAGAATAAAAAGAAGAAAATAAAATGAGCTGTATTTGTAACCAGATCACATCCTGTATAGAAAAAAAATATAGCTATGAGGAACAATACATACAGCCGATGTTTTTAGTCCCAATAAATTTCCAGTTACACAGATAGGTCTACAACAAACCGAGCGACATTCAGGTGGTGAAGGATCGGGGCTAATAGTCTAACTCGACACTACGACAACTTCTCGAACATCGTCGGATCGAGACCAGCAGTTTGACTCAATGCTGCGACAACCTCTCGAACGTCCTCAAGACGACATAAGGTCGGCTTGGTGCCAAGAGCCAGACTTGTCTCCAAAATGAGTCCCAGCGCAGACTGTCATTGCTGTCGTTCGGACAGCCTATACTGACGGGGCGCATGTCACAACGGGGACACCTTTTAACGATTCCCTGTGAGCGGTCGTCATAAATACAGCTCGGCGATCAGATCCTACGAGGTGCTCCTAGCCACAGGGCCAGCTTAACGCTGTCAACCATTCATAATTCATGAGAACGAGTTGATTTTCTCTTTATATTTCAAGTCCCGAAGCTGCTCAGCCATTGGGGCAGTCATCAATCAGTATAAAACAAACAAAAAAAGGTGAAGTTTATATATACTAATGAGGAAATAGTAATTCCGTCGATTTACCACAGCAAAAAATAGGCAAACCCCCAAAGGCTTATTGAAATAATCTTGACCATCTCCAACAAGCTCCCAGTAACAAAAAACTGAATGGCACATAGAACCTGACAAGAGTCAAATCAAACATTACAAATTACTAAATGCCCGAAAGGAATTACCTTTTCATCAATATTGTTACACTTTTTTCTTCTCTTCCTCTTTATGTGGTACAAGTTTATCTGTTCTCCGTGGCGGGACTCTGTGCCCTTACTACCTGGCCGAACGGTCACTGTTGGAGTAAAGTGGAGTTTGGCGGCCCAATGGTGCACCAGCGAAGACGGGATCGTTTTACAAAAACATATACATAGCAACTTAACCTCTGTTACGATTTTTCGTGATCCTGGAAACCAAAAAGTTGCACCCTGATCGGGGCTCCTGTTTGTCGCTGGGAAGGTGTCGATCTCGTGTTCAATTGTGGGATGTTCATTCTTACTTACAAGTGAACTTTAATCAACGGTGCGCCAGAAAGTTTACATGAATGCTTGTGCCAAAATTCTCTGCCAGAGGACACGGTCTTCCAGGATAGCGTCCTAAGCAGCGGTTAATGTCATAAATTCAGTCCTCTTTGGTTTAAGGGGATTCCTTGCTAGTTATGGGGTAACATTTTCCTTCCACCACACAGGTTTACCGGAAAATTTATTTATAAATTTTAATTTCTTCTTTTTAATTTTTACGATTTTAATAAATTTTATTTATAATTCTTATATCTCGCGAATTTCTTCCAGCTCAGACTATCTCCACTGATACCAGCGAGACCACAAATCTTTCAGTTTCGTGTCTTTCTTCATTCTTAATGAAGTTTAGCGACCTCCATCTCTTCACGTGTACTATTCTTAGCTTCGTTCTTAATCTCCTCAGTTTAAAATGGATTGGACACCTACGCATAATATTAAAAGTTATTCCGATTTTTGCATGTCCGTCCGTCTGTGCGCACGATAGTTCGAGAACGCGTATACTAAAGAGCTGAAAAGTGAAATTAAGTTCGAAAATAAGACAAATCGGGTAACTCCTTCGTGGGGTTGCCATACAAAAATTTCATTTTCCACTATATGTTTGGACAGAGCCTGAGAACGCGTTAACATAGAGAGCTGAAATTTGGTAGATGATGTTTTCATTTCATATAATAGCAAATAAAATTTAAAAATGGAATAAATTGGGCAACCCCTTTTTGGTGTTGCCATATAAAAATTTAGTTTTTTACCGATTCTGTAAGACCGATCAGTCTACTGAAAACTTCTTCAGAATATGAAATACTATAAAATGGTTATAATCATTTTTGCTGTCCGACGAGCCGTTCTAGAAATATATGCGAAAAACCACAGCAATAATTAAAATTGTTGAAATGGGTGACCATACGAAATTTCATATAGGCTAGGGTATCATAAGAATTGGTTTCAAAGGGTTGGCCGATTTAGTTCCACTTTTGTAATTGTATTTCCTATTTTCGTAAATACTTCAAAGCCTGTTATATCAGTGACCAAATAAATAATGAAAAAACAAAGTTTTCTGTGCAAACACCGAAGGGATTGGATTGCCTATGTAGTCTATTTTTGAAAAGGTATTTTTTTTATGAGAAATCCGCGCACAATGTCAGCTCTCTACGTCGACACGAAGGTTGGTAGGAGGGGGAGGGGGAGGCAGGGGCGAATTTGATCACTTGGCCGCCCTAGGCCTATGGAAGATTTCCGCCCCCCTACTCCCTGTAAAACACGAAAAATTGAATGATCTATATCCAGTGAAGGGACCCCAGGCTAGAATTAGCGGAGTAGGCTGCCTCATAAATCGGAGTAGATTTGAAAAAAATGGAGTAGAATTAAAAATAACACTTTCCAACGAATTATTTTATTTAAAAAAACGAAAAAGTATAAAAATGTAATGAAATACCCACAACTACAAGAAAAAATCAAAAATCATTCAAACAGCAAAAAATTCCATTCAAATTAATTAGTTAATAAAACTCAGGGAACATAGGAACAACATTTCTTCGGATTTTACACATTTTTGAATTTTTAAACGTTGACGTGTGGGTTCACAGAGGGCGCGTCTACTAAAAAAAAAAATATTCCCACCAAGTTTTGCCGCCCCCTAAATCTGCCGCCCTAGGCCCGGGCCTACTCGGCCTATAGGGAAATCCGCCCCCGGGGGGAGGGGGGTGGGATACGTTTAAAAATTACCAAATAAAGCAATTTTTTTTTTAATTTCTGTAAGCTGTAGTCGCCTTAATAGTGAATTCGTGTAACTCATTTCTTTCAAGTACATATACTCAACACTTTCAAAAGGACTGTTTTCTCGCTGATAGTTTTCTAACAAAATTCAGCACAGAAAAACTTTCATTCAATACGTCAGTGTACACAGGTACTTACAGAATCGCTTGAAATTCAAAAGTGTACACTGCTCTCACGGCGAGTTTTTCAAATCGTTTGCAAATTTTTCACAGTTAAAGGGTTACATCCTTAGAATATAGAGAGTACAGGAAGTGTGATAAGCCAAATTTGGTGTACTCAAATTCTGGTTGTGCTAGTATCTGTTGCCGCTGTAGTGAAAGCTCAGTAGAGGTGTGTAATATGAATCAACATAGAGAGGGGCATAAAAATAAATTTATTTGATTTTCATATTAAGTTTTGACTTAATTTTAACATTAATAGCAAGGAAGATGTGAAATTTGAATGAATAAATATTTCTAGTACTGAATATTGGTGTCATATTTCAGAAATCTTATATGTTAGATTAATTAAATCATACTATATTATAAAATTTGTGCTAAGGGTTGCGTATACTATACAGAATATTTAAGTTTATGTATTGTTACAGGTATATAAGTTAAAGAAGCACTAGGTATCTGTTGCATGCCTACAATAGGAGTTCATGAGCATTGGACTATTCAAATTTGTCGTACTTCTATCTTTCACTTCGAACAAATAATTGAGTACTAAGTTTCCTTACACCTTTAGCCACAACAAGATAAACGCTATCGTGCTATGTTTCCAGGGACGACCACGGTGAGGTAGGTGTGGAATAGTGAGTAGCTTGCATTGGCGTTTTGTCTATTTAATAAGTAGGTATACCGACAATATAAATGACACGCCATGCAAACTCCTCACACGTCCCCATCCGTCATTATAGTATTTTTGCCTAAGTTAGCAATTCAATGTAAAGATCTTTTTAATGAAGATCTCTTTTAGTTAGTAGATTTTGATTTGTCGGTTAGTTAAGTTAAGTTAATCGCGTGAAATACCTATTGTGGCAACTGGACTTATCATTATATTCCGTGGAATCTTCAATATGCTTAAACTAAATATTGTTTACAACTTACCACTGATATAACCGGATTTTTTTCTTGATATGAAGAGGACTCCCCATGTTCAATTTTTAAATCTGAAATTAGTAGGTACAGCTTTAGAGAACTTCAGATACAATGTACGTATGTATGTATATACATATTTAGTTGCATAGTACTTACATTTTGTTCAAATTCCATATCGTTCAAAGATGTGGTCTTGACACAACAGGACTGACTATTTGCCTCAAAAACTTCACATTCTCCAATAGGGTATACCACGAACTGATTCTATTAAAGGATTGAAGTTATTTATTATGAAATTATAAAATCTATTTACTTTAACCTGAACTTATTGGTTCTGAAAATTAATTCTAGGAGTAACATTTTCATTAACAGCACTTTCCACTTCCATACAAGTGTGAGAAATGTTTATGGCCTGCAATTATCAATATTAGCAGAATCTGGTGCGCCTGTACTCACAGTGTTACTTGTTGTTAAATGATCATCTGTTTGTATTGCAGAATAATGTTCAGAGTTAACATTCACGCCTGTTTGAGCATCCCTAAATGTAATGATTTAAATTGTAGCTCAAAATGATTAATGGCTCAGCAAAAAAGCACTATGAGAATATTAAAATTATATTTCAGAAGGTTGAAGACTTACACTATCAATATTTAGAAAGGGTATCGCTCCTGGTTTCAGTACACTTTTTGTTTGGAAACGATCTATATCCGTGCATAAAAAATGGTCATCACAAATCATGTTTGTATCTTTAGGAAGAAATTCTGGCCGGCCTATTGCCTCCAACCATCTATTTTGTAAATCGGCATCTTTTGGGAATCTACAAAACATACAGGGTGATTCAGATCAAGATACCTTCCGGTATACCACGCGATTCCTTGAGGTAAGCTGATCAAAAAATTGTTCCACATACCCCCCTCTAGAAACCTTCCTTTAGGAGTTGTGGCTAGTTGAAGATTTCGCCAATATTCGTGAACCCTGATGGGAATAAATGAGTGTAACTTTTGAACCACCTCATAGATTTTGGTTATTGTTGGCTTATTAAATAGCCAAGAATAGTAGCTGTCGAAAAATGTATTCCTCTGTATTTGTTAATTAAGCATCTTTAAGTTATTCTCAAATGTTTCCAAAATTTTAATTTTTTTTACACACAAATTTCATAAATACCGTTATAATACCTACCTACCCTATATCACTGGGGTGAAAAATGCATGCCAATATCTGTATCAGTTTCAGCACTGGAGGTTTATTGGCACATTCAAGCCAGATCAAAATATTGCATACAAGCAATAATCACACATAGTTACGTAGGATCCTTTATGACTGGACCCACAATTGCTTTGGTTGTAATTTTCTGATAATTTTTACTTTATTAATTTAAACTAACAAACCCTATAAAATATGCTGGAAGTGATGTCCTCCCTGGTCTATACATAATTGTGCCCTACGAAGTAATGAGTGTCTGACTCTAACAAAATTATTACTATTATTTTTAATATCGTTACAAGCATTTTGTATCCTATTCTATAGATCTTCCCTAGAAGTAATAACTGAAATATAAACTATACTTTTTAAATAGCCCCATAAAAAGAAATCAAGAGGAGTAAGATCAGGTGATCGAGCAGACCAAGGAATCGGTCCTCCACGTCTTATCCATCGCGCAGTATATTGCTCGTTAAGGTAACTTCTAACCTGAGCAGAGTAATGCGGCGGTGGGCCATCGTGCATAAAGTACATCTCGCTTCTAAGGGATAGCGGAATATACTCATCCAACATGTCTACTAAATATTCTTATTTTTCAAAATCTTGATGCTACTTTCCATTGAGTGATAAAATAAGAAATTACGAAACTCCTAAGAGGCTGCTTAAATACTAAATAAGAGTACCACTACCTTCAGAAAATTATAACCAAAGCAATTGTGGGTCCAGTCATAAAAGACCCTACGTAACTATGTGTGATTATTGCTTGTATGCAATTTTATGATCTGGCTTGAATGTGCCAATAAACCTCCAGTGCTGAAACTGATACAGATATTGGCATGCGTTTTTCACTCCAGTGATAGAGGGTAGTAGGGGCATTAATAAGAAGCAATAAATTTGGGTTACATGGAAGAAAGTTTTTGAAATAAATAACGGTATTTATGAAATTTGTGTGTAAAAAAAATCAAAATTTTTGAAAATATTTGAGAATAATTTAAAGATGCTTAATTAACAAATACAGAGGAATACACTTTTCGACAGCTACTATTCTTGGCTATTTAATAAGCCAACAATAACCAAAATTTATTGGGTGGTTCAAAAGTTATACTCATTTATTCCCATCAGGGTTCACGAATATTGGCGAAATCTTCAACTAGCCACAACTCCTAAAGGAAGGTTTCTAGAGGGGGGTATGTGGAACAATTTTTTGATCAGCTTACCTCAAGGAATCGCGTGGTATACCGGAAGGTATCTTGATCTGAATCACCCTGTATAATAAATTACAACATTTTTTAGTTAAGTATTTAAAGTTGAAATTTATATTCTAATACATGTCAATCAATATAAAATAATAATAATGAAATATTATCACACATTTGTTTCGAAAAAATTCTTTCCTTTTTAATATAAACGTTTAATAATATTACGTTTGCTCCCATTGAAAATGTTCTTATTCACTGTCACTACGCCAACATACTCAGGGAATTTCGCAGCTGTCACAAACGTAAACAAATCTCATGAATGCGTTTTTAATTTAATTTAATATACAAAGGTGTGTAAAGTACACAAAATAATATTTTATAACTATACTTGCCTAAAAAATGATTTCCCCCGTCGTTCCTTGGTGTTGTTGTGGCAATTTTTTACCAAACACTTCATTCTGAAATTACATGAACATCACTTAGAAATTTATCACTATAATTTCAACAGATAATTATTTACACTATATGCTTTGTTTAGCACTATTTTTAAATCACTTTTCACAAGTTTTAAGTTATATTTCAATTGTTGCATATCTTTCGCAAACTAAACAAACTTCGTTTGACAGCTAAACATAGAATTGTCTCTTTCTTCAATATAATGCTGAGCTACTTCACGGCATGCTGAAAAATCCACGCTCATGCACACGAATTTTACAGGTATCAACACTTCTTGTTGTCTCTATATTCTAAGGGTTACATGGGTTTCGAAGTTTAACAAAAAAAGAATATTTTTTTTAAATTTTTTCATATAATAGTAAATAGGTAAAATATGTCTAGAATATTTTCCCAAAGTGTCAAGCCAATCGGAGTAAAAGTCTAGGCGAGAGAGGCTTTGGAAATTATCCTCAGCGAC
Organism: Dioctria linearis; assembly: GCA_963930735.1. Classification (NCBI taxonomy): domain Eukaryota; kingdom Metazoa; phylum Arthropoda; class Insecta; order Diptera; family Asilidae; genus Dioctria; species Dioctria linearis. Next base: position 162,353,257 of record OZ005743.1, read on the forward strand.
GCAAGTATCTCTCCCGCTCGCTTCTCTCACTTTCTAAGGGTCACCGGAATCGATGATTCTATGTGAGTTAAAAAAACATTTGTTTTCGTTTTATTATTATTAAAAACTTTAATGAGTTTTTTTTCTAAAAACACTATATGTTCATGAACTCGGTGGACACGATGTCTCAAGAACTAATGCACCGATCTTATTGAAATTTTACCCACTTCTTCAAAACTTATTACAACTAATTGTACAAGAGTATCTATATACGTAGTGTAATTTGTACCAAAAAATTTACTGTTTTGCATACAACTCTGACAAAAATTCAAATCTCAATTTGTTTTTTTAAATCCTTCGTTCAGTCACGAGCTAAACTTATCTACTAACAGAAAAAAATTGGTTTTTTCATTTGTGATAAGGCTATCATGAGTTATCCTGACCACCGCGAGGTAATTTTTTTTTAGGGGTATCCGGAAACCAGGTCTCACCGTCTGAATTTTCGAAATTTTTGGAATAACAATTTTTTAAAATATTGTTGCTCTTTTATATGTTTAAAATTTTGAATAAAATAATTTATTTATTATATAAAAACAAATAGAGAAAATATGTTTTTATTTTACACTTCAACACTCATATATAACCCCTTTAAGTACGGTATGCTAGAGCTAAGGAATTCGGTGAAGGAATTTTTGCACTTATGTCTTAAAGAAAAATTTACATTAGGTCAAGAAAATTTTGACAATTTGGATTTCAAAATTATGTGATATCTCAGACAATAATGGAGTAATGAAGAAAGTGAAAAAATGGATAATTCCCAATGAAAAATGAAGATACATATAAAACAATTTTTATTCCTCTATTTAAAATTGATTCACATTTTGCAAGATCGTTATTCCTTCCATCAATTCTTCAATTATTCCACCAACGTCAAAATTCCTTATAGAAATAAATATATCGGTACTTATTTCTTCAAGAGATATCGACATAAATGGATTTTCCAAAACGAGAAGTAGAGTTTGTCTGTTCAAATTCCTTTTCTCTAGCAGACTGCTTCAAGAAATCAGCAGAGAAAAAATTCCTTGAGCATTCCCTGACCTTGTTTTTTTACATAGTTTTGTATAGGAACAGAGATTCCTTGGCTATAACATACCACCATCGGAATAGAAAAAATCAGTAAAACATCAAAAATATCCTGGAATGCAAAATTTAATTAATTTGGAGTTCTGGCATAATTTGGGATGAACAAAATCTCAGATACAAAATATTTAATCTCCGTAAAAATCTGGAATCTCGACAAAATCTGCTCGGTTTTATCCACAAAATCCAGGAAATTAGATTACTCGGTAGTCCAGAATTATTCATTTCAAAATTTTATTTTTCGGAATTTAATTTTCCTGGATAATATTTTCCATACATAATTAAAATAAATTTCGTTAATATTATTTTTGGAAAAATTTCAATAAATTTTTCCGCATTGGCAGTACTTCCAGACCTTTTATAGCTTCTTTCCGACACTGGCAAGAGTTTTTGCTTCACGATTTTAAATTGTAGAATTATGATAAAATCTCCTTATAGAAAATGTTTGAATTTTCTATCATCTCGTTTAAAAAAAATTTTAGATTAAATCAAATTACTGAAATCAATTCAAAATTTAAAACAGCATCGTCAGCCAGCACAAATTCTTTTATTCTTCCTTCTCTACGTATGCAATTTTCCTTAGTCACCTCTGCAGTATAATGCATCAGGCGTCTTTAAGAAACTGCAATGAAATTTCTTCAGCAACGAAAGCTCGTCTTCTCTTGGAGCTTCTGCCTGTCTGCTCCATTGAATTTTGTGATTAATGTCTTCGGACCGTAACAAAACCATAAAATTTCCTTCCGAAATTGTTATCATCCGAAAGCTAAGAAAACATTAAAAATTAATTACTCAGGAGCAGGAACAGCAACAGTAGCAGCAGCACAGCATCATCACCACAAGCAATGATGATGGGGTCGTTTTCAAGGAGCACCTCCAGGCCCGACTCATTTCAGCACAAGGATAAGAACTGCAATAGATTCATCATCTTTCATTCGGCTAGGACTGATTTCTTTTCAGGTTGCCGGCGGTGTCTATGTTGAGAAGCATCCTGTGTTCACCGTGCATATGAATTATTTATGTTGAAAATATCTTCGGGGTAATTTATGGAGTTTTTGTGGAATTTCCATCTTTCTCGAGACGTTTTAAAATGTCGACGCATACAGGAAAACAGTGAGGAAGAGCACTCTGTACACTACCAGGAGGAAAAGTGCACGAGAGTATTCATGTGTAACACATTTTGTATACGTTCCTTGCTCTGATCCTGATGGGAAACTGGAGAAGGGGACCCGAATGTGATTTAGTGATATTTTAGCCAAAATCACATTCAATTTCGCAAACTTTTATTTTCATATAAAACTCCTTACGCTTTTTTTTATTTCATGAATTTTTTCTTCCCTCTAATGTTGAGCCGGAGACTCCAAGTGGATGAGGGATGTCTGTTGACTTGTGTAGATGCGGCGTGTAAATTTCCTTCGGAGAAACCCTTCGAAAACCCTTTACACATGAATGGAAAGGGTTGTGCATGTTTTACTTCTCTGTTTTTGTCCCAAAAAATTCTGAAATTGAATTATTAACTTATTGGATTGTGTGATAATAAATAAATTTTTCATGCTCGTAAATATTTATAATGTTGGTGAGTAGCTTGGGTAGCGTGGCTCATAAGGGAAATCACGTCCATTACAACTGACCAGAAATGACTTATACAAAGCAACCCTTTGGCACTTTATGAGGAACGGATGAGGGTCTTTTTGTCCAAAAATGAGTCCATTTGCTTATATTCATCCTGAGTTAACCATAAATATTGTCGTCGATATATTACTGGAGTGGATGTGACTGTATCAAATTGAATGGAATGGCCAAATTATGTCTTTGTTACGTTTTTTTTTTTACTATTACGGGTTCTTTGTTCAGTAGTCCGAAATATTTGTAGATTTTTTTATGATTTTTCCAGAAAAATGGAGAAAAGGGGTTGGTGAATCTATTTAGGTACATTAACCTAATGCATTGATAATGTAAAGTAATTTACTGCGCGTTTTAGCTATTAAATATGGGTTGGTCGAATAATGCAACTGAAGCGAATTTGATGTACCTCAATAGGGGTGTATACAAAATTATGATAAATTCTTTATTTTCTCACGCAACTTTTTAAATATTTGTTGTTGATGAAAATGTAGATTTGTGTATGATAAATGAATGAATAATGTTAATTAGAGGGAACAGAATTAATCATAATATTTTTCGGTAATGTATACATGATTACCAATAATTTTTAAGCACTTATTAGTTTATAAAATGCTCTAGACATGTTAATAACTTCAATAATAATGATAAGTACTAAAACAGATTTTATTGCACATACAGTAAGTTAAGCTGGAGAAGATGCGATCTTTCTCTGTTGCAGAAGAGCGCTCCTCCTATAAGTCATCCTATATCAGACCTAGAATGAATACAATTCCCACATCTAGGCGGGGGCTGGCCGGACAGCTTTAGCTTCTTTGGATATTATCCAAAAGAGAGCATACAAGCCCTTTGGCAGTGTGATAATTACTTGTCATATCGACTCAATCGAACACTACCGCAATGTTGGATGTCTTTCGCTCCTTTATCGCTACATGCATGATCAATGTTTTGATGAAATATCTAGTCTGAACCCTTGAAGAATAATTCCTGCACGCGCGTTGCAAATCGCCCACATCATTAAACCCTTGAAAACAATTTCGGGAGTACATTAAAAATCCGTGATGCTTTTTTATCCCAAACTGTGCGAATGTGGAACAGTTTACAATCTTCTTTATTATTTAAAGACTGGTAGTACTGGCACAATTTAACTCTCAATTGTGGTGTATATGAAAAGCTACTACGGAGGCTGATAACTCCATATCTCTTATAGTTCTGCTACAATCGACTTCAAATTTAAACACAATAATATTGCTATGTTGTACGTACATTCATATGACAAAATATTCAAAAAAAAAAAAATTAAAAAATACGTTTCTCTCCTCGTCAAGTTAGCTATGGTTGTGTAATTTTCTCAATCTGTTGTAAGTAGAATAGTGCGAATGTAGTATTGTTTCGTTCATGCGGTGCGACACCTCCTAGACTCAAATAAATAAATCCAAATTTCTTACCATTGTTTAAATTTTTGCCAAGTATACCAGGACATTATAGAATATCCCTGAGTTTCGAGATTATTAAAAAAAAAACATAGAAAATTGTGTTCATCCAGTATCCATAACCACCGATATAGGTGAAAGGTGAAAGGTGGCAAATGGAGGGATAATATTATATACAGACAAGAACATAAGTTATGTACGTACAGAGGGGTTGCAAACAATATATGTATATGTGTGAAGCAATGAAACTTGTAAGAAATAAACTACACGAGTGGTCCTAAAAAGGCATTAGCTCCAGTTACGAACACTTGCCCTACACTTATTAATTTTAAAAGGAATTTCCTTCCCTTATATAAAGAAACTAACATATAAGACACGATAATTAAAATTTATTTGGTAAACTGATCTCTACCTTTTTACTAAGAAAAGGAATACATTGGACCCAGTGGTGTAACTATGTCTCTGTGGGCCGTGTTCAATTATTCAATCTGGGCCCCTGTACTATACCTACATTTTTAAATGCAATTACATTTTCAACATCCCAACTAAGAATTTTAGCCAGCGCTAATTCATAGAATATGAGAAGCAGAAATTCTGAATTCACAGGAAAACACACGTCTCGAAAGATCGTTTAGTAAGTAAAGTCATTCATTTATTATCTAAAATTAAAACACCGATTCCACGGAAATGGAAGAAAATAGCTGAATCACAGGACGAATGGCATTCACAAGATGTAGAGGGTATTCCAGATTAAAAGGAAAATGAAGAACTCTTCAGATTCGTCAATAAGTTTGCAGATTTAGCTGTTTAAATGGCCATCGGAGAATCAAACTCCGAGAGTGAAGATAACGCCGCAAACTCAACTATAGCCGACGATACATTAGTACGCTGTGCAAGTACACCATTTGCTACTGACCAAGCAAATTTCCAAAATCCCTTAACCACAATCAATAAATGGTTTATCATTTCGCATGGACCATGTCAATTGACTGGACTATTTCCAAGAGGTCACAAGCTTCAATGTGTCACATTACACAAGACTATCAGAAAAGGAATCATATCCGAGGAGTTAGCTATGACATTCTTTAATCTTAAATGTAGTTTACTGTGGTGGGTCTTGTTGTTTATTTGCAGATAAATCAAAAGTCAATTTTTCGAAATTTGTATGGATAAACGGAAATAATATTTGGCAGCACCTAAATTAGATTTTTAAAAGACACGTACATTCACAGATTCATATCGATGCTTGTCATAACGTGCTTCAATGGAAAAGTAAAGAGTACTCGACACAGATCTTGAGCAGGATATCGTCAACGAGAGTAGTTACTCTTTGAAAGTGATCGAGAAAATCATTAATTTATCATTTAGTCATTAATTTACCATTTATAGGGCATAGGAAAATTCAAGAAATTTCTTAAACACCGTCACACACGTACCAAAATATGATCGAGTTGTAAATGAGCTCTTAGCAGACGACACAAAAAAAAATATTTGAGTCCTAAGATACAAAATGAAATTATAGAACTTCGTGGAAACAAAATGAAGAATAATTTCATAAGTGAAATTAATGGATCTCTGGGTTTCTCAATCATAATTGACAGTACAAAAGTCATATCTAATTGACCAGGTCAGCATAATGGTTCGATTCGTAAAGCTCTCAAAAGAAGGTGAAAATATTTTTGGAAATTAAAATTAAAAAAGTTTAGATGAAAAAGCAGAAACGCTAGAAACTTATAAATTTTAAAATTCCTGAAAGAAATGATTTAAGTGTGGATAAACTTCGCGATCAGGCTACTGATTGAGCGTATTGTCTTTCGGTTTACGTATTTTTGGAACATAGCATTAAGATGTGGGCCATATTAAAGTCTGTCATCGAAAGTAAAAATCATACGCTGAAGCGTTTGTGTCCTACTCGAAGGTCTTCGCGTAACAACGCGATAATTTCCTTGTGTTTTCATTTTAAAGATATCTTGAAAGCGCTGACTAAAATTATTTTCATGTTAGAAAACGAACTCAAAAGAAATGAAGCAATAAAATAAAAAATAAAATAGAAAGTTTTTGAAACTATCCTTCATATTTTGATACAATCCGAAATCTTAAATACCTTAGATGTCGCATTTCGACTTGCAAAAAGCATGTGATCATTTGATCATGAGCATAAACAAATATCAGCATTAGAGGTGATTTTCACTCAGTTAGAACAGCTGCTACAGACCTGGTAGAGTCGTGGAAGATAGAAAAAAATTTGACGAACTTTACAGCGATGACCGATTGACAAATGCCAGTGCGAAACGGTCATTTTCTAAACTAGAAATAATAAAACTTATTTAAGAAGCACGATGGCCCAAACAAGGTTGACAAGCCTAGCTATATCGGATGTAAAGAGAAAGTGGATATCAGAAATATAATTGAAACCTTTGCTTCCCTAAACGCGCAAAAGATGAATTTCCGTTGAACAAAAAATGTTTAACATTTTAAGATTGATTGTGTTTAATTCTATAGAATAATTAAAAACTTCAAGGAACATATTCCGATTTTGCTCTATTCTATCCTTGGCTGATTTTGCCTGCAAATAATTTTTTTTTCTGTCTTTAGCGGGGACCTTGGATTCCATGGGCCCGTGTTCTGCGTACACTCAAAACCCCCGGTAGTTACACCACTGATTGGACCTCTATTTGCTCTACATTCTAACCTACGAGCTGATGGTAAGGTTGAAAGCAAATGGGTGTGTCAATCATCGTAAAATATTGGAAAAAGTACAGAGACGCCTGTTTCGTGCAAGTGGCACATTCAAGTCAAGTATCACTCCGGCCCTTGACCTTATCCTTAACATACATATCCCGAGAAAATTTATATCAAGAAAGAGCCATCAATCGCATAGCTAAGACTGGATCTCAACCAGAGCTGAATTTACCCTGAAATAAGAGTTTTACACGAATCCATCTTTCAATCGCACCAGACATCAACAGAGACAGCGATTACCTTCCCGCTACAATGTTTAAAGGCAACTTCAAGTGAAAATTCCATCTGAGCAGAGTGGCCATCATACTCTGTACCTCAACCATTAACATATCGCTATTATCTATACAGCCGGTTCCAAATCGGAGGAAAACATCAGAGCAGGTATTTTCTGCGAGGACCCTCAGGCAGAAATCAAGATCAACCTTGAAACGAGAAGGTACTAAACTGCTACTACTGCTACTAAACTTATACACTGAGAACAAGGAGATTGCCATCTACTCAGACAGCCAGGCAACTGTTAAGGTCTTATCGAAACCCTTTACAACCTCCAAGCTAGTATTGGAGTGTAAGACTACAATGAATTCCCTTTTTAGGTGTAATAAGTTACTCGTTCAAGAGTACCAGTAGCAGGTCACAGCGAAATAGGTGGAAATTAAAAGGCGGACAACCTCGATTGTCTTGGTGCAGTCTTGAGGTCTCCCTTCTGTACAATCCGGGTCTAACTGCACTGGGACTTAATAAGCCAACCCTGTGAACCTAAATTTGAATTCTTACTGGACACTCATTTCTCAGGGGTCACCTACGTGGGATGGTATTTGTTAACAATCCCGTATGCAGAGGATGCGGAGAGAAATCCGAAATGGTGACTCACTTTCTCCGTCATTGTCCGGCCCTCTTTAGTAGGCAGATGTTACAGATTGTTTAGCTGAACTTCCTAAATAAACTACCTTAAGCGTGTAGAGCAGGTTGAGGCCAATTCTAAATTTTTTAAGAGTGTCCGGTTTCGATGTAAGAGCAATTGGTCAAAAATCTCGAAGGAGAACATTAAGCCTTATTGTGGTCTAAGCTCTGGAAAATCCTTAGGTTTTCTCAACCTTTTTAAATCCTTCCATCCAAATTCATGTTACCACCAATAAAAATCTTCCGTTGATATAATTACAACCATACCCTGAATATATAGAACCACGAGTCTGGGTATTGTTTATCTTCTACACACCATGCATATCATCCTCAAAAATTCTCCTATCTAGGAATTCGGTTAAATTAATTCTATAACAAAAAAAAAAAAAATAACAAAAAGCTGAACTACTTCAAATTTTAATTTTAATTTTTTTTTGTAAAACGTATACCTCCAGGGTAGACAATAAAAGCGCAAATTAGTTGATACAAACAGAAATTTTTATTCAACAAAACAAGTTCGTCCGCTTTTATTTGATATGTTTGGTTGGCAAGAGAATCGACATCGACACAAAATAAATGCGAAATGTTATAGAAAACTGAAACTCATCCATGGCAACTGCAACTGGTAATGAGATACAGAAAAAAAAAGGGAAAAAATTGGAGAATAAAAGGCAAATAATTGGCATTTTGTGTTGAGGGCAATTACAGTTCGAGGGTAAACTCTTGTAGGTTTCATGTCATGTCAGTATCTCAGCATTGAAAGCATATTGTAAACCCCCATAGATGGTGAAAAGGTAAAAAAGTTTCATTTTAAAATTTGTAATCTGAGTAAAGTTTATTTTTAAATATCGCTTGGAGCATTTTCCTGATTATGATATCCATCAGAAGTCCCTTTTCCAGGAGAGCTCAATTAACAATCCCCAAACCAGTTTGTCCAGGCAGAAAGAATCGTACTATGTTTTGTGTACGTACCTACATACATAAAAGATAAAATGTTTATGTTTTAAAAAAATATGTTTTCTTTTTTTTTATTCAGTTATGTCGAGAGTGTAGTCGAGTTGGACGATTCGAATGGAATTACCTACATTAATCCTGATAATAAATCCGGTATAAAACACCTGCTGCTTTTAAATTTACCCAAGAAATATAAGGATTTAAATGGAATGACGTCTTTGCTCCTCCTTGGATACATAATCCATTCATGAGGTTTATTGCTTTGAGATTGACTGTCTTAAAACATCATCACATGGGCACGAAAAATCTATACATACTACTACGAACGGAAATCAAATTTATTCCATTTTATGTTTTATTTGCATGTGTTTTTACGGGAATTCTCCCGAGTGGACGACGAGTGGACGAAACTTAACATCCTTCCATGAAAGATATTCTCGAGGAAACATGTGTGGATCTCCACTAGCCGTGGGGACATGAACGATATAAGCGGATCGTAAAATGCTCTAAAAGTGCACATATTCCTGATTTTATAGCATTGTGTACATAGACGAGGTTAAAGCGATAAAACTGCCATGCATGCACATTAAAATAGTTTCAACATCCTGGCGGACAGTAAATTGCCAAGTTAATATCTGCACAATTTTAGTGCGAAGAGAAGCACGTTTCAAAACGGTCAATTTTAAATTTTATTGAAGTTTTTCGTGACAATAAGAATTACTAGAAATTTTATAGGCGTTTTAAAGTCGTTCATTATCATCAATGTTTAATTAGATTTACTTTTTGTAGGTATAAGCAAATTGGATTGACACTGCTTGGTTTCTGTCTAACCTTAAGGTAATTATAATCGTAGAAAATTCTGTCCTTTTTTGAAGAAAACAATTTTCTTTTATTTCTATGGAAAATCTGTAAAACAATTTCATTTGTTGATATTGGAACTGTGAACTGTTTTAGCGATTTAAAATTTTCTCCAATTCTTCGGAAAAAAAAACTCCTCCACTGCTATTTGGACACTCTCAAAACTTACATATGTACATACGATTCAGCTAATTAGTGAATGTTTCACGTCAATTATTTCACTCACTTCTGAAAATAATATGATTCCTTTTATAAAGTGAAGTGAGTAGTAGGGCATGGTTGATTAATCGATTTTAGAGAAAAACGATTAACGATTAATTGTTCAGTTTTTGAGTCGATTAATCGATTAATCGATAATTTATTAATTTTATTTTTTGAGGTATTTTAAGTAAATATTAACTACTGCATTTAAAAAAAATAAAAGTGTTTTTCAATTCAAATTAAATTCAATATAGAAAACAATAAAATATACATTATAAAATATTTAGTTTGGTTTTTTTCTTTTAATAAATGTGCACGTAGGAAGCACAGTTTATCCAACGTATCATCGTTCAGGGATGTCCGGAGCTTCGTAACGAATAACCCTGCAGCGCTAAAACTTCTTTCCGCCTCTACTGATGATGGCGGCACGCTCAACAAACCATTATAAATTTTTTGAAGTAAATCAGTCCTTATTTTACTGTGTTCGTAAACCATCATTTCCCTTTTTATATCTGGTAAACTATAAGTGAATGGAGTTGTCGAATTGATTATAGGATTTTTTCTAGTTAAGAATTCCTGTAACTCATCTGCTTTTGAATATTTTGCTCGTTTTTCAGATACAACTTCTATTGTATCGTTTTCATCTTCGCAATCAGCATCGGATTCAGACGGATTTTCTGCGAGCGGTAACATTAATCTATTTGCAAAATCTATAGCGGTATTTGCGAGCTCGTTTTTGGTTAGCTTTTTAAAAACAAAGTTTTCCTCAGACATACATTCCAAATATTTTATTGGGTCATCCAAATACAACAATAAACCTTCTAGATTTGGGTTCCTTCTCTCATTAATTCCGGTATTTAATGAAGTGTAAAACTTTTGTGCTAGAACACTTGAGTGGGACTACACTTTTAATTATGTCAACAGAAATTGAAAAATTTTCGTAGCTTGCATTAAGTTGCAATCTTTCCTGCCCAGGGCCAAGGAGCTTACTTCAATTATTTCCAATGATTCGACAACATCCGAAATTATATTTACTTCATTATTGGAAGGGAAAGTTTGAGCAACAGACAAATCCTGTAAAACTGTTTTTATGACGTCTTTCATTTCCAGGAAGCGTTTAAGCATAGCCAGCAACGAATTCCATCTTGTGGAGGTATCAATTATCAAATTTAACTCTTTACCAGTTTTAGTTTTGCAGGCTTTTTGTAGCACATCATTTTTAACAGGAGATTTGCGAAACATTCGAGCTATTTTTCTTACTTTTTGAATAACCGTTGAAAAATTTTCAGCTATGGCGTAGTTTATGTGTTCTGGAAGATTTTCTTCCATCCAAAATTGAAGTTAACTTTCTGTTTCACTTTCATTTGAATCGGAATCATATTCTTCCCCTTCCCCATCCCCAGTGTTTTCATTTACCAATTGGCTTTCCTCATCTATTTCTTCAAACGTAGTTGATTTTTTTTGTAGAGAACGTCAACAACTCCCAAATGCATTCCGTGACTGTGGCAAACTTGATGGTAAATACCCATCAAACGACCCATCTTCTTCATTACAGAAGCGCCATCTGTCACAACTGCCACTATATGCTTTTTTAGAAGAATATCGAATTGACTTAATTTTTTTTCTACGATTTCAACTGCTTTGGATGCTGGCATTGAGTCCTTTATTCTTATCATGCCAAGCCCAAAAACATCCTTATCCTTAGTGTGAATATTAAGACACATATATCGACGATTGCGTTTTGATATCCACTCATCTAAAGATAAAGAAAATCGTTCCGAAGCTTCGATCATCAATTTAAGTTTGTTTGTGAGAGCTTGTTGAAGTGTTTCTGCATATTCAACTACCAATGCTTTGATTCCTTTTTCTGTTAAAGGTATACATAAACCTTGGGCTTTCCATCCATTCTTAATTTCTTCACTATTTGCCAGTGTAGAAAACGGTATGCGATCTAATGCAGTTAGTTTAGCAAGTACGTATGCTGGGGATGATGCAGATTGTTTGGTAAAAAACGAAGTAATTTTAGATGTTTCCTTATTTTGATTTGATGTTGAAGCAACCACTTTACACAAATTATGTTTGTGTTCCATATGATACCCGTATGACGTCGTTGTTGTATGCAACCGAAATGTGGTGTCACAGTGTTTGCACTTTAAAATATTATTGTCTTCCCTCTTAATTAATAGATGAGTCCAAATTTCACTTCTCTTTTCTTTGGATTTAATCCAATCATTTTCTTTTTCCTTCTCAGCCATAGATAAATCTAAATTTAATTTTTATGATATATACAAATTTTATGTAATATATTATCAAATATACCTGTTTGATGCGAGATAATTGAAAATTTTGTTAAGTTTAGTGATATTTATGGAGCACAAATATTCATATAAAAATATATTTTTTTAATTTTGATTTCTTTAAAATGGTATATTTATGTAAATTAATCTAATGATACACTTTTATTTTAACCACTTTTCTAATGTTTACAAAAAGAAAACCAACGTAATACTGAACTGCTGTAAATTAGAAAAGTAATGTAAATTGCAAAAAAAAAAAAAAAATTATGCATATTCCAAAGCCAAAGGCTACTGTGATAAATTTCTATTCCCAGAATATTTTCAACGTTTTTTTTAAATGAAATTCGCAGAAAATAAAACAAAAAGAAACAACGGAAAACGCCAAAAAAAAAACGAAATTCGCAGAAAATAAAACAAAAAGAAACAACGGAAAAGACAAAAAAAACGATTAATCGATTAAGCTAGAAATTTTTTCGATTAATTGAAGCATTCATGAGTTTTTCGATTAATCCATTAATCGATTAATCGAACCATGCCCTAGTGAGTAGTTTAAATTCGAACGTCAATTTCTAGAAAAGTCACTCACTTCATACAATTTTTCTTAAGTCGAACTTAGCTGAATCTCGGCACAGGAATACTTTGCTGAACGCAGAAGAGCTTTAGCTAGGCAAGTTCTTGAAATATTATAAATTACGAAATTTAGAAAAATATTTTTTTATTTTTAATGTCCGAACAAGAAAGAACCCTAAAAATTTAATATTGGTCAAAATTTGTACCACAGAATCTTCCATGGAGGAATTATTTCATAGGCGCTCCCAGATTTTTTTTTTATAATATTAAGCCAAGCTCAGGGGATACCCTATGATGTATAGCACAACATGCAGGAAGGATGTAGAGAAAAGATTAGGAGACATGAGGAGAGTGATGGACCTGATGATGTATGTCAGTTTTGAACCTTCGCAGATTCTAAGGCAGAGGAAAAACAGAGGATGGTAGTTTGTTACACGCAACTTTAATGCGCGTAACTATTATGCCGGCCAGCTGAAGGTGTGGTGGAATAATTAGGTGCCGATACCAGTGCACTCAATGGCGCCACGTGGTTTTTGAGTCCACGAACTCTAGGTGGATTTGGGAAACTAGAGAGCTCAAGATTGATTTCAATAAAAAAAGAAAAATCAAAAATCCTAGTAAGGTCTATTTCCACCCGAATATAACCACAATTGTACTCAACAATTAACTAATTTTCTTCACATGGGCGAGCCAGTTAGCCCGCGAGAAATAGTACTTATCTTTGATCTCAGTTCTTTCTTCTTTATTTTTTTGTTTTACGACTTTCAAATGACCTTGCGAATATATGTTTCTTGCACTTTAGCTTCATCGTTCTTTTCTTTCTTTAGTTCTTCCCCTAATTGCTTACGGATCTTAGGATCGTCTTTTATTTTGCATAGACTATTAAGTTTTGTGTGACCTACTGGAAGACAGAAAAAAAAATTATATAGAAGAAGGGGGGAAACGTTTAGTAGCTTTCTTTCTATGAACCTTATTGGTGATTTAAGAAAAAGAAGATGCATTTCCAGTTTTGTTTTGACTAAAGAAAAACTTCTAACTTTTCCACCACTACTAAGAAACTCGAAGCTATTGACTATTAGTACTCAATTTTTTGGCTAATGACTCACTCCAACTGACCGCTTCATCTACCAGAGGCTCTTCATTCCAGCTGATAGCCCCCTATTATGGCCTTTTCGTCAATGTTTAAAATCGGGGCAATTATCTTCACCGGGCAATAATGATATCTATCACTTTACTTTTTACTGGGTTTTGTATTTGCTCTGGGTTACGATCAGTTCGGCCACATATTACGTTTTTTTTTTCTTTTCCCTTTTCATTTTAGGATTTTTGTAATTTTATTTTGGAAAATGCTTGTTTGTTTCTTTACTTGTGGGTGTTAATGTCAAGTGTTTTTTTTTCCTTTTTGTTTGTTTGTTTTATTTATTTATATTTCTTATTTTTTCTTTTCGGGGAAGAATCTTGGAAAGCTTTAACGAAGTCAGTATGGATGTACATTTACGTTAGTTTATCACGAAATAAATAGCTACTGTTTCCTACGATTATAAATTATTTACTTTCAAATACATGAATCCTCGCGTGCCGCCTCCTGCCATAGAATAGTAGCTTTACATTTAATTTCGAGTTATCCGCTAATGAACATTATATTTACTTACTTTACCTAACACCATGGAAAATGGATTTAATTCATTAATTTATAACAATTTACACAATCTACTTAACTCTAGCTGTTGCTATAGTATAATACGTGACCTAGTTTCTTCATAGGTGATGGTTACGAGATCGACGATGATAATTTCTAGCAGTTGGTGCATGCTTGCGTACGTATTATTAATATTGTAGCAGCACAATGGACGCTAAACTTACTAGGCAGTTTCTATTTTCTGATTTTAACTCCAGGTGGTGAGGATTCCGCTCACGGAGCCTCTCGAATACCCGAGCCCAATGTGTTTCCTGTGGTTTAACTAGGTGGCTCTCCAATCTGATATCGTGGGTGAACATCCAAGTTATAATTGATCTGAAATATAGAAAATGTTTTACAGAATCAATCCTTTACACGGCTAACAGTTAAGGGACGAGCACACACGGGTAAGACGAGTTCGCATGCTATCAGATTTTGTAGTAACACACTAATCAGTCCTTTTTTCCCAGGACATGCCCGTATTTGGCCGTAACAAGTTTGTTCTACATTCACACAGTTCGGGGTTACAGTTCGATGCACACTTACCAGCACAGACAGGCAAAATATTTTTTTATGAAACCAAGTTAGCTAACTCGCAACAACCGGCACACGAAGCTTTATTGCAGGTCGCTACCGGTAGCTAAGCTAGAAACCAAGTTGTGAAGTTAAAATGGGGTTACTTTTCTATAGTTTTCTAGCGATACCTGCCAGTCAATGCCGGTTCGTCCTGTGTCGGTACGTGTGCACAGACCTTAAGAAAGCATTTCGGCCAAAAGTATTGGTGAAAGAATGTGCGCGGCTTGCAGTGCGAGTATTGCCTCCAGGAATTAATTTACAAGGGATCAGACTAGATATTTCATGGAACAGTGACCACACATGTAAAAAAGGGGCAGGATGCCAGACTCTAGGACAATAATGATTTTGTACTCGTCAAAAGTATGGAACTACAGCGCCAACGTTCCGTAAAAAAGTAGCGTACAGTCTGGTAGTCATTTTAGCGATCGTTGATGAGTTGATTGGCTTCTAGATACTTCATTAATTTGGAGTTAATGATAGATTCAAAAGCAGTTCTATTGTGCGAAGGAGATTCGGAGAGATCTATTGCATACGAAAAATTTGGAAAGAAGATTTTGGTTTGGCAGGCAATTTGCCAGTGTGGCAGTCAAACTTTTTTTTGTGAGGGAATAATAAATACGGAAATTTATATTAAGGAGTGTTTACATAGTAGGCCAAACTTAGCTACCAGCCACTACGCTAAAAAAACTGTAGATTAGCTTGAACAAAACAACATTGAATTTGTGAGAAAGGACATCAACCCTCCAAACGTCCCAGAACTTCGCCCTATTGAAAGATATTGGGCTTTAGTGAAGGCAGAATTGAGGAAGGAAGGAAAAGCAGCCAAAAACCTACAAGAATTTAAAAGGTTGTGGACCGCAGCTAGCAAAAAAGGGACGTCAGAGACTGTGCAAGAAATAATGGCACCTATTAAGAAAAAAAAATACGATTATTTTCCAGGAATAGGAAAAGTGTTTAATAATTCTCTAGTTTTTTAAAATTTAACATGTATGTTAATTTAATGAATTAAACGGATTTGTATTCTGAAGTCATATAAACCGAAGATTTAATTTTACAAAGTGTACGAAACTTTCTGAATCGGGCCTTAAGTAGAATAGTTTGCGTAGAGATTTAGCCAAGGATCAGGCACAGCTTTTATTTAAGAGGAGCGAGAAAGCATCAGGTCCTGCGGATTTGGAGACGTCGACCCGCTTTAGAACAATGAACACATCTTTCGTGCGGATATGTATTGGCTCTTGTATACATACATATGGGAAATGCAATACAGGTATCTGTGAATAGGTTGATAGGTTGGAAGACGAGACTTTGAAGCAAATCTACCAGCCAAAATGCTAGCCTCATCTAGACAGTCAACAACCGCTTCACCACTGTTAAGCAGTTGATGGTATAGGGGAACTGGTGTAGTTGTTCTTGGTGGTTTTAACGAGAGACCAAAAACCTTTGCTGCTTTTGTGGCTTATCAAGATTCTTTGTCTAATATTCTGGTCAAAAAGAAATTTTCCTCTGTGGATAATGGACTTGTAGATGTTTCGTGTAGTCTTGTAGATTTCTTTCAATTCTGGACATGAATGCAATTGATAGGTGTGAAATGCTTGCTTGTTTACAATTTTCATTAAACCAAGAGCAATTTTGCTGTTTTTGGGATCTGCTGTAGAAATGTGGAATGCATTTACACATGCCAAGACATAGAATGTTAATAACTTCTAATGTGCATTCGTTAACATCACTTGAAGCAAAACAGACCGACAAATCAATTCCTTTAAGATACTAATTGAAACTTTTCCAATCAGCATTTTTATGGTGTTAGAGAAGCCTACTTGCAGCTGGAGAAGTAGGGCAGTAAGAGTTTGAGTTGTTAAATTGTTCCGTGATTAAGCAGTGGTCTGAATTACCAAGGGAAGAACCGACTGAGATCGAATATTTGTCGGGGTGATATATTAGAAAAAATCCAGCAGATTATGAATTCACCTTGGTGCATCCATTAGTTATTACACATTAAAAAATTCACAGAAAAGCTCATCAAATAGGTCCGCAGGGATTGTGGTAGAAGAATATATTGAGTCATGATATGTTATGGACACTAATATCGTTGGCACGACAACTTCGGAAGAACGGGAGACGGAAAGCAAATGATCAATATTGTTAAAGATATTGTCAAATGCGGATACCGTGTGGTCATCAGACATATATGGGGTGCGAAGTTTGTACCTGATCCAGATGTAATTAAACTCTGCATTGGCATAAGGAAAATCATTAAGGCCACATCATTCCGTATGTAAATTGGGATCCCTCTATGCTGAGAAAACAGAGACACCAAGTTGTAACCAGGGTCCAGATGCTGGATAATAATTTTCGTTAGAAGGTTTTTACTATCCTGTCTCTCTTAATTATTTCCATAATGTAGGCTGACGAAAATTGTGTCGTACACACGATCCTTGTTTAACCTGTCTCCGTCTTAAATGAGCAGATGATTTCGTACTAACCCTTCTGGGTTAAGGTTATCTAAACTGTCGATAGGATTTATCTGTAAATAAAAATATCTTGTTAGTCAGTTTTTCTAAGATATGATTGATAACATAGACGTAGACAGAATTATTGAATAAATTCCATGTGTAACTGTTATGTGACAACTAAGAACACAAACACAATCAATTAAACACATAAAATTCCCCATACCTGTATTAATCCTCTATTTATGATACTGTTGCTAGTTAGGGGACGATTTATTCATAATTAATAAACTTCAATCGAAAATTTTGCCAACAGTTCTACCGAAATTTCCATCGTATTATCCTAAACAAACCAATCTGCAGATGAGGCAGGCAGCAAAAGGATATGTGTCGTGTAACCATTAATATTTATCAAATTCACCACAAAGTGATTAAAGACGCATTATCCAGGATGTCGATAGCAACAAGGATCATAAGTTCTCTGGCATGAACTAATGTTTGGCAGAACGACATGCTTTAAACTATTCATGGAAAACTTACCCTTTCGGTCTCCAGGAGCTTCTAATTAAATTAAGTATATCTCGGGGCGGCCAAAAGCTTAATTTTAGAGTGCTCATATAATAAAGGATAGTGCGGTGGAGAGGGGGAGTTAATAAGGTAAAATTTGTTACACTTTGTCTGTGTAGTTATAGCGTTTTTGTTTTTAACTTGATTTAAAGATATTCATTCGACTTGCTCTTTCACATTTTAAAGTTTATTTTTACTGCTATGACTGTAAAAGTGCTATAAAAACTTAAATGACTTAAATTATGGAAAAAATGTGGAAAGATATAAACTATAGCAAAAATTACGCAGAAAAATTATGATTAGTTGTGTAGCAACAGACAAGCCTAAGGCAAAAGGCGTAAAGTTAAGGAAAGAGACTCACACATTTGTTGCATATGTTATCACTCTTTTGCAGCAACTATTCATGGAGCCACAACTTGCAGAAACTGCACTGATGCCAATCTTGGGATTTTAGGTATCTGGGAATATTTAGTTGTTTCGGCATTTTATTTTCACAAATTCATCAGTCTTGTTTCGAAATGAAGATGTGCAGATATACTACTTTGAAATGCAGACCCTGGCCATTTATTTGTAAGGATCGTTCGACAGTAAAAATGATTATAACAAATTTCATAGAATTTTATATTCTGTAGAAATTTTCAGTACAATAAAAACGTCTACGACTAATCGTTTTCACAATATACATAAAAAACATAAATTTGTATATGGCAACACCAAGAAAGGGTTGCCTGATTCAGTTAATTTTTGAAATTTTATTTACTACTATGTCAACGTGCTCTCAGGGACCATCCAAATATATAGAGAGAAATGACATTTTTGAATGGCAATCTTACAAAAGAGTTGCCTGATTTGTCCTATTTTCAAAAACTCAAATTTATTTTTTTTAAAAGGCCGTGTGCAAAATTTCAGTTCCCGAGTTTCATTGTTGAGTAGAAAGATTTACAGCAATATGTTGTACCAAAAAATGAAATTAGATAGTAAGCAGTTTTTTTTTCAAGTGTGGATATTTTGATTGTGGCACTAGTTTCCAAAATTTAATTATAGACGTTTTTGAAAAATAAATAATAATTTTTTCCATTGAAATGCTCCATAATGTCTGTAAAGTACATGAAGTCAAACTCCATTTCGTAATTGGGTATTTTTTCAATTTTCTTTTGTGAATGTTATAATAGGATTGTGGAGTTCCACAAAATGTAAAATGTAAAGAGATCACTAGACAATTCATCTGTTTCGCAATTTCACCGTAACTCTTCTAAATAGATCTTAAATTGACGATAAGTTTTGGCATTTGTTCTAATGCTTGATTATAAATTTAATCTGCAAAACAATTCTCCACACATTTTCGTATTTTAAGTATACTTCGCTGAGTTGCTCGCTCTAAATTATGCAGTGAAGAAGTAAGAAATGCGGAAATTCACAATGGTTGCTTAAATTACCAATGAAACTCTGTTCTTCCTATCATTGTAGGCGATCTGTCCGTCACAACACTTACGAATTTATTATTATTATTTATTATTATTTATTGTCATCAATTCAATAATACATTTAAGATTCACATCTTTTAAATTAAGTATAAGTTTAAATAATTTCAAGTAATTACAATGAGAGTGAGAGGTTAAGCGAAAAAAGAAAAGAACAAAAAAAAAGTGAAAAACAAGTAAATGAACAAACCTAGGGTGTAGTGGCGCGCAAGAAGAGTGATAAACTATTTATGAAAGTCTCTATGCAATATTACGTGAGATAATGAAGGTAAATAGATTCCTTTTAATGACACCGAAAGAGCCCGACATTATTGACTGTTTATCATGCGGCAAGGTATTATAAACCTAAAAGGTGTGATTGAAGAACAGGCGTTTGGTTATTGATCCATGAGATCGTGGTAAAATTAAGTTAAGAGTTCTTCTAGATGAAGAGAACTGGAAATCATCAAAAAGGTAACCCGGGCAACAAAATTTCATGATTTTTATCAACGTTATCAATGAGCGATAGTCTAAGTAAGAGAAAAGGTTACACCCAAACACAGTGTTTACATAAGATGAAATGTGATCGGATCTACAAAGATTGTTTATGTATCGAATTATAGAGTTAAACGCAAGTGACAATTTGTTGAAGTACCATCGGTACCATAGATCTCACATCCAAAAGTGATTATTGGTAAGAGCAACGAACGAGCCAGGTACCGGCGTTTGCTTAGAGGAGTGAACTGACTGGAAGCCCACAACGAGCGGAGACCAAAATATTTTTTATGTATGATACTATTGATATCATCATCACAGGTAAGTGTGTCATTGAATATAACACCTAAGTTACGAAGGGACTCAACCCGTTGATTAGACGTGTTATTAAGAATTATTGGGGTAAATTGTTTTCTTGAGATTTGTCCTGTAGACAAGTATGGGTTAAGCATAAGCTCATTTTGAATTGCCCTTCGATTAAGGCGTACCAGATCCTCGATAATGCAACTTATGCCTTATCCTCAATAAGACCAAGAGGTCTGGAAATAAATAATTGCCCGTCGTCAGTATATAGATGAAGCTCACTATGGGAGATAGATTCAAAGATATCATTTATGTACATGCAAAAAAGCAATGGGCCAAGAATCGATCCTTGTGGAACTCCACGATTTACACTGAGGTTGGAGGAGCACTTGTCATTAGAGTATACTGTTTGTAGACGATCTGTCAAATAACTATGCAAAATCCTACCTGCGTAAGGTGAAAATTTGAATTTTGTAACAGCTTTTTACAAAGAATCTTGTGGTCAACAGTATCAAAAGCCTTCGAGAAGTCCAGTAGAACTAAAATGTTAAGTTTGTCCATGTCCAAGGCTTTCCACATCTCATTTACTATTTTTAATAATGCGGTGATGCCGGAGTGTTTTGATCAGAATCCAGATTGAAGAGAATGAAGGAGGTTGTTAAGCTGAAGAAAGTTCGAGATTTGCTTAGACATTAATTTTTCCAAGGCCTTAGATAGAAACGGCAATAAGATAATGGGTCGAAATTCTCTGCAAGTGGGTTTGGACCTTTTAGCTATGGGTATGACTTTAGAAAGTTTCCATGATTGCGGAAATACTGACATGGTGAGACAGGAATTAAATATATGAGTAAGGGGAGAAACAATGAATGGTAGTATAAGCTTTAAGAACTTGGGCGAGATACCATCAACTCCTGCGGAGTTTGACTTAATCCTGCATAAGGTAAGATACACTTCATTAGGCGTTATATTCGAAAAGTCAAAACTCGGAAAGGTATGAGTTGATCACAAGTTACTAATGAAAGCAAGCACTGTCAGCCACAGAAGCCGATGTATTATGGGCCAGAAAGGACTGATTAAGTTTATCTGGATCAACATTGCACTCACACAAACGCGAGGAACCTACTCCAAGGTTCTTAAGATTTTTCCAAAGCTTTCCAGCAGGTAAAGAAGAACTTAGCTTCGTAAAAAAATACTTCTTTTTAGATTGCCGAATAGCACAGGTAACTCGATTACGATGAGTTTTGTATTCGTCCCAAAACAAAGATATTTTATAACGCTTCCACTTTTAGTATGCAAGATTTCTCTGCTGAATGAGAGTACGAATCCTAAC
Organism: Dioctria linearis; assembly: GCA_963930735.1. NCBI lineage: Eukaryota > Metazoa > Arthropoda > Insecta > Diptera > Asilidae > Dioctria > Dioctria linearis. Next base: position 162,374,810 of record OZ005743.1, read on the forward strand.
AGAAAATCTATTTACCTATTTAACCTATTTAATACTGTCCTGGTAATATAAGGGACGTATTTATCATTCAAATATAACACAAAGCTGATCCTTACATTCTCAAAGGTATATTTGTGACATCGAGGATGCGAGTTGCATCGATAAAAGCTAATATGTACGTCTAACATTACATCTTTCACATTTACGTCTGCAGATGCACAGCGGGCAAAAACGATGAAGTGTGTATGTCTGTGTATTTTCAAAATTTTTACTAATTTCACAAATACAACGCTGAGTTGTACGGCATGACATAGTAACCAGATCAATTTAGGCAGTTTAGTATTGCCGAGATCCAAAACTTTAATCACTTCTTCCAAGTTTCTTATAACAAATTCTCCTTCTCCATATGGACGTCTGAAACAAGCAATTTGCCGAGCTATCAAAAAGTTATCTTCGTTGGCTCCGACATCTTAGCGCCTAAAAGAAGGCAAGAGTTTTTAATGCTTACGAAGCCCAGGTTGCAAGCACTTAAGTTTCTCTGTTCGCATTTTTAATTTAGTGGATATTAAGTTTAAAATTATGGCTGACTTACTTCGTAATGTGTTGTAGTGCGCATTGCACCTGTACACGAAAAACATGATTTACCATTATTGTCAACAAAAGATAATTTTTCTACTATTTTTTTGTGTTTTTTGACAGATTCGGTGTTTTCTGAGGTTACGTTAGTAAAAAAATTTAGTAATTTTATTTACGAAGTCTGAAATTGAAACAAAAAAATCAAAAAAAATTACGCAGCGGAAAAATTACATGTTGTAAACAAGCTTGATAGGAAAGCCTGCCACATAAAAAAAAAACAAAATAGGACAGTTTAGGTGATAGGAACACATCGCTGAAATATACGGCCACCCACCAGGTTGTAAAAAAAAAAAAAACGCGGTCAGCACAAAATAATTTTAAAACAGGATTAAAAAATGCAAACTCATGCAGGTTGGTCATTCCCAACTTTATTGGCAATTTCATTTCTTTGCGACTGTGACTGATAATCATATGGCTGGTAGGTATATTTCTACGTTTCGTAAAACAATTTGTAATATTGTCGCCTAACAAATTATTTTGTTGATGATCTGCAAAATATCTGAAAAAGTTGTTAAGTATCTAATGATTATCACTTACATAAACAACTCATTTGGCATCTCTCAGTAAGAATAACGATCGGCGCGATCGCACTCGAGCTTGCGATTTTATTTTAACGAGAGTTAAAAATTAAAAACGAAGGAAATGTTTCATTTTTTGTTTTGCTTAGACAGCATTTGTTACTTTTATAAATATATGTACATCATGAAAAACAAAACTCAAATAATATCATTGCACATTCAAATAATTATTGGAAAAAATTGCAAAATATCTGGGCATAAAAACTAAAATAAACACAACATAAAATTCGTAACAAAATACATACAAAGTTCATTTAAAAAGCTCTGAAATAATATTAAAGAAAAAACTAAGTTCAATTTCCAATGGGAGCCTCGAAAAGTGCATAAAAATTTGAAGGAAGGAATTTCTAGTAAATTTCTAAGTAAAAATTGTGGCCTTCCCTTCATTGGGTCGTGGCATTGGTGATTTCGTACGGAGCGAGGCATTGCTGGCTTTCCCTTTGGTGGGCACGTTATCAAGTACCAAGTCGAGGAAATGTCGGGGCATCGTTAATTTTATATTTTATATTTCATATTTTTGTTTTACGTGTCAAGTCTTTGTAATATGTTATTAGTTTGTCTATGGTGTTACTATAAGAATTGTCTTATTTATCAATTCATTTTTGTATGCAAAAATAATATTAGATTTTAAGGCATTTAAGCTCAAGCCATTATTAACAGCCCAATCAAATACATTTGCAATGTCTTCATTCATACGGCATATAGCATGTTCAAACAATCTCAAAAGCTTCAGCTAAATATTTATAGTAATCACAATTTCGCAAAACAATTGAAAGATAATTAATGAAGATAGTTAATAATTAGGGTCCCAGATTGGAGCCCTATGGGACTCCACTCCGTAAATGTAGAAAGCCAGAATCGGAAATAAAACAGAGCCCACTCTGTTGACACCAGCTAAGGTGAGCCCAAATGAACGTGCATAAAGAATTTGAAAAAAAAATTAATTTAAAAGCTAGTTTAGTTAATAACAATATATGGTATGTGTCAACTGTCAAATCTCTATATCATCTGTCATATTAAGCAATGTTAAAGTACAGCTCTGCTTGGATCTAAAGTTGAAGATAAGGTCAGAGGTTCCTCCCTATCTAAAAAAACTGGTGATTTGGGGTGTGGAAGATGTTTTCAAAGGCTCTAGAGACAAAAAGGAAAAATAGAAATAGAATAATACTTCGTTGAACCACTAGAATTCTTGTGGATAGGAATTATTTCATAATATATACTTCCAAATATGAGGGATCATAGATTTTAAAATGATGTTTTTGAAAAAATAGATGAAATTTGAGAGTATTACAGGCAGAAAAACTTTTATAAATTTGGGATGCAGGTCAGCTAGTCCAACAGTGCTAGATTTCACAGACATAAAACAGTAGAATAAAGGCCTCCCTCATTAAGTTGATTAAAAGTATACCCATAAAAACGATCTTGTGTACTTAAGAGATTTCTGGGATAATCATTGAGCCCGCAACATTTAAGTTATAAGATGCTGATACGAACATTTGGTTTAATTCACTTCGATTTACTAATACAGTTGAACACCTAGACGTCCAACCGTAAGATTTTTAAGATTCTGCCACAGTTTTTTGGATGGAATTTGATATTTTAGTTTCAATTATAATATTTAAACTTAGCACGAGATATGTACTGCATTACGCGTGGGAACTGAAAATGGTCCCAGCAATCAGGTGTACGATGTCCATTATTTTTTGTAATATTAATTGCTCAACTCTTAAGGAATACCAACGAATCTGCGGATTGATAATGCGTCGATGTTTCAATAGAATATACGTATTTATTGAAAATGTATTTATAAAGCATCTTAGTGAAGTTGTTCATTAACAGATCAAGGTCCAATATGTCAATTGCGCCTCCTCAAAAATCTACAAAAGTAAGAAAAATTTAAATTGCCCTTAGATTTCGAACACAGATTGTAAATGTTCATGATTAAGTCATGTTTTTAAAATGCTGATAAGGATATCCGATTAAAAAAAACAGCAGTTGACTAGCGTAACCAACAATAAATAAATCCAATAAGGTTGCGGAAGTTGAAGTGAATTGCGTGCGCTCTGAATTATTCACACTCAGGCTATATTTGTTCAACATTTCTCCAAATCATCATTCTTTTGTTGAAAATTTAACTTTATGTTTATAATAAACTAAAGGTAGTATTTATATATCGCGACTATGAGTGTTTTCACTACCATAATGAAACACGATTTTTTTGTTTATATCGATCTTGAATTTACTCGAAAAATTTTACCTCACGTTAAAATTTTGCCGCAACTTCTTTCGGAACGGCTTGAAATTTTCTGAAGAGTGTATGGGAAGTAAATCGTTTACCGGAAACCAGGTTTAAGTTTTTTATACATTCTAATTTTCAGCACTCCTCGTATACAATCTCTCCTCGAATTTATCTGATCCTTTAGCTCAAATTTAACCCTAGTTTAAGGATATACCAGCAAATCCGGGACAAATTTAGCGAGATTTCTCTTCACTTCTTGCTAATATTTACCTTAATACTCCAGAGGAAATGAAATTTAAAAAAATCTACTCAAGCCAATCTAAGTATCTTATTCAGAAAAAAAAGGCATTAATTTTAATAACCAAAAGCGGTCGTGAAAAGAAAAAAAACTGAGCATCTATCTTAACTCCGTTTTTTATATCTTGCATAAATCCGAGAGCATTTAGAGATAATTTTTATGGCTCCTCCACAACCGGGGGATGATGCAGAATGAATAAAAAAAAGTACGTTCGTAATCCAAACTTCTCACAAGTCTGAATCGAATAAAAAATTACTTTTTATTGATAATAGAACAATTCCCCTTTTATCGAAATCCAAGGAAAGTGGGAATTTACTTTATCAAAGCGAATATAGAGACGGTCGTCAATCGCAGTAAATATTTTATGGGGCATCATCAGGACAACGCGCAAGGAGGCAGGCAAAGCAAGCATCCCAGCAGCAGCAGCTACCGGGAGTATCAGCAGGATATGACTTTATTGTGACGGCTGTTGATTTTTATGTGTCAATCCATTTTGGCGTCTCGAGTCCTTTGTGTGACTCAAGTCAGGATATATGTGTACTACTGGAATCACAATCGCAACCCTAGTCAAGAGCGAGAGCATTTACCATTCAGGAAGATATAAAAACGAATTCGCTGCCATATCCTCTGCACATGCACGCTCGTCCTCGAATACATTTATGACAGAGTATCCTTGTGACGCCGCTCTTATTTCCAAATTACTTGATTATCTAGACTCAAATTTACGATGCTCACATCACATTCAAATTCGGCTTTTTATTAAAATTGTCAGGAGATAAGCCGTGCCCTAAGGCAGGAGGCAGGCAGGCAAGCAGGCAGAGAACGTGGAACGGAAATACGAGATTGCCGATTCAAGATGTTTCGTTCCGTTAAGCAGGCAGCGCCCAAAATACCGGCAGACCTACCATATATAAATCACACATGCCATTTCTGGGGAGTGCAGAGCTCAGGGAGTATAACACTAACCCAAACAAGTTGCAGCGCTAATTCAATAAATTTTCGCCAATGTATTTTGAAAGTCATAAATTTATTGAATTATGTATAAACGGCACATATTTTTGCATAAGAAATTCTACCCCACACCATCTCTCTTCTGCATGGCAGCTAAGTGCTGAGCCCTATGGCCTCAAAGGACATATGGAGATTTACCGATTTCGAGGGCTTCCCTCGGGATGCTGTGGCATGTGTACCATCTTCAGAGCAATTGAAGGCAATAATTTGTTGTTAAAGAATGAATTAGTTGAGAATCTGTTGCGGAGGTATTTATGGCTACGACAACCCAATTAAATGCTCATCACAAATGTTAAGACTGTCATTGTAAGGCAAAATTTACGACATGGTAACAGATGTAGGACATGAAGAGATTGGATAATATTAAGGAAAATGTAAACCGCAATTTTAGTAATTAATTTAGTGGTCTTAAGTTTCATGTTGATACCGCTATAATTGAGTTCATTTCACATTGGTAGGAATGTTAATTTTCCATAGTTTTAGTAGTAAACGTCTTGAAGATTATCAACTGGGTAGCGGGTTGCTAAGAACAGTGTTGTTTTCTTCATAGTTACTTAAATCTTTTAAGATTTAATACTTGCAATGTAGTAAAGTAATGCCATGAGTGTTAGAGGTTAACATTACATTAGGGGGGGGCTTACATATTTGTTTCACCCTCATTCAGGGTAGTGAATATTTGGGTCTTCGACAGAGTCTTTCCACCTGCCTTTGTTCATGGTCATTCTTTATCCACGTTTTCCCACCTTCATTTATTTCTATAATAACCATGCTTGTCCTTGGTCTTCCAAAACATCTTTTCACCTGTAGATTCCATTCCAATATTTGTCGAATTGTTTGCATAGGCCGTCTAAGTATGTATCCTTTTTATACCCTAGATGAAATCTATAGGGGTATAGGTACTAAGTTTGTCACTCCGTTTGTAACACCTCGAAATAATGATGGTAGAGCAAAATGAATTGGACACTCACGCATAATATTAAAAGTTATTTTGATTTTTGCATGTCCGTCCGTCAGTCCGTCTGTCTGTCTGTCTGTGCGCACGATAACTCGAGAGCGCGTTCACCTAGAAGGCTGAAATTTTTTACACGGACATTAAAAAAAAAAAGTAAAATTAAGTTCGAAAATGAGACAAATCGGGCAACTCCTTCGTGGGGTTGCCATACAAAAATTTCGTTTTCCACGATATATTTGGACACTACCTGAGAACATGTCGACATAGAAAGCTGAAATTTGGTACACTGTTTCAAAAATGGGCTAAATCGGGCAACCCCTTCTCGGTGTTGCCATATAAGAATTTTGGTTTTTTACATATACTTTGAAAACGATCAGTTCTAGACATTTTTATTGTACTAAAAACTTCTTCAGAATAAGAAATCCTATAAAATTGGTTATAATCATTTTTTCTGTCCGACGAGCCGTTCTAGAAATATATGTGAGAAACCAATGCAAAAAATCAAAATTGCTCAATTGGATGACCATACGAAATTTCATACGTGCATTCATCTAGGGTATCATAAGAATTGGTCTTAGACCAATTCTAGCTTTTTCACTTGTTATTTCTATTTTCTTCATTTTCTCTATTGGTTTTGGTGTGTCATTGACTAGGGTTCCGAATTTGTGATTTGTCTTGAACCCAGAATAACTTGCAAATAATCTTCAGAGATTTGTTATAGAACACTTAGATTCTCTAGCTTTCTTGACATGCTATGTATCGCTATCGTACATTACAATTGTTGATTTCACACATCTGCGGCTGGTGTTTGTCGTATTGGTTCTCATAAACTTTCTTTTCTGTTTACTTATTCTTAGGAGAACATCTTGAACTGCAAGAATCTTAATCTTGCTTTATATATCGTCGAATTAGTAGACTAGTAAGTCTAAATTTTCTAATCGCTTGCTAGTGTCCATATAAATACTGTGTTAGTTATATTCTCAATACATTGTCTAATAAGGCAATGCTTAGTATGGATCAGAGAGGGATGACATACTTGTTTCACTCCATATCTACCTGTTTTTGAATAAGTAAGGAATTCACAATTTCTAACATCGCTGCATCCTCAGGATTAATTCTGGCTAACGACAATATTAGGACCGAAATATTTTTCATTAAAATTCATCGATGAAACCTGATTAGTAGCAATTAGTCGTAATACTACTGTTGTTAGCCAAAAATACTTTTCTGGAAAAATTAGTCGACTCTGAGTTTCGTCAGCTCTGAATGTATATTTTCTCATTTTCCTCAAGCCATATTTCTCTTTCCTACCTTGTTAAGGCAGTGTAAAACTACATTAAAAGCGGTGATTTGATAACGTGTAAAAAAGTTTAATATACAATTTTGTCACTCTATTTACCACTGTTAATTGTTGTCAGATTACGCATACGTTGGAAGCTAATCCTTGATGTGACATCATAATCTTGAATGAGTAGATGCATGATAAATTCATTGAATTGCATAATATTTAGTGGATATGCAATGAAGAAATATTATGTTTAGTCCTCTCTGAAGCGCGCTGCTTAACTTTCCGGCAATCGATTGATGTGGCACTATGATAATTCCAATGGGGCTTATTTCAATAAATTTGTCATAGAGTTGGATTGATCTACCTGTTTTTCTTCGTGTAATAATGAATGTTCTACTACAGCCAACACGAAATTAAAGAATAAAGGGTGGGGCAAATTATAACGCTAATTTAAAGTCAATAATTTACTGGCTAATTCTCTTTCTCCACTACTATACTTAAACTAAAGTTTAAAAATTCGACAAATATTATGAATTAATTACTATAAAATATGGAATACATATGTATATCTCCGGGAATTTAACAATCATAATTCAAAGTTAAAATCAATATTTAATAAGAAGATTGGCTAATTAAGATTATTGATAGAAATGAAAATGTTAGAGATTAAGAAGTGCCAAACTCATATTTTATTAGCTCTCAATGTGCTGGGGATGGGGATGTTCTTGTTTCAGTCGATACCAGAAACAAGTCTTTATATAAGTTTAGTACCCATAATACAGTGAAGTTAATATTTCTAATCGTAGTCGATACTCACTGAATTCCAATTTAGGCATCTGGTATATTTTTGTTTCCTAGGTCGGTATATGTATAATATTGACGGTTTAGGACAGCAAGCCAAGGAAAAATGGAAGATCTACGAGCAGTATTCGTCCGTCACATTAAATCCGCCCCAAGTGGATCGGCAACAAAGAAAAAATCAAAAAAATATTTTTTTTTTACTGAGGCAATGCATTTTACATTACCCTTCATAAATGCATTAACTCTAATATCATCTAGAAATTTTCCAGAAAAACGCAGTAAAAGCAATATGTAATTGACTTGCTGGAGGATGACGAAGAAGGGTCATCTTCAATACCATCACCATCACCCTAAATGCCGCTATTATTGTTACTATCTACGAAAACACTCCTACTACTACCACCCTTTCCCTAGAGCTATCTGGTGACAAGAAAAACTTGACTCGTACATCGATCTGTACAATTTCGGAGGTCGACAACAGTTTCCTGAACTATTTTAGACCCAAGAGGTCAGGATTGTAACTCTTTCGAATTATTAGGAGGATACAAAAAAAGAAAAAAATATTTCGTTAATCCTAGAATACTAAGTATGTCAAAAAAAAAACGTAAAAATAAACATATGTTAATCTGACTCCCTTTAATTCGAAACATGTTTAGAGTAATACATATAAACAACAATATTCTTCTTTTTATTAATTAAAATTAATAATGCATAGAAAACAGTAAATTATATAAAAATTTTGTATTTGTGGGAACAGCAGCACGCTCCCGACATATTTTCTTAGAGCATTTTGAACATACAGTTGCTGTAATTTTCGAAGGGCCGTATGAACAATATGCCCTCTGATGTAGTTTTTGTGATGGTTCTGAATCCCTGGAGATAATCCGCTCTCTGAATCATTTATCGTAATAAATACACTATATGAGAAAATTTAATACCCGCACAAAAGTAACACTATTGCTAAATATACGTCATTTTGACTCCCATACCTGCCCGTTATGTAACATACAAGCAACTAAGAGTTTCGATATTCCATCCACAGTGACAGTAGACTCATTATTAAAAGTACTGAGAAGTTGTGGCTATTCCGATATGTAGACAATTAAATAACGGCAATATTATTTGGCGAGGAGTCAATTTGACTCACATTTATCATTCTAGGGTTAAGCTGGCTACCCAACTAAGCTACCTACCTACCTACCTCCCTAAACTACCTAGCTAATCTAGCGAGCTACCTAAGCTACCTACTTAAGCTGCTTGCCTGAACTCGATGAAATGACCAGCAAATGAAGATATTCAAACGTAAGGTTTTATATTTGATTGATGACATAATGCATAACGCAACTCCGGACAAACTACCCCAACCTGTGAATTCTCATCACATCTTTTACCGGACATGCAGTCAACTCCACCTCCTATGTCATATACAGGGTGTTTCCACTTAAGAGGTCAATAGAGCAGCAGGTGATTGTAGTCTCCTAGACTAACAAAAAATTATATGCCGGGAAGGGGGGGGGGGTCAATATGAACCGTTAAGGAGTTACAGGGTGATTAAGAAAAAAAACTAGTTTTTCACAAAACATTCTGTATTTAAAACAAGTGAAAAAGCTAGAATTGGTCTAAGACCAATTCTTATGATACCCTAGATGAATGTCCGTATGAAATTTCGTATGGGTACCCATTTGAGCAATTTTGATTTTTGCAGTGGTTTTCGCATATATTTCTAGAACAGTTCGTCGGACAGAAAAAATGATTAACACCAATTTTATAGGATTTCATATTCTGAAGAAGTTTTTAGTACAATAAAAATGTCTTGGACTGATCGTTGTCACAGTATACATAAAAAACCTAAATTTTTATATGGCAACACCAACAATGGGTTGCCCGATTTGGTCCATTTTTGAAATTTTGTTTGCTAGTACAATGAAAACACCACGTACCAAATTTCAGATCTCTACTTAGACGCGTTCTCAGGCAGTGTTCAAATATATAACGGAAAACGAAATTTTTGTGTGGCAACCCCACGAAGGAGTTTCCCGATTTGTCTCAGTTTCGAACTTGATTTTACTTTTTATTTTAAAGTCCGTGTACAAAATTTCAGCTCTCTAAGTGTACGCGTTCTCGAGTTATCGTGTGCACGGACGGACGGACATGCAAAAATCAAAATAACTTTTAATATTATGCGTGGGTGTCCAATCCATTTTGCTCTACCATCATTATTTCGAGGTGTTACAAATGGAATGACAAACTTAGTATACCCTATAGATTTCATCTAGGGTATAAAAATACTGGACGCACGGACACAATTAAGATGCCATTGTATGTAGAACTTTATGACCTTTCGAACTGCTCAACCGGCCCCATACTCTCCTCCTCTCAGGAGTTACGGGGATCTAAACGAAATATTTAGGATTTTTTTACTTTTTTTTTATTTTGACCTCAATTTTTTAGCAAAATGGTCATTAACATAACTTTTTATAAAAAAAACCTATAAACTTTGACTCTCCTCTTTAATTTGACCTATTATACCCTATGTGCTATTTGCAGCCGTTAAAGAGCTATTCGCTCAAAACCTATTCTGAAAGCTATTCTCAAACCTAAAATTGTTCCCTTAGTGACTGAAAACACGTCATTTAAAAAAATATCGGCTAATTTTGGTATGACATTAATAGGTTGTTGTTTAACAGTTGCACATAACACATAGGGTAAAATAGATCAAATTAAAGAGGAGAGTCAAAGTTTATAGGTTTAATATAAAAAGTTATGTTAATGACCATTTTGCTAAAAAAATAGAGGTAATATTAGAAAAAAAAATAAAAAAATCCGAAATATGTTGTTTATACCCCCGTAACTCTTACGAAAAGTAGGGTATAGGGCTGGGTGAGCAGTCGTTGGAAAGTTCTGCATACAAAGAGATCTTAACTGTGACCGTGCGCCCAGCAGTTTTTAAGATACAGGGTATTGTTGTGAAAACCTAGCATAATTTCTTAATCACAATGTAACTCCTAAACGGTTGATATTGCCCCGCTCTCCCTGCCATTCAATTTTTTGTTAGGCTAGGTAAGTTCTATCACCTCCTGCTCTTTCGACCACCTAAGGGGAAACACCCTGTATGTGTTATGCACATATAGAGCATGATACACAAAATATGCCACAAATGACACACGACTATAATGAAGCAGTAGAGGAAGTTATCCAAAATAATCTACCCGAGTTTCGAAGAACTGATTTTAACGTGAATAATAGGAAAATTGCTGACAAAATTCTTTATGTAATCTCGCAATTAGTATGAATGTAAAAATGTTTAATGAATCTTTAATGAATGTTTTTCTTCTTTATAATGTTACTATTTTCAGGAAGCCTTTTTAATTAAATTAATAATTACAACTAAAGTTTTTAGTTTTTGAAATATTCAATTAAAGGAATTGCTTACCTCAACGTTATTAATAACCTCTCGTTAGCATGGACGCATTCCCTCATATTTGTGTTCGTCCTGTGAAGGTCCGGAGCAAGGATTTGCACTAAATCAAAGTAAAGCTCCTTCGACATTCTATTCTTTTCAATACAGGGATGAATCAAGATTCTTCTTTGCTTATGTCTCCTCTATCGATAATTATAATAGAGGACGAAATCCTCTTCGTTACTTGATTCACTCGACATTATATTAATTATAAACACTTTACAAACTTGAGACTTGGTTTGCGATTGAAGCAGAATGATTCGAGTTCCATAGTTTATGAAGCTCCGTGAACGAGCCACCAGATACAGATCAGTTTGCGACTTCGATCACCAACCAGTCCGTCACAACTGAGGAGTAGTTCATTGCACAAAGGTCTTAAATACCAATTCATTAATTCAATAGTTAAAAACAATCTCACCAGTTTTTCAATACAATCACTTTGCACAATAAGAAACCTATTTTTCTGCTAAATTTTAGGCAAATTTATTTTATTACCTACATAGTAAAAAATAATTCCCTAAAGTGAATGGCAACAATTTGTGCCACAAAAGTTAGGTATTTGTCGATAAAATTAGGGAAAGCTGCACTTTGGAAAACTTAGATTAGGCTTTTATCCCTCAAATGTAGGGAATTTTTGTTTTTTCCCCTAAAGTTTAGGAAATATTCCCTAAATTTTCAATTTTTTTTCCCTAAAATGTTGGGAATATTCCCTAAAATGTAGGAAACATTCCCTAAAATGTAGGTAATAGGTGATAGTACCACACTCCACCATAGGTGATAGAACACCATACACCACCCCCTTTAAAAAACATAGGAATGTGCTGCAGCTCGTTTCTTATGGCCCATACTACTAACTAGTACGGAAGTTATGTTGGTGCGCTAGGCACGCTCAAACAAAATATTGAAAAACATTTTATGACTTGTTTTCAAAAACAATGTGTGAATTATATAAACGGAAATACATTTTCTAAAAAACTGTAGTAGAATATCTAATTTATTGAATGTTCTCTCTTCTTTATATCCAAGAGAGCTTAACATTTTGGAAATTTTACGTACTTTATAGGTTTTCTGGTGCCAAATAACTAAATTCATTGAATGTTCCAAATTTATATTTTTATATTTATTTTTAGTGAAAATGGTGTCTTAAATTTAGGGAATAGTCCTATTATTTTTTACAGTGTACTTCGCTCCACATTCTCTTCACCTCATCCCAATTATAGATACAATTACGAGGGAGGTAATCAAAATAGGTATTTGCTAGTCGTGATGTGTCTAACGTTGTTGGGTGTGATAGAATTTCACTCTAGTTAATTATATTTTACCTATCATCCAAGTTTCCTTATTGTCCTTATTATTAATAATAGAACTGATTTTGTTTACATCAAAATTCAACATATTCGAAACTTCTCATGAAATTGAAATTCATCAAAATTTAGGAAGGATGCATGCACTTATCAGTTTCAAATTTGTTACCTATGTTGGAAACTATAAGCAAATTCATGAAAGTTTTCCATGAAATCAAAAAATCCACTGAAATTCACAGACATTTTTTCTGCAGATATTCTCTTTGAAATGTCACAGTTGACAAACTTAAGGTTCAAAGTTCAACAAATTTCGTTCAAAAATTGTGAATTGGAAAAAGGCGCCAGTGTAACGTACAGTTAATAAGATTTAGCATGAACTATCTAGTCCAATCCAATTGTAGAATGATTTCTGCACACAATACTCGAGCTGCAAGCCGCGCATATCTATTATCTTCAAATATCTTTCGGCCGTACAGTAAAATCTAATGATGCGTTTTTATCTCAAACTATGCGAATGTGGAACAATCTACCATCTTCTGCCTTTCCTCCGACATATAATCTTCGAAAGTCTAAGGGTGACATTCATCAGAACCTCCGTCACTCTCCTCATGTCAATGTTTTCTATTAAAGTGAGAAGGTGAGCAAGGTTAAGGCTCGATATAAGGAGATATAGTCTACTCATAAATGCAAAACTAGTAAGTGTCAATTTGCCTACTAAAAACGAAAACAAAACCCTTCCACTTCCACTCTCCATAGATTCATACGTCTTCCATTTTATAATAAAATTAGTGCCAAGCTATCCATGCATATCCTCGTATGAGGCTTCATGATTTATTTTTATTAATTTTTTCAAGAGAAGTAAATTTTCTGGCTTTAATCACTCCCTTGTCATTTTCACAATTTAACGATTGCTTAGTGCCAGTGTGTCTCTATTAAATCAAGTTTAGTCTACACACTCTGATCAGAGGTCTATATACAAATAATTAGTCCCTAAAGGAATTTCGAATTGATTAGCCGCCGTTATGCATTAATTGTCCTCAAGGAATTGGGTGAAATTCCTTTGAGTGATTATTTATTTATCCAAAAACTAGGGAAATCGCGGTGAATATCCTCATAAAAATCCAAGGAATTTATTGATTGAGCGCACAATTCAAATTGCTTGTACACACGAAACCAATTACTAAGGAATTCCTAGTATTGATCTAAGTTTTTCCGTTAATTTACATTCCAAGCGATAGTGTCACCTTTTAGTTGGGGGTGAAAACTGTGTGTGAGAGAACTTACAGAATTTTATGGGAAATGTAAAAAGCACTTAGCAATGAGTCTTGAATGTTATAAATTTTTTCTACTACATAAATTTTGCTTGAAGTTCATGGCTCTTAAACCTAGCGCATAGATGAAATTTTAAAATTGGCACACAAAAAAGAAAAAAAAAACAAAAAGAAGGAAAACGGGAGTGAATCACTTAACGCGATGTGAAACATGCTCTTCACCCAATCAAATTTCACTTTCCCGGGAATAATGCAGGCTACAGGATGTTATAGAGTCACATTCGCCGTGTTACAATAACGAAGTGGAACCGTGTGATCAACAGGATGGAAATATTTATGGCTTTAGAGGCGTTTAGAGTGGATTTACGAGCGAGCGCAAAACGCGTATGTGGGGGGCGTATGGCTCAATTGTTAAGAGGAAACGCGAGGATTCCTGGAGCCTAGAGTATTTCCTTTTGACAGGTGTAATGAATGGTCCTCAAGGGATATAAAATGGCATTTAAAACTTTTTCTGTGATTGAAAGTCCTATTTATATACTGATTTGAGTTTTTTTCCATATGCTTTTGAGGTTAGAGTTTGACTTGAGTGTGACATGATAAAATTAATGAACATTTTAAATAATTTTAGTCAGTTTTGCATAATATATTCGCCAGTATCTATGTCTGTCTATACGGCTAGATGAAAGCTATAATATCTCAAAGAGAAGAAAGAAAATCCATATAAAAGGTGAACGGAAAGTTATTTAAACAATGCCACAGGACCTGACGGAATCTCTCCTAGATTTATAAAAATACTTATAGAGCCATTGCTACGGATTTTGAGCACCTGTCTAACCACCTCTCAGTTCCCTTCTATATGGAAAACTGCAACAGTTTTACCGGTACCTAAGATTCAAAATGCAAAGGAACCAGCCGGTTACCACCCTATAAGCATTCTCTGCTCTTTGGCCAAAGTACTAGAGAAGTTTTTGTCTCTTCAAATAATAGAATATTTGGATTTTTGGATCCTTACCAATCTGGTTTCCGCAGGTTGTAGAGCTACGAAACGGCACTGATTGAAGTTATGTCTAACATTAGAAAATCAATTGACATGAACCAATTATGTGTCTTAAAGCTTTTGACGCAGTTAATCATCCTAAATTACTCTCTAAATTATGCTTTACTTTAATTTTTCAAATCTGTCTGTTGCGCTCATCGATAGCCATCTATTAGAAAGAAATCAACATATGAAAGTCGGTGCTTATCTGGAGATCAACGTTTCTTTTAATTTATTGTATTCAGCTCCTTCTGATGGATAGGAAGCCACGTCACTAATTCTTTAGGCAGTATTCTCATCAAGAGCCGTTAGCGTATGGTAAAACATCGTTTTTTGCTGGTTAACATGTGCTAAAACAAACTGTGCTCCAACTGGATGAACCACATTTTCGGATTACCCTTCCAGAAAGGCGTATGTTTGACTGAGACTGCATTAAGTACAGGATCAGGTAAGACGTTTGTTGGACGATTAGTAGAGTTGTCTGGCGGAGCACTGTGGAGACCAGTAGTGATATTCGAGAGGTCCTCAGCAGTAGACCATTGATCAGGCATTTTGACTGATGAAAATTGCAAATACTGCAGTAGAATCAACAAAGGGCAAACACAACACAAACAATGGAAACAACGAGAGTAGCACCTTGTGCGCTAGAAAAGGTTTACACTGATATTTAACAAAATTTGTATATGTATAGCAAAACTAGTTAAGTTAAATGAATATATATGCCTATATGTGGAATATATAACTTAATAAAAATGATGTGTAACTATATATATAACACTTAATAATACTTCCAAACCTTTTCAGTCCCACTGGTGTTTGATTCTTACTCTCCGGTATCTTGATTGAGTTTGACTCTTGATTTACTGATTTGTTGATTGATTCGGTCTGGTGTTGAGACAGTATCTAACTCTTTACCACTGGAGGGAGTAGCTATAGCTGTCACAATATTTAGTAGAGGATTGCTGATTCCTCGTACCAAAAGGAGCTTTGTGTTGCCAGTCGGGGTCACCAGTTTTGGTGGTTTACACCAATTACTTGTTAGACTGGCTCGTGAAGTCCAGTGAGTATTTTAAACAAAGAAACAGATCACTCTTGGGTAAGTAAGTAAGCTTAGTGAAAACCGTACAAATGCGGTGTGGCTACCCAAGGCCGCTAACGCCGCGCAGCTGGCATCGTCAAGCCGCCACAGGTCCATATTAGGTCCATTATTTTCCAGTATGTTTATAAATGATTTGCCAAATTCCATTGAGAGCGCAATATTCATTTGTATGCTGATGACGTGCAGCTTCAAATTAGCAGACCTATTGGCCTCTTAGATGATTGCTTATATCGTATAAATTCTGACTTGGAAAAAGTTTTACTTTGAATTTTTCTAGATGTTTGAAAAATCTTGGTGTGTTAATTGCCATGAAAATGAAATACTGTGACTACACTGGTTTTGATAGGTCAAATCTATGGTGGCCTCCTGCACAATGGTCGTCTAGTATTCTGCCAATTGGTACCCGGTCAGATCACTTCTTCCTCCTTATTTTATACATTGCAACTTACTATTTCCACACTTGGATTCCACTGGTTTAAGAAGACTTAACGTAGCATTTAATGAGTGCGTTAGATTTATGTAGCGACTTATACGGTATTATCTCATTTCATCTTTCAGTAATAACTTGTTGAGTTGGAGAGTCTTGAATTCTGCACGACCTTTTAATTCACTTATTCCTGATTTCCATTACTCTGTTCAATGTAAGTCTTACTTCGTTCAAGCTGCGCGTTTGCGGAATTGTCCGCTGACAAATATTCAGCACACTTGTTCAATTGGTAAATTCAAAGAGCTTGTTAGAAGTATGAATAGCTAATTTTAAGTACAATGTAGTTCGTGTTTTGAAGGAAGCAGCACCTTCATGGATAAATCAGTTAATCAATTAATAATTTGGTTCTTAATTTCATTTCACTCATTACTTTTGCTCGTTGTTTGATTTCTTTGAATGTAATATTTTGTTTCAATATTCAATTTTCTTTTAATTCGCTGTTCTCTTCTTTCATTTTCATGTACAGGGTGATTCTGATCAAGATACCTTCCGGTATACCACGCGATTCCTTGAGGTAAGCTGAACAAAAAATTGTTCCACATACCCCACCCTAGAAACCTTCCTTTAGGAATTGTGGCCAGTTGAAGATTTCGCCAATATTCGTGAGAGTAAATGAGTATAACTTTTGAACCACCCTATAGATTTTGGTTAATGTTGGCTTATTACATAGCCAAGAATAGTAGCTGTCGAAAAGTGTATTACTCTGTATATTTTAATTAAGCATCTTTAAATTATTCTCAAATATTTCCAAAGTTTTAATCTTTTTACACAAAAGTTTTTGAAATAAATAACGGATTTATGAAATTTGTGTGTAAAAAAAATCTTAGACCTTAGAGTTACAGCAAGTCTCTCTGCGAGTTCAATTGATGATCGCATATTGGTACTTTGATAATTTATAGCAAGTCTCAAAATCTGTGGGGGTATATCATCAAATACTTCAACAATTATACAGAAATATTAAAGGATTTTTTCAGTATAGGATCGTAGTTCGCTCAAAATGGGAAGGAACTAATAGTTCTTTCGTTTATATATATATCCTTATCACAAATACACATGTTACAGCTGTCTCCTCGAATATTAGACTGATGAATGGTGATACAAAACATGAATTTTTTGGGTAACAGTTACTCACTGTGTACGTACTAAACTAGCCCGCGGCAATAGGACGACTATAGTCGTAAAAAAAAAATAGAACCAAACCAGTATAAAAAACTTTACTGATAACCAAATACATTGGGTTTGGCTACTGAAAGTATTTATTTGTAAAAATTTATTCTTTTAATTTAGGATTATTAGTTTTTTTATGTTGTGCTAGTTTGGGGGTTTATACAATTATAATTGCTAGTTGATCATCTAATTCTAATTATTCCTTATTAGGAGGACTTCGTGCAGTAGCTCAAACTATTTCTTATGAAGTTAGATTAGCTTTAATTTTATTATCTTTTGTGTTTTTAATTGGTAGTAATAATTTAATTCATTTTTACATTTATCCTTTATTTAGCCTTGTGTCCGGGCCCAGCGGGCCCATGCGTAAAGAGGGCACATTATGATGGAACAATCAGTAATCCTGTTTTTGATCAAGTGCTTTAAATTTTATTTTTATAGCTTAAAGTTTGATACGACTAGAATTGGGGAGATTCGAAGTAGGAAATTAGATGGCATTAAATTAAAAACTAATGGCACTTAGAATTTAAATTCGTACCATCACCAATTCAGACCATAGTCTTCTTAGATTATTTTAAATTAATGTCCTCACATTTCAATATTGCTACCGTAGAAGCAAATACCATTTACATATTTCTGTATGTGTTCGTGAGAAGGGTATTTGAATACTCTTATCCTTCGTAAATAAAGATCTATATTGATCCCTTCGGAAATTATTTTCCAATAATTCGGGTAGTTTACTCTCTTTTACGATACGGGTACCTTGTTTTATATAGAGGGGCCTATTCCACGAAACTTCGAAAGTGTACATGCTTGTAGAATTATAGTTGTACTGCAAGTCAATCAAAATTATTAGTACACTTTGCTTTGCTTGCTAAAAATACAAAAAAAAACATTTGATGTAAAACAGAAGATTTCTTCATTAGTGGAAACTATATCGGTTCCGGAATTGGAGGATGGGAGAAATTTTTGAATAAAACTAATTTGGTTAAATTTGATATCGCTTTTGATTAGACCCATTTAATGTGATGATTCCCTTGCACCCAGAAGGGAAGGGGAATAAAAAGAGTCCGATACTGGTATAAGTTTTTGTAAGTTACATACATTTGATTTTTTCTGAGTAGGTACTTTGAAAATAAGTACTTTAGTTAGGTATCGTAGAACGGTAGATTCTTTCACGACCATTTTCTTCCAATTTGAGGTGAGTTGCTTTTAGTTCTGTATGGATGAAGTAGACGGATTTGTTTTCACCCAATTTGGTTTGTATTTAATTTAATTTAACAAATTCTTATTTAGGTACTCAGTCCGTCATTATTCAAGTGTGTCAAAATTACTCGGGCTACTTTGGAGTAAGAATTATATTCTTGTATTTTGACTTAATCTGAAAGAAAACATTCAATGAGCGTTATGAGACATTTGAGTGAAGCAATTCGCCAAAAAAAATAGGGGATTTATGGGCAAACAATAATGGGAAGTTGCACAAGATAACGCACTGTCGCACAATGCCTCCGTTTTCCGTGATTTTTTCGCCAGGAATAGAACGAATACCATCCAGCAGCTCTGCGACTTTTTCCTTTTCAGTCAACTTAAAAAACCGTTCCGGGGAACGGATTTTAGTAGCCGAGGAGGGGATATAATGAAAACCGAAGACGGCCATATAAAAACTCGAGTATAAAACGTATTTCAAAAATTGGATCAAGCGTTGACATAGTAAATTGCAGTTGATGGAGAGTCCTTTGAAGGGGACAATATCACCTTTGATGAATAAACTTATATTTTTAATTTCCAAAATAAATTCCTGAAATTTTTGAGATTAGGTAGTATCACGGACAAGTAATATACAGATATCGATGGTAGTGGGAAGAAAGTGATGTATGGAAGAGCTCATAGCAAACCTGAATAACTCACTGATTTCGGCTAAATATATCACGATTACGAACCATATTTTTCATTTCAATATAGGCAAAAATTCATTTCTTTTTTAGAATTGAAATAGACCATCTTTCTTCAAAATTCTCTGCATTATTGGTGGTTGTAGACGGTTCGAACAAATTCTGTCTGCCGTATTGTGGGATGGTTGTGAGGGACGGTGGGTGGGTAAGTAGAGGTAAACATTAATGCATGATTTATTTCTTTTAATAGTTGGATATGCATGGAAAATTATAAACTTTAGCGAACTTTATTGGCAGGTGTACAAATCGCTTGTTTATGGAATTAACGCCTAAGCGACTATCACTAATCGTCCCAATCAAATCAAATTTTGCATTTTTTGGTTTCCGTATTTATGAAAATTGCAAATTTTAACAAAAAATGGACTCGAAAGACATTGTTTCGCACGTCAGAAATAATTTAAATATGATAACGTATTTATTTAGGTAAACATTTAATTAAAATTGCATTAAAATTGCAAGTACGGAAAATGTACGGCATACCAGTAGAGAGATTAGTAGGAAGTTAAGGCAAATCGATGATAAATGCGAAAGCACAGTGAAATTGTAACTTTCTCCAATAAATTCAGATCGTGGAATGCAAAGAACGACAGTGCGTATGTACTAAGTACAGCCAAAGAACGAATAATTGCAAGAAATCTCTGCCACCAATAATGCACATGAATTCTGAAGAAATATGGTCTATTTCAATTCTAAAAAAGAAAGAAATTTTTGCCTATATTGAAAAAAAAATTATGGTGCGTACCCATGATATATTTAGCCGAGATCAGTGAGTTATTGAGGTTTGCTATGACCTCCTCCATACATCACTTTCTTCCCACTACCGTCGATATCTGTATATTTCTTGTCTGTTCTTTTTTTTAGTTAACATTTCTTAAGACTCTGACAAGAAATATTTTTATCGTGCTAAAGAACGGCATGGGCAGATAAAATCAAATTAAATTGTTTGAAGGTTTACTGGTGGTGTCACCTATAATCAAGAGCAACAAGTCAAATTTAGCTTGTTGACCATAGGTCTCGCTATAATTCAGCATATATTTTCACATAGCTCTCTGCGGGGTAAAAATTTTATGTGAAAATTTAGCTTAGCGCGGACCTCAGTATTAGGTATGTATAGGTAGGTAAGGTAGGTAGAATATATAAAAGCCTTTCCATACAATTTCGGAACCGAAAAATACCCTCGCTTATTCAAAAATTTTGCGAACGTATATTTAGGACAATTTTAATTAAGTTCTAGGTCAGAATGTCCTTTTATTTTGGCCAATGCTAATAAATTAAGGGTCATTTCATATGAAATTTTTAAAATGTTGCAGAAATGATGCTCTGTGGCCGGATTGTGTAACATGGAGAATTGGGGAATTTGGGAAATGAGAGAAGTTTTGACAGTTAATTCTTCAGTTCACTTCACTTCACTTCACTTCACTTCACTTCACTTCACTTTCTGTAACTCAGCGAATTTGTTTTGAGAATTCCCGAATTCTCTGATGTTTTGCAAGTGAAAAAAAAAACTAATGACAGTATAGTGTGTTTTTGTTGTATGTGTGTGTGTGTGTGTTTGTGTGTTTTTTTTTTGTAAGTACCAAGGTATGTAGGAATTTTCATTATATTTAAAAAAAAAAACAAATATTGATTTTGGTGTCCCAAGGTACCCACTAAAAATTGTAAATCTGCACATTAATGCTTATATGTAGAATAAAATCGCATCTACATTTTGTCCCTTAATTAGATATGTAATTAGTCTTTGAGTCCGATAAATAATGGTTTCGAAGATAACTACAAAAGAAGTGAATCAGTTCTTTTTACGGGTAAATTATTACCTTTTTTAGTACAAAAATGGGCATTATATCTACTCACCATTGTGTTGAACTTATAAGCCATAGATATTCACTTTCCGCTAGAAAAATTTTCACAACAAAGTACTTATAAAAGTGAAAGAAAGAACCGCATAATTAAACGCACAAAACAGGAGCTGGGGTGTATATGACCCACATGTAAAAAACCTTTTTGAAGCGGTAAAAATTGCTTCTCGTTTCCTTTATCATATTTGCCTCGAGGTCTAATAGTTGTCTGATACCATATACATTTATCTCCTCATATCCATTCTCCACTTATTCCAGAAAAACTAAAACAAAACAGACCCCCTACATCATTCGAAATCTACCCTACTAAGAAAAAATTTCAATTTATCTTGACGTCTATGCCAAAAACTGATACCTTTTATCGTCTTTGGAGATTCGCACTTTTTCACACTTGTCAAGTGTTCCCTAATTCTCCAAACATATTAGTGAATTGCGAATGGAGAGTTAGGGACTTTTAATGGGAGAAAATCAAAAAGTCTCATCCCCCGAATTCCGTAATTCTCCCTGTTACAGAATCCGGCCTCTGGTCTTCTTTGCAAAGTTCATATATATTTTGATACCCTATACTAGCACAATCAAATATGGAAGTTAGGATTTCGAGCTTTCTAAGAAAAATATGTGCTCCGGGATTTAGATAATTTTGCCTGTTACAGAAAACCAATTCTCCGTTCTTGCGTCAATATTTGAATTTTCATATTCAAGTTTTTACACCAGAAAAAAGTAAATAAATTTCTCTCTATAACTACAACTTTCCTACGTCAACAGTATAAAATTCTAAATTCCATGAAATCTACTAATTAAGTTCTCTTCATTGTCAATAATTAACTGTATTTTGTGGATAATTATAATCCTATTAGTCTTAATGGAAACCATGCATATCCAAATACCCACACTTCACCTTGAAAATAACTCTTCTATGCTGTGCTGATATAGTTCAAAAAGAAAATCAAAATTTAATGCAAACATTACGGGCACGTGCAATCCATTTTGCTTTCAACCTTGCTCCTGACCATTTGACATTGAATGGCATTCTGCCTTTCCCCTGCATTCTGCACTTTGGATTCCCATTGAAATCTGATCTAATTAAAGCAAGAAACTGAATTCCAAGAACTCTTAAGTGACTTTCCTAGAAAAGTTCTAGAATGTCCCTTAGATCGTGTACTGTAAATAAAAAAAAAAAAAGACAAAAACTTTCGTAAAAATGAACTTATGATGATGCAAGATAAGACCTTCGAGGCACGGCACAAAGGAGCAAGCACGAGCAAAAGGAAACCTTGCGCAGAATTTATTCAGTTCCAGCGTTTCCGAGTCTCCTTCACTTTGTCTTACTCGGATCGGTGGTTCCTGATATTATGAAAGGACTTGTGGTGGGGGTGGAGGAAAAGTTTCTTCTTCCCGGGACATAATAATGTCCTTGGCGATTGTATAGAGTACCGAAATGAATGGAAATCCATTTCGGGAAATTTTTATCGTTGCACAATATGTCATGTATAAATCACACCTTTATCTGTATTGTTGGCGGGTTTTGTCGCTGGCTTGATATACAGTTCTGTAAGGCTAACTCCCTGCTTCACAATGTTCTTTTGTAACACTCTCCCACACCCATATTACGATTAACAAACAACCTCCATAAGGGTAGAAGAGGGTAGCAGATTTTCGTTTGCTTGCTTAGTAAAGCTGAGAGCTGAGCTAAAACCATAGCAATCGAGCACTGACTGCTGGAATAACATAAAAACTGTGGGCTTGTTTGTGTATGTTGGCGAATTGGAGGTGGAATGAATGTTTTCATAGAATTCACTTTATTTTTCACATCCTCAGGCTATTGGGAAATTTATGATACTTTTCTCATATAGAAATTGAAATCATTGCAAAGAAGAACACTGTAAACTTCCCCACACAACCAACAGAGCTAAAATGCTCTGCTTCCAGAACCAAGAATATGAGTATAAGCTGAGAAGTCTCCCAGTCCGTTGATGTGGGTTTCCATAATGTATCCATCCATTTCGGGAGACATGAAATATTGCGTCTTCCCGACAATTATCTGTTCACAGGACGTTCATCATCACAATAGGGAGTAATTTTTGTACACGATGACAAATAGCTGTCGGATTTTATTTGGAATGCATTAAAGCTTTCTCTGTCAGGATAATATCGATGAGCATTTGAAGGACAAGAGTACTTCCTGCTTTTAAAACTGGTTCCATTATTCCTGTGGGAAAAAATCCACTTGAAAAAATTGTTGCAGATTTTATACATATAGTTTGAAAGCCTGAGTTAAATGGAAATTTTTTTCTCGATACATTGCGGAATAGGGTTCTGCAGGAGGAGGTGGAGTATTAAGTACCTACAAATATCTAACTCTTCGTAGAAACAGACACAATCTCTAGCCCAACTGCTTTTTTGTTGTGTTTTAAAGCACGAAAAAAATTGTTAAAGCATGTGCCGCACTCACGCGTCAAGGCAGAACATTAGACAAACTAATAACATACAAACAAGACTGAGCAAGTAGAACAAAAACCAGTAACGTCTTGCTCGAATAAAAAATCGACGATGCCTCGACTTGATGACATAACTACGTTCATATAAATACACTGCAGAAAGAAGGCTAACTTTTATATTACTCACTCTTTCGGTCTAAGCACAAAGTACCAACTGAGAGAGAACTGAAATAAATTAGTGGATTCGTCGAAATACATGATTTTAAATTAATCATTTAGGGTTATTACTGATAAAAACTATTTTACCAATGTCAAACATTCATTAGATACGCAGAGGAAATTCTAAATATTTTAGTAAAATCACTTTCCGAGCAACGTGCTCATGTTTTCAACTTTCCGCCAATGATTTTATCAATGTTGGCACCGACGTAAGAGCTCTTTTGACACAAGCAATTGTGTCCACGTAAAACTGAAAAGTAAGCAGTCCATATTATATACGTCAGTGGACAAAACCAAGGGTAAGCTAGCAATGCCTTGCTCCAATATAAAATCAACGATGTCTCGACCTGATGTAGGGAAGGCCTCAATTCTTTCTTAGAAATGCACTCGAAAGTTTTTCCTCAGAATTGTCATGCATTATTGGAGGCGATAATGGGTGCGTGGGTAGACCTCTAATAGTTTTTATGAGTGTAGCAATGAGACGTGAAAGTTTTACTCTACTTGCAGCGCCGAAAGCCATAAAAACCTATTAATAGTAGCATATTATATTATTATTATTATATTAGTTTTATATTTATATTAGTTTTCAAAAGGTATTTATTTATTAATATCTATTAGCTGAACTCGATATATATTCATTATATTACTGCCACCGTATAAAGATTCTAAAAAAGTAATTTAAAAAGTACTTAAAAAAGTACTCAGTACTTTTTATAGACTTAGTACTTAGTTACAAGTACTTTTTATACATGCGGTACCTGTACTTTCGCTGAAGTACTCAGGCCTTCGGTACTTGTACTTGTACTTAAGTACTTTTTCTTTGGTACTTGCCCATCTCTACTATTTACAGTCAATTTCAAATTATTCCACAACAATTATTACTTGGGACGAAGATAATTTAGTTGACATTTCAGAAATTGATAATTACAAATTTGTTTTTATGCTATTGTAAATAGAAAATTAATTGACAGGTATATTATATTAGAGTCGATTTACTTTTTGGTTGTGCTTATTTTAAAAATATATACAGGGTATCCCGGAAGTCGACGTCAAGCCGGAATTGGGTGATAGGCCAAATCAAAATAGTTACCAGAAAAATATTTCTATTTTTTAAATTATAGGCATTTCTTTCTTTTTCGAGAAAATGTACTCCCTGTTGCTAAAAAACTTTACTTTTTTTCAATTTTATTTTTCTTATGTAATCCCGAAAAGTGCTTATGTAACATGTTGTTTTAAATTCTAAGCCAACTGCTCCACCTTGGAAGAAAATGTCATATTTTGCCGAACCAAAAATAGAAAATTAATACTTCGCCCAACTTTAACTGACTGTACTGAAAAAAAAATTTATTCTACGCCAGTCTGGCAAGTAACTTTAAAAGTTGACGCATTTGATAAGGATTCTAAAATGGTATAATACATGCTACATTATTATTATTATTATTATTACATTAGATTACGGGAAAAAATATTATTCTTCAAGAAACCCAGATTTGAAAAATTTCTTTTTAGGTACTAAAAATGATTTTAATTTATCCAAAGCTTGCCTTAAGACCGTAACTTTAAGATTCTAGTTTGAGTGACATTTTTTTCCAAGCTGGAGCAGTTGACTTAGAATTTAAAGCAACAGGTTACATAAGCACTATTCGGGATTACATAAGAAAAATAAAATTGAAAAAAAGTAAAGTTTTGTAGCAACAGGAGCTAACATCACAGGGTGTACGTTTTCTCGAAAACAAAAGATATGTCTATAATTTAAAAAATTCATAACTTAGATTTTTTTATATTTTTCTGGTAACTGTTATGATTTGGTCTATCACCCGGTTCCGGCTTGACGTCAACTTACGGGATACCCTGTATATATTAGGATGTATACAGATTCCGCTTCCTGGAGCACCACAGGGTCGTTTCTCGATAGGTGCAAGCACTTCAGTTACCTCTTTCATCATCGTTACCTGTTACTGGGACTTGTGTTAGCCTTGGCATTTGATATACACGTAAATATCAAATGATGTGAACTTGAGTGTCTTTTAAAGGAATTAAAAACGTATTAATGCTCTTCTGTGCTAATTGTTATATGGAGCTGATATTGATAGAGTCTTATAAGTATACCTGAATCATTGGCATCACCTGTTGGCCGATTTCCATCACCTTTATGAGAAATGACTCAACTGGCTCTGCCTTAGTTTTATAATCTGAATTGGCACAAGTAGATTTATCATTTGATCCTTTGAATGATCTATTTAAGGATAGTAAATTATGGTGGATAAGGAAACTCGGGCAGTTTTTATACGTCTATTAGCACAACTTTTACAAGGGTAAGAATAGAAACGAAGAATTTGTTTTTATCCAAATGTTAAAATTATTAAAAAATATCTTAACTAGAAAATATACTCTTTCAGCTATCGGTTTTGTCTCACATTAATACGAATACATCCAAAACCTGTGATAACATTCCATAAGGCTGGCTTTTTGGGTGCCAGAGATTTAATTGAATGCGATTTTTTATATCGAGTTCTTGATAGTATGTTTTTTACTGGATTTTTTACTGAAAGGGTTCCACCCTGGAGACTGCATAATGCTTGGGATGAACTTTATAACTGTATTAGTGATTAGAGAATATGACCAATAGTAATTTACATCGTGTTCTGCTTCATTTTAAGATAGTTTGCTTTTCGTTTTTATATAATTAATGTATGTATACAAATATATATAAAAAAAAAGTAAAATTGCAGCCAACTTTGTACTCTAAATAAATCCCAGGATGCTCGGTGTAGAACTTGTTGAAATGAATTCGACATAAGTTTTTGACTTTTAACGACTGCTCATCTTCATAAAGATATGAGTTTAAAGCTGCTCAATTGAAAACGTCTGATTCAATAAACTTCAAGAATTCTGTATCCAATTTATAGTGCTATCATACAGGTCGTATACTAATTTACTTCGCACCTAATAAAAAATTGTAAGTTTTAAAAAACACCTCTGTAGCTGTCAAATTATATTAGTCCCCTCATGACGTAGAAATACAAAAAGTTCCTCTCGAATCGGCCATACCTTAAATTTGAAATTGCAATGACAGGTGTGTTTGTTCCAATTTTTGATATTTTTGAAATTCCTTAACTCCCAAATTTCATACGAAATTTTAATAAATTAGAAACATCAAATATGATTTGCAATTTTATTTCAACATCCACATTTCAATTCAGCAAAATATCTGAAGATTATTTCGATATTTTGTATACCGAAAATTTGTATTGCTTGCCATACAAAGCTCTGTAGTTGAAACTCCGAGTACTCGTTGTAGGCTACTTTACAATTAGAAAAAGAGAAATAATTTTAGTCTTCGTAGTTTGTCAAAGATGAATTTGTAGAAGATTAGAAAAGAAGTTATAATTTGGTCTAAGACGAATTTTGGCAATACGATAGATGAATGCGACTTCTCTGCTTTGTTGAAAATATGCTCTTTATCGGTATTTCTTTATACAACGGTTCTTCGGATAGTAAAAATGCATGAATTTTATAGGTTTTTACATTCCCAAGAACTCTTTTGTTTTTTTTTCAATATGCATTGAAAATCCAGACCGTTTTCCTAGCAAACCCGAAGAATCTGTAAATTCGGAAATTTTTGTATGGCAGCACTACGAAGGACTTGTCTATTTTCGTACATTTTGAAGTAGTTTGTCGCTTACATCTCTAGAACGATTCGTCGGGTAGCAAAAAATTATTATAACAAACTTCATAGGATTTTATATTCTGAAGACATTTTCAGTACAATAAAAACATCTAGAACTGATTGATTTCACGGTATACGTAAAAAACAGTAATTTTTATATGGCAACACCAAGAAGGGATTACCCGATTTAGTCCATTTTTGAAATTTAATTTACTATTTCTATGAGAACTTTAACCAAATTTCAGTTTTCTACGTGCACGCTTTCTGAGGAAGTGTCCAAATATATAGTACAAAACGAAATTTTTGTATGGCAACAATAAGTAGTTACCCGAGATGTCCCATTTTCGAACATAAATTTACTTTTTTTTTTAATAAGCCCGTATGCAAAATTTCTGCTATCTTATGCTTATGATGCACATAGGGTAAATTTCACGGGGTATTTGCTTCAGGATAACTGAATTACCTAGTTAATTGTAGGCCCCTGATATACATAAATCGGTGTATTTTTAATGGTAACGCACATGTCTGATGTTTAAAATGAATAATCCATTAAAAAAGAAAATATATTTTGTGATAGTAAAGTTTACCGAAAAGTTTCAAGTTTTTAAAATGAAAGTTGAAGATGCAATTGCATTAATTCAAACGAAGCGTCTGCGGGCGATGCTGATGAGGCAGCAATCAATTGTAAATTTAAGACAAATGCAAGATATGGACCGGAAGACAAAACAGTTATGGCTACTTGCAGTAAGATCATGGCTACGGGCTAAGATGTTCACACGAATGTTATGAATGAATAATTCATATTATCGTACAAGATGAAGGAGGATATGGTCGAAGGCAAGTTCGGGAATCAAAAATTGTGTGTCTCCATGCTGTTCTAATGACATTTTTGACATCTAGGCACATTTAGACATCTAAAATTACAATTTATTATTTATTTTAGGTCGAGAATTCTCAATTCTGGGAAAAGGATGTGCCGAAATTTGGCGAAGAAAAATTCAAAACATACTTTTGTGTCAAGGCTGCGCCGACTGTCGAAACAGGACACCACTTGGAGGTAGGCCATTTCTCTTCGAAAAAGAATAGCTATCGCCTTATATGCTCTCGGATCTTCAGGAGAATACAGAACGGTTGGCAGTTTATTTGGTATGGGTAAAACAACGATGGGCAAAATTGCTTTGGCATTCGTATAGGTGATGTGTGATATCTTCCATGTTTATCCAATGTTTATCTATACCTACGCAAGATAAACTCGAAGAAATTGTGGCCGGCTTTGAAAAAATGGGATTCCCACAGTGCTTTGGAGCAATTGATGGATGTCACATCGAAGTCAATCCCCCGAAACATGAAGCTACAGACTACTATAATTTCAAGGGTTGGTATTTCTTAATTTTGTTTTGCGTGCGTTAACTATCGATATCGTTTTAACTACATTAATGTTGGAACTCCTGGCCGCAGCAACTACTACAGAATATTTGAAAATTCATTGCTAAAGCAACAGCATACACCAAATCCAACTTTCACCGAGAACAGTAGAGTAATGCAAGGAATTCGCGTGCCTACATTATTGATTAGTGACTTTGCCTTCAGTCTGTCCGAACGCGTTATGAAACCCTTTCCATTTCATATAGACCAATCGGAAGATGAAAAGAGTTTTAATTTTAGGCTATTGAAATGCAGACCCGTGTTAGAAAATGCTTTTGGTCATTTAAAAACCCGATTTTGCCGATTGGGAAAGTGCTTGAAAGTACATATCGGCAATGCTCCTGCAATTATAAAAGCTTGCTATCTTTTGCATAACATATGCAACTAGAGAAATGATTCTATTAATAAAAACTGACTATCTGAATTAGCAAAGCTGCAGAGAGGAATAGGGCAGCCAAATAGAGAATTTACAGGAGGAAACTTGTAGCCCAGAGGATGTGTCATCCGGCGCGCTCTTTTGCAATTCTTTAGTAAGTATAAAATCATAATAACTAGATATAACGTAACTAGCACTTATTTTTAAGACATTTTAATATTTTTTCAACTAGAAAATTTATTAATTTTTCCTGCATTTAATTATTTTCTTTCATGATATAACTGCTTTCTTTCAAAAGGTTTCTTGTAGTAATGCTCTTTCTTCGATTTTCCCATTTCCAACTGATATTCTTTGAACGCCTTTAACGCTTCATTAAAATTTATTTTCTTTACAGAATGTGAAGCCGAAGCGAATCCTGCTGAAGGAGGAGGCGACACCAATCCAGAAGATGTCGACGGCACCGTTAAATCGCACGATGCTGAAATTAATTTATGCGAGGATAAATATGACGATGGTCTAGGCTCCGTAGGAATATATAGGTACATAATTCGTCTCATTTATCAAATCTAAAAAAATTAGCACAAATTCTTTATTTAATAAAATACTTAAGCAAAGTTATTATCTTTTTATTACCATAACAATCAACTGCAATGGATTCCTCCATTAACTCCGTGCCACGTTTGCTTTTGTGATGGCCAATAAAATCATTAAGGGCATTGAAATGTTCCCATTCAGATAGAGCTCCTCCTGATGTCCCTTTCTTCAAAACTTCGCATCTAAAAATTTATCGAAACTTTAGTGTTTTACAATTATATTTCACCATACATACTTAAATCTTTTTGTCAAATTCTTTATCTGAGTCTTTATATCCTCGACAGAAATCTGAAGTCCATGACTTTCCATCAACTCTTTTTTCATATTGTTGTACACATGAATATTTCTTTTACTGCCACGAAGCTCGTCAATGTTGCATCTCCAGACTTCAATCACAATTGATTGTTCGCCGGTACTTAAGAATGCTCATTTCTTTAAATTTCTTTAAACTATCGAACTTTCACTTTTCATATCCATTTTTGTTTTAATTTGTCACTGTCTGTGTCTATTGCTGAACATGTGGTTACACACATGTTTATATTTCTACCAACTACCAGCTGGCGCTGTTATCAGGGTAATTGCAATTAGCCATCAATTTTGAGGATATACTAGATACCCCGCTCTTTTTTCGGGGTATTTTTCAGAATACTCAGGGTAATTGGTGATACATACGGAGTAAAAGTAAGTTAATTTAATTAACCAATTAATTTAGCTCATGTGTATCACAGGGTATTAGTGAACGCCTTTCAAGTTATCGTGAGAACGGGCAGACCGACGCAGACAGGCGGACGAACGAACGGACAGACGGATATGCAAAAACCAAATTAACTTTTAATATTATGGGTGGGTGTC
Source organism: Dioctria linearis (assembly GCA_963930735.1). Classification (NCBI taxonomy): domain Eukaryota; kingdom Metazoa; phylum Arthropoda; class Insecta; order Diptera; family Asilidae; genus Dioctria; species Dioctria linearis. The sequence continues at coordinate 162,405,795 of OZ005743.1, forward strand.
CAACCCTTTTTGCTCTACCATAATTATTTTGAGGTGTTACAAACGGAATGACAAGCTTAGAATAATCTTTTGATTTCATCTAGGGTATAAAAATGTCTTTGTACTACGTGTAGGATAGTGCGCTGGTGGGTATCAGTTCCAGGCCCGTATCCAGACCTTCAGCGTGGGGGGGGGGGGGGGGTCACAACGAAAATGACCGAGGGGAGAAAAGATAGTCGCTTTTAATTTTTTTTTATCATATTTAAGATATCACAAAACCCAATTTTCCGCTTGATTTGGAAAGCTTGTCGATAATATTATCCACATCAATGTCGATCTCAGAGTGGACAAACTTTAAGGACTCATATCATGATACTCCTTCTCGTGCAGAGATTGTAGAAATAAATGTGAGGGTGAGAGCTCGCAATTTGAGTCACATTCAAAGGAATAGGAGTAGAAATGCATGATATGTCATGACTATATCTTTTGATGGGAGCTTAACTGATCTTGCTTTCTTCTGAAAAAAGTTGTGTCAATGGTCTTATCAGTCTTCTGCTTTCCATTTTCGCTACTATTTCTACCTCCGTCGCTAACTAGTGTAGCAAGTTTATTCTTATCCTTTAAATTAAAAGTAAACGTGAAGTTAAATTAAATAACACTACTTGTATTAATACGAAAGTACAAGCAAAACAACGGCAACTATCGCAAGCAGAAGAAGCGAACGGTTTTATTTTTATAGTCTTGCCGTAAAAAATGTGAAGAAAAATTATAGAATCAATTTTAGTGTTATCAATCCAACTGATCGTTTTCAGCAACCAATAGTGTATAAAAATTCGAAAGAAAAATGTTTAAGTAAATTTCTAAGAACAAAATGTATGCTTGCCAACGCTCATAAATATCTTTAGCGACCCATTGTCCGCCACCAATAGCGCATGAAAAATCTAAAGAAACATTTTCAGATAAAGAAAGCTAAGAAAACTGAATGCTTGTGCCTTTGTCCGAAAGAGTGAGTCACCAGTATCAATGCACGAATTCCAGTGTTGCCAATAATTTCTTTCTAAAATCGGCTAAATGTATCTAGAATATCTAAAACAGATTTTAAGAATCGGCTAAAAATCGCCAAATTCCAAATTCCATTCTATACAAAATAATGCAAACTCCTCGAATGAACGTAAATGCAAGACCAGTATAAAAGTTCTCGCCGATAGTACTATCGAGTGGTGTATTCTTTTCCTGATTCAGAAAATTTTCTCCGGACGTTTTTGTTGCCGGAAAACCCATTTTCATGCACTCGGGTGACATACACCCCAGTTACTACATTTCGCATATATTTTTCCGCTCTTTCTTTCAGAGACATAAGTGCTCTGTTGCGAATTTTTTTCTCATAGGAAGTCATTCTCCACGACGCATCAATTTCGCACAATCACGAGAGGAAAAATCCACTTTTTTAACCAAGAAATTGGCTCAAAATGCATCCGATCGCCAAAGCACACTAATCCGGGGATTACACGATATAGTACAGCTTGCATGCAAACCTCCCTTCCAACGCGATTTTTAACTTGACAGCAGAAGGCAGTTCGGTTTATGTTTTATCAGCTTGCATGCAAGTTCATTTAAAAAATGGCATCGATACGTAAAGTCTTGCGTATATTGGAAAATTATGGCAATAAAGGAAGTAGCAGAATGATAAAAACCCAAGAAAAAATGAAGAGGAAGGTGTTGGTAAATGATGTAATGAAAATGAGTCCAGAAAATCTCAGTTTTCCAGAATACATTTATCAAATTCTCTTCAGCATTTCTTTTCCGCCATCTTGAAAACTGTATAATGTCAAATTACTATCCCTTCAGCTGTCATGGTTTTTCATCATCCAAGTTCGCTGAAAGCTGAGCTGCCAGCATGGCAGTAGAGGTTACACGTGCAAGAAGTATGACAGTGCAGCTTGTATGCAAGCTGTACTATTACGTCTAACCTCCGGGTAAACTAGGTGTAGCTAGCGTCAATCCCAAAATCGGCTGACGAAATATCAAAATCGGCTAAAAATCGGCTGTCGGCTAAGGTAAAATTTTGTCGGCTAATGAAGTTAGAATCGGTCAAATTAGTCGATTTTCGGCAACGCTGACCAATTCGTTTACACCGTTGTCGGTGAATAGATATTCATTCAAATTCTTAAGAACAATTTGCAAGTGTATTTCTAAGAAAAATTTAATGCTTCCCTACGACCATAAATTTTTTTAACAACTCTTGAATCAGTGTCGCCATGGAAAATCAACGGGTGGCTAGGTTAGACGTTGATTGCATGGAACTGGTTCTATTGAAAGATTGAAGAACCGTAAAACAAAATTTGTAAGTCAAGGCTTAAATACAATTACGACGATCAACGGCAAACAACGAAAAACTGCCGCTGTTAAACTTCTAAAAGCACAGCGTCTTATGCGAATGCCCAAATTTCGACAGGTTACGGTAAGCGGTGGACGAAGTTACCGTCGGGATTGATGAATTTCTAATTTTGCCGTCGTTGCTAACAAAATCAAACGAACGAAATTGTTGTGACATTATTGTCAAGGTTTGTCAATTTCAAAACAATGAATTTTGATGAAAAATAGATTGAGGATATCATAAAATAATTTATGATATACAAGACAACCAGTATAGACCAGTTGACAAAAAGGACATAATTTGGATGGATATTTCGAGGCGCTTAAATAAAAATGGTAAAGTTGTGATATTTTCGGCATTTAGTTTGATATTAATTTAATTAATTTCTTTATTTTAAATTTTTCCTTTCCACACTTTGCAATTTTTTCAAAATAATATAAAATATATCTGTTTCAAAACGCTCAAAACAAATACAAATTATATCTCAGTATCTTCTTTTTTACAATCGCCGCTTTTCGACTACCTGTTTTGACAGAGAATTTCCTGCTGCCATCTACCGTCGCTTACCAATTTCTTAGAAACAATAACACTTTTTAAACTCGTAATTGTGTTCTTTTTCATATATATGAGCAATGGACACAGCAAAAATATAAAAACGTTCCAAATTACTTACTATCCTGTGATAGATATGATAGATGACTTTTCGACACTAATATAAAAACGCAAAAGATTTGTACACGTTTAAAAGAAGAAGAGCTACGAGCGAATGTTTATTATACCCAATCCACTATTACTACTCACACCACCGCGAAGGTTAGGTGGCGCACTTGGGAGGTCACAGGGGACATGATCCCTGTGACCCCCCCCCCCACCCATTTCCCACTGTATTCGCACCTGATCAGTCCAGGAATATGATTTTGCGGTTATAAGTCGTGGAGGATGACATATGGTTCATGTTGATCTGTTAAACCGAAACCCAAACACTTCTTTAAAAACATCAGGAAGTTATCAAGAAAATGCAGCCCAAATGTACTAAGCCACTTGAATATCGCTGATTTTTTTTTAAAGATTAATTTGACGTTATATTAAGTACACTCTGAAGAGCAAAGCTCGACTATATACAGGATATCTCAGTAGTAATAGTAAATATTTTAGCAGGTGGAAGTATGGAAAATTTTAAGCAAAACGTACGTCTGTTTTAAAGCTGTAAACAAGTTGAAATTTTCCGTTTTCTCGAGAATGGATACAACATGTGAAAAACCGTTTTCAGAATATGGAGTGACACTCAAGACTGTTCTAAAGCATTGAGTAAGTAGTAAGCTGTCTGGTCATAACGGTATTTCAGCTATGTAAAATAATTTTCAAGAAATTGGCAAAAAATGTTGTTTCATTATTATAAACGAATATAAATTTATTTCTAAAAACAATAACAAAAATAGCATTATTAAGACTAATATTCAATATTTTAGGAGTCCGCCATTATTTGGTTTAGCGTAGGTTTTTGTACTATATACATAAGTAAATGACCGACCGCATATTGCTTCTGCTTTGTGCAATATGCGGTGGGTAATTTACCTGTGTATATTACAAAAACATATGCTACCCTGCTCTACGCTGTGCTGCCTTCAATGTGCGGCAGGGCAGTTTAGTATGTTGGTGGAGATGTATTCGCTTTATTAAAAAGGCTAGATCCTTTTGTACAAATACCAACATCTAATTTCATCTTATCTAATTCATCTTAATTTTTCTTGTTTCTTTTATTTTGATAATAGTTTTTCCGGCTGGTAACAATTTCTCTAAATCTCCGTTTTATCTCGATTCCATGCAAAATAATTTTATTTCTTATTTAGTTATTTGGATTAAAACAAATAAAATAATAATGAAAAGCATTCCTTTTTATCAGTTCTAGTCGAGATTTCTCCGACAGCAGACGGTCTCAGCTTATTATCAAACAGTGAAATAAAGTTTCCTACTACAACGAATTTTATCAAACGTTCTCGTTCTTCGTCTAACAAGCGATTGGATGCCTCTTTAAGCCATCCTAATAAAAAGTGTAATAGTGGTCGTTGCCTATGCAACACACATCTTGCGAATATGTATGCTAAAAAACCTCGTACTTCACGTGGTGGTAATAAAAAAACATGCCGCAGCTATCATTTCTGATGCCTCTGCATCTAGCAGTAATTATTTCGTTCCGCTACAGACATTGAATGTAGATAGTGATGAACCAGTTGAAGAACAATCAATACCCAACATCTCACCTCGAAAAATTAAAATTCCACCAATAAATGTAATTAAATGCACATCGGATTACATTCATTTCACGCGATTAACTTAACTTAACTAACCGACAAATCAAAATCTACTAACTAAAAGAGATCTTCATTAAAAAGATCTTTACATTGAATTGCTAACTTAGGCAAAAATACTATAATGACGGATGGGGACGTGTGAGGAGTTTGCATGGCGTGTCATTTATATTGTCGGTATACCTACTTATTAAATAGACAACTACTCACTATTCCACACCTACCTCCACGTGGTCGTCCCTGGAAACATAGCACGATAACGTTTATCTTGTTGTGTCTAAAGGTGTAAGGAAACTTAGTACTCAATTATTTGTTCGAAGTGAAAGATAGAAGTACGACAAATTTGAATAGTCCAATGCTCATGAACTCCTATTGTAGGCATGCAACAGATACCTAGTGCTTCTTTAACTTATATACCTGTAACAATACATAAACTTAAATATTCTCGATAGTATACGCAACCCTTAGCACAAATTTTATAATATAGTATGATTTAATTAATCTAACATATAAGATTTCTGAAATATGACACCAATATTCAGTACTAGAAATATTTATTCATTCAAATTTCACATCTTCCTTGCTATTAATGTTAAAATTAAGTCAAAACTTAATATGAAAATCAAATAAATTTATTTTTATGCCCCTCTCTATGTTGATTCATATTACACACCTCTACTGAGCTTTCACTACAGCGGCAACAGATACTAGCACAACCAGAATTTGAGTACACCAAATTTGGCTTATCACACTTCCTGTACTCTCTATATTCTAAGGATGTAACCTTTAACTGTGAAAAATTTGCAAACGATTTGAAAAACTCGCCGTGAGAGCAGTGTACACTTTTGAATTTCAAGCGATTCTGTAAGTACCTGTGTACACTGACGTATTGAATGAAAGTTTTTCTGTGCTGAATTTTGTTAGAAAACTATCAGCGAGAAAACAGTCCTTTTGAAAGTGTTGAGTATATGTACTTGAAAGAAATGAGTTACACGAATTCACTATTAAGGCGACTACAGCTTACAGAAATTAAAAAAAAAATTGCTTTATTTGGTAATTTTTAAACGTATCCCACCCCCCTCCCCCCGGGGGCGGATTTCCCTATAGGCCGAGTAGGCCCGGGCCTAGGGCGGCAGATTTAGGGGGCGGCAAAACTTGGTGGGAATATTTTTTTTTTTAGTAGACGCGCCCTCTGTGAACCCACACGTCAACGTTTAAAAATTCAAAAATGTGTAAAATCCGAAGAAATGTTGTTCCTATGTTCCCTGAGTTTTATTAACTAATTAATTTGAATGGAATTTTTTGCTGTTTGAATGATTTTGATGTTTTCTTGTAGTTGTGGGTATTTCATTACATTTTTATACTTTTTCGTTTTTTTAAATAAAATAATTCGTTGGAAAGTGTTATTTTTAATTCTACTCCATTTTTTTCAAATCTACTCCGATTTATGAGGCAGCCTACTCCGCTAATTCTAGCCTGGGGTCCCTTCACTGGATATAGATCATTCAATTTTTCGTGTTTTACAGGGAGTAGGGGGGCGGAAATCTTCCATAGGCCTAGGGCGGCCAAGTGATCAAATTCGCCCCTGCCTCCCCCTCCCCCTCCTACCAACCTTCGTGTCGACGTAGAGAGCTGACATTGTGCGCGGATTTCTCATAAAAAAAATACCTTTTCAAAAATAGACTACATAGGCAATCCAATCCCTTCGGTGTTTGCACAGAAAACTTTGTTTTTTCATTATTTATTTGGTCACTGATATAACAGGCTTTGAAGTATTTACGAAAATAGGAAATACAATTACAAAAGTGGAACTAAATCGGCCAACCCTTTGAAACCAATTCTTATGATACCCTAGCCTATATGAAATTTCGTATGGTCACCCATTTCAACAATTTTAATTATTGCTGTGGTTTTTCGCATATATTTCTAGAACGGCTCGTCGGACAGCAAAAATGATTATAACCATTTTATAGTATTTCATATTCTGAAGAAGTTTTCAGTAGACTGATCGGTCTTACAGAATCGGTAAAAAACTAAATTTTTATATGGCAACACCAAAAAGGGGTTGCCCAATTTATTCCATTTTTAAATTTTATTTGCTATTATATGAAATGAAAACATCATCTACCAAATTTCAGCTCTCTATGTTAACGCGTTCTCAGGCTCTGTCCAAACATATAGTGGAAAATGAAATTTTTGTATGGCAACCCCACGAAGGAGTTACCCGATTTGTCTTATTTTCGAACTTAATTTCACTTTTCAGCTCTTTAGTATACGCGTTCTCGAACTATCGTGCGCACAGACGGACGGACGGACAGACGGACGGACATGCAAAAATCGGAATAACTTTTAATATTATGCGTAGGTGTCCAATCCATTTTAAAACTGAGGAGATTAAGAACGAAGCTAAGAATAGTACACGTGAAGAGATGGAGGTCGCTAAACTTCATTAAGAATGAAGAAAGACACGAAACTGAAAGATTTGTGGTCTCGCTGGTATCAGTGGAGATAGTCTGAGCTGGAAGAAATTCGCGAGATATAAGAATTATAAAAAAAATTTATTAAAATCGTAAAAATTAAAAAGAAGAAATTAAAATTTATAAATAAATTTTCCGGTAAACCTGTGTGGTGGAAGGAAAATGTTACCCCATAACTAGCAAGGAATCCCCTTAAACCAAAGAGGACTGGATTTATGACATTAACCGCTGCTTAGGACGCTATCCTGGAAGACCGTGTCCTCTGGCAGAGAATTTTGGCACAAGCATTCATGTAAACTTTCTGGCGCACCGTTGATTAAAGTTCACTTGTAAGTAAGAATGAACATCCCACAATTGAACACGAGATCGACACCTTCCCAGCGACAAACAGGAGCCCCGATCAGGGTGCAACTTTTTGGTTTCCAGGATCACGAAAAATCGTAACAGAGGTTAAGTTGCTATGTATATGTTTTTGTAAAACGATCCCGTCTTCGCTGGTGCACCATTGGGCCGCCAAACTCCACTTTACTCCAACAGTGACCGTTCGGCCAGGTAGTAAGGGCACAGAGTCCCGCCACGGAGAACAGATAAACTTGTACCACATAAAGAGGAAGAGGAGAAAAAAGTGTAACAATATTGATGAAAAGGTAATTCCTTTCGGGCATTTAGTAATTTGTAATGTTTGATTTGACTTTTGTCAGGTTCTATGTGCCATTCAGTTTTTTGTTACTGGGAGCTTGTTGGAGATGGTCAAGATATTTCAATAAGCCTTTGGGGGTTTGCCTATTTTTTGCTGTGGTAAATCGACCGAATTACTATTTCCTCATTAGTATATATAAACTTCACCTTTTTTTGTTTGTTTTATACTGATTGATGACTGCCCCAATGGCTGAGCAGCTTCGGGACCTGAAATATAAAGAGAAAATCAACTCGTTCTCATGAATTATGAATGGTTGACGGCGTTAAGCTGGCCCTGTGACTAGGACCACCTCGTACGATCTGATCGCCGAGCTGTATTTATGACGACCGCTCACAGGGAATCGTTAAAAAGGTGTCCCCGTTGTGACATGCACCCCGTCAGTATAGGCTGTCCGAACGACAGCAATGACAGTCTGCGCTGGGACTCATTTTGGAGACAGGTCTGGCTCTTGGCACCAAGCCGACCTTATGTCGTCTTGAGGACGTTCGAGAGGTTGTCGCAGCATTGAGTCAAACTGCTGGTCTCGATCCGACGATGTTCGAGAAGTTGTCGTAGTGTTGAGTTAGACTATTAGCCCCGATCCTTCACCACCTGAATTTCGTTCGGTTTGCTGTAGACCTATCTGTGTAACTTGAAATTTATTGGGACTAAAAACATCGGCTGTATGTATTGTTCCTCATAGCTATATTTTTTTTCTATTCAGGATGTGATCTGGTTACAAATACAGCTCATTTTATTTTCTTCTTTTTATTCTTAATATATATTCTTCTCATTGTTTTATCTTTCTTTTGTACTCTGGATGTTGCTAACTAGAGTGCTAACATTATTTACAAAATTATTTTCCATTTTTATTTTCAAATTCTACGCCTATCTAGGTAATTTCCATTTTGTAATCAGCAAGGTATTTCAAATTATTTTGCAAGTATTTATTTACATCGGTTTTTGGAAACTATCGGCTATAAACAAAAGTGTCCCCACAAGCCAACTTTCGGTTAGCAGATCAATTAACGAAGTCATTAACGTTTTTCATTAGAGCAGTCTTCTCAAAGAAATTGGAAGGGGTGTATCCTGAAGATGGTGATGATAACTTGAAGGGAATGTTCTCAGATAAAACACCAGAAGAATAAAAAACAAACAGAGGAGCTTTTTCTACTTATGTTTTACTTACAGCGGTGAATGACAAAATAATCAGGGATTATTTTTGATAATTTTAATAAAGATAATATGTTTATTATAGTAAATATTTTTTGGTTCTAAAGGGTCAACCATAATGGCTGTCCTCAAAAAATTTTATTATCTTATTTTTTTTACTAATGATATTTTCCCAATTCTTTTCCCTTCCATTTTCAACCGTAGAATACACTTCGTCTAGGATAACGAATGGTTAAGCCCATTCGTTCAATGAGTTTGTGTTCGGTATATAACGCATTCGAGTCTCAAAAATACCACATGTGTCGATTCCGAATGGTAATGGCAGCTTAACGAATACGGGATCTATTCAGAATAGGACCCCTGAGCGCCCATACGAACAAATCAAATTTATCTTCTTTTTTTATTCCGTTATTAATAAAACATTTAAATCTTAACAGAAAACTAATAAGAGCCCCCCCCCCCCCCTCCTCCCGACAAAAATTCTGCGGATGCTCATGGTTCCCCATACCTCCCGTTATGTATTCTTGCTTTATACATACATAACTAACGGAAAAAAGTTTAATCTTCTCAAAATGAATATAGCCTAAGCACAAGTATACCTCTAACAAGCATTACCTGCACACAATATTCCTCTCCCAAAGCGACCATACAACTTTTATTATCCTTTATGAATTCGATATTATTTCGAAAATGAAAGACATTAAATTCGTTATCGGGCAATGGAGCTCAGAAAACCTGAACGAGGTAACATTGTAAGCCAGAAATTAAGGCGATAAACTAGTTTTCATCTTCTAGCCATATTCTCTAGATCGTGTAGTGGCATGCTTGCAACTAACTCATCACAGGGAATTTCCTGCAAAACAGTTTCATTTTATTCAAAACTTTGGCATATACCCGGCGGGACAATACCTCAAAGTTTAAGTTCCTGGCAAGTTGTAAAGAGCCGCATAAGTCTATTTGGCACAGTACAAAGTAAATTGGACGACGTCTACGTCGGCGATGGCCATCTCATTTGAATTTCATCGTCATCCTACAAGAGAAGACTTGAGTAAAATTTTGTTGAAAATTATTTGGTCGAGAAAAGTGCTACATTGTTGCGCTTGGACATAACCAAAAATCTACACGGCACGGGCTAAAGTTCAGGAGGGCAACACGTAACAAACTGCAATTAAGCCATTTTAATAGAGCGCCAGCCAGCGACGACGACGACGACGACGATAGTAAGGCGCACGATATAATTGCACAGCAAGGTGTTAATTAATGCTGGTAAATTAATTGCTCTCATAGAAAATATGCGAGCTTGTAGAGAGCTTCGTTGAGGGGGTGGTGTTCCACAGTCGAGGATAAAGTTTTGCATGTATTTATTGCTCATGTTCAAGCTGAAATTATTACTTCATTACCATAAGAGAGCGTGCATTTTATGTTTCTTCTTTGGAAAAAAAACAAAAACAAAGTTTGTAACTTTCAGGATCATATAAAGCCTTTATCACAAGTTTTGGCATCTTTTTCTAAATTGTTTTCAGTATCTAAAATTCAATAATTAATTTTTCCTTTACTTTAACGTGAATCGTGTTAATAGATTGCTAAGAGCAGAAAATTAAAAATTTTAATTTGGAATTTCTTTTTAGTCATTTTTGATAATATGCAACTTCGACAGTCGCAATATATAATCCGAACTGATTTCACTCTTTATTCTTAATAGATTCGGATATCACAATGTTAATTAATATTCATTAATTATAAGGTGGGGTATAACTGACCCATTGTATCGATTCCGGGCTAAAGAAATGTCACTGAATTTATTGATAACACGATATAAGATGCTAGATGAGCTAGTTAATGTTTGCCTAAACGAAAGACGGTCCTTGAAATATGCAGTTCCTGGACATATTAATTTCTTTCCAAAACTGTAAGGTTTGAAAAATCTGAAAATAAACCCAGATAAATATGAAGTGAGGATTCCCCAAGTAAAAAATCCATTAGGGCTAGTGACTGGAATAAAAGAAATGTGGAATGAGAGAGAGCTTGAAGTTGCTATAAAAAGACAAAATAATGTTGGGGGAAATGTGAAATGCATGAAGTGTTACCGTGGTATTAAAAATCCAAATTTTTATAATGCTATTGTTGAATTTGAAGTGAATGATTATAAAAAAATTATGAGTGATAAGAAAATCAATTTAGGATGGGATAGATATAGCATTTTTGAATTTGTTAATGTAAAGAAATGTTATAACTGTTGAGGTTTCTTCCATACCGCAAATCAGTGCAAAAATGAAAAAAATTGTGCTAAGTGTGGAGATAAGCATGACGCAACAACATGTAACGCGACGGAACTGAAGTGCAATAATTGCGTAATAGCAAATCAGAGATTTAACCTAAACTTGGATTCTAACCACGATTGTCGAGACAGTAAATGCCCAGTGTTTAACAAGAAGATTGAGAGTGTAAAGAAAAGATTACCATACTAGCAATTACGGCATGTATCCTGCATATGTTTGAATGTGCAGGGACTAACGAGCAATTTCAATATACTCGAAACAATGATTAATACTATGGATTTTGATGTAATAATACTGACTGAAACTCATTTAACTGAAAATATAGATGACAATGAAGTAAATTTAATGGACTATAATATAATTCGTTGTGACAGTTCTTCTAGGCACACAGGCGGGGTTTGTATATATATAAAAAAATATTTTCAATTTAAAGTATTGCAAAAAGTTGATATTAGGAAGGAATATTGGTGGTTAGCTGTTAATGTTTATATTGATAATTATTCACTTATATTGGCTACGGTATATAACTCGCCAAGGGCATCTGCAAGAGAATTCTGTGATTACTTTCAGGAATGGTTGGACAGTATAGGGGATGTTGCGACTGATTTTATAATAGCGGGAGATTTTAATATCGATTGGCTTAATGATAGTAATACATATAAAAAGGAGTTGGAGAGAATTATTACTTACGACAACAATTGCAAACAAATTGTGAACAAGCCTACCAGAGTTCCGCGGAATTCCAAAACGTTGCTCGACTATGTGATAACGAATTCTAATCAGGTGGAAGCTGACATAAATACTGAACTAAAAATTTCTGACCACGAAACTATTGTACTGAATATAAATGTCAAGGTTAGCAGAAGATCTAAAGCAATTATAAATGAAATATCTTATTTAAAGTACAAAAAAACATCTTTTATTAGAGATATTAGTAATAGTGCATTAATAAATGTATATGATCTGACTGATACTAACGACATTGCGAACATCATATCAAGCGAACTTTTAAAAATAACAAAAGGCTACGTGAGTAATAAAATGAGTAACTACAATTTATTAGAATGGTATAATAATCGATTAAGGCAACTAAAAAAAGATAAAATAATAAAATATCAAAGGGCGTTATACACTAATGATGAAAGTGATTGGAAATCATATCGAGTGGAACGAAATAGATATAAAAGGGAATTAGATAGAGCTAAAAATGAATATATAAAAAATAAAATTAATTTAAGTACAAATCAGAAGTCTATGTGGAGAACTATCAAGAAGTATGTATTAACTGAAAATAGAAATGCTATAAAAAGGAGTATCAACTTTAATAATGTTTGTGTGACTGATGAAAGTGTTATTGCAAATAAATTTAATAAATATTTTGTTAATAGTATTAAGGAGATTAATTTGTCCATAGACAATGTTCCCTTTGTGAATTTAGTACAAGAAAAAAACTCTCAATTTGAATTTAAATCAGTGAATCAATGTGAAATTAGAGAAGTTCTAAAAACAATTAATCAAAAAAGGGATTTTAATTTTATAAGTGCAAAAATGCTACTGGACGCATTTGAAGTGCTAGGTCCAATTTTCGAGCGTCTCGTAAATCGTTCATTAAGTACTGGATGTTTTCCTAATATTTGGAAGGAGTCTCGTGTCACGCCAATCGAAAAGGTTCGAGGGTCTGATAACTGTGAAGATTATAGACCAATAAATGCATTACCTACTTGCGAGAAAGTATTAGAGAAAATAGTGCATAAACAACTTGAAAGCTATTTCGATAAAAATGATCTCTTTTTGGAGAATCAGTCAGGGTTTAGAAAGCGACACTCATGTGAAACTGCATTAAATCAAGTAATAGTGAACTGGAAAGAAGAGCTAGCTGAAAAAAATAGGGTCATTGCAGTCTTCTTGGATCTAAAAAGAGCATTTGAAACCATAGATAGAAGTATATTAATACGGAAGATGAAAAATTATGGCATTCGAAATACAGAATTGAAGTGGTTTGAATCATATTTGGATAATAGGACACAGAGGACTTCGGTGAATAATGTATTATCTGATTCTACAATGACATCGTTTGGTGTGCCACAAGGAACTATTCTTGGACCTCTTCTGTTTATTATATATATCAACGACATAGCCAAAGTATTAAGAAATTCAAAAATTGTTCTTTTTGCGGATGATGCACTCATATATGTGACAGGGAAAGATACAGAACAATGTCGGTGCGAACTACAGGAAGATTTAAAGAGACTAGAATATTGGTTTAAATCAAACAAATTAAAAGTTAATGTGTGTAAAACTAAGTGTATGATATTTAAGTATAATTTTGACCTGGATTTAAGAATTGATAATGGACAAATTGAACAAGTTGATGAAATCAAGTATTTGGGCATTATTCTTGATAAGGAACTGA